>BROG01000176.1:265000-857500 GCA_030159075.1 Atrina japonica
TTTTCTGAATTTTAGCGGTTTAACAGGTTTGGCATTATATCGAGGTTTACTCATTACGTTATTGAAATCATTATTATCTGCGTACAAGTACAAGGCACTGAATGCATGCATATGTATATGCAACTTGCATTTGATCACAATCCCGACTTTGTTATCACGTGAAACACATTCGTCGGTTTAGATTATGTGTTGTGCGTTTCAGCGTTTCAGATTATATATATATATATATATATATATATATATATATATATATATATATATATATATATATATATATATATATATATATATATATAACAAGAAGAAATACAACTGCCTCATAGTTAATACTGCTACATCTCATCATCTTCGATTTCCATTTTAAAACTAACTCTCGGAACAGTACTTTGATGCAGTTAACTTTGTATCAAAAATCCACAAACTTAAAGATGGTGCAAAAAATCACTGATCAATATTTAACAAACTTTGCAATTAGATTAAACCAGAACTAAAACTTTTGCAAAGAATTGTCAGTTTTTGCACCCTTGTTCGCGAGTGCAAGGACTGACAACTCTCTATTAACGAATTGTCGAACTAATGCCGACCTATGAAAAAATGTTAAAAATCTTAGAACGTTGGCCATCTTGCAAATTTTTTACGATCTTGCCGCACTTCAACTTATACAAAACGTACAACTTACCAGCGTATTAACCAAACATGGCATTATTACATTAAGTATAAAACAACTCTACTGAGACCTTCCCCAGAAATATTACTGTCGAACGTCTTTCTAATTTGTCTTATCATTGGGAGGTTTTCGTAAAGGAGGGTTTTTTTTTTTTGGTAAGATTTATAGCGGAAAACGGGGGACAGAAATCATTGGTGCTACTAAAAATTCAATATGCATGTATCTGTCCATCATGATGACATCGATGATGATGACGATGATGATGATGATGATGATTGGACACATCTATCTACATTAAAGGAAAAAGAAAACAATACGGATCCGGGCGAGACGTAAAACCTAGATTCATTATTTTGGATTCATATCCACAATAAAATATTCAAACCTGCAAAATTTTCAGTTAAAAGTAAATGTCCCTTGGTGTCAATATATATTTTCGGTTCATTTAAAAATAAACATGGTCGCGTGCAAGCAAGGCATACATGAAGCCGAGTTTCTAAAAATGTAAAGGAGTGATACGAAACAAACCTTGAAAAACAAAAACTTAAATTATTTAACTATACAATTTAGTTTTTACCGTTTGAGCAACTGTCTCTGATTCATCGGTTTGTTATCCATTTTTACTTTAACAGTTTCATGTTAGATTTGAGAAATTCGATTTCGATATTTAAAAAAAGATACCTTTCAATATTGCAATCTTGATAATGTAAACTTGCACGTCCTCGCGTGTTTTCTAGATCAGCTTAATCGTGGCGAATTTCCAAAGTTTAAAAATTTGATCAATATTTTTACAAGAGATGTGGATTTAAAAAGAAAGAATCTAGGTGAAGAAAGGGAAGAAAAATTTGAAATTGTTTGATAAGTCTTAAGGCGTTTTCTCTCAAGAGATTCGTGACAAGTTTCAAATGTAAATAAAACATTCGATTTCTCGTCGCATTTGGAGCACTTCATGGATCCACGTGAATTTACATTTACACTTGAAGAAGATACAGCACACATATGATTAATGAATGTACACAGCAAGTTAACAGGTGTGTGTGTGTATCTAGTGTATATCCTGTGTGTATATTTAGTATGTATGTCGTGTGTGTATCTAGTGTGTGCATGTCTCGTGTGTATCTATCTAGTGTGTGTGTATCTAGTGCGTAAATATCGTGTGGTATATCTATTTAGTATGTGTATCGCGTGTGTGTATCTAGTGTGTGCATATCTTATGTGTATATCGTGTATGTGTATCGTGTGTGTGTATCTAGTATGTGGATATCTTGTGTATATATCTAGTATGTGTACGTAGATATATGTGTATCTAGTGTATATATATCTTGTGTGTATATATCTAGTATGTGTATCTTGTGTATATATCTAGTATGTGTATCGTGTGTGTGTATCTAGTGTGTATATATCTTGTGTATATATCTAGTATGTGTATCGTGTGTGTGTATCTAGTGTGTATATATCTAGTATGTGTAACGTGTGTGTATCTAGTTTTTATCTTCTGTGTATATATCTAATGTGTATCGTGTGTGTGTATCTAGTGTGTGTATATCTCGTGTGTATATATTTAATGTGCATCGTGTGTGCGAGTGTGTATCTAATGTGTGCATATCTTCTGTATATATCTAGTATGTGCATCGTGTGTGTGTGTATCTAGTGTGTATATATCTAGTATGTGTATCGTGTATCTAGCGTGTTTATCTTGTGTATATATCTAATGTGTATCGCGTGTGTATCTAGTGTATATATATCTAGTATGTGTATCGTGTGTATCTAGTATCTAGTGTGTATATATCTAATGTGTATCGCGTGTGTATCTAGTGTATATATATCTAGTATGTGTATCGTGTGTATCTAGTGTGTGTTTATCTTGTGTGTATATATCTAATATGTGTATCGTATGTGTGTGTGTATCTAGTGTGTACATAAATCTTGTGTGTATATATCTAGTATGTGCATCGTGTGCACACACACAATCGGTTACATCGCCAATTTTATAATTTGCATGTATTAGATACTATATATAACGATGTGTCGCTAGTGATTGGCGAAAGGATCCAATCCACCGTCGTCGGCGCAAATTTTACATGCAGAATTCATGCAATGTTTCATCAAATATACATTTGCATCAGAAAGAGATAACCCGACAATCTCTTACGGAGTTGTCGGTCCTTGCACTCCTCGAGACCGAGAATTTTAAGTAAGAGATTGGATAACCAAGTGTCAAAGACGCATCGAAGACGGAATAGAACATACACACTTGTATTTATTTCATATACATGTGAAAAAGGTGAATAGGCAAAGTCATTTCGGAATGCATTTTTCCTACATTGCTTCAGCTTCAAAAACATACATATTCTCACGACTGTTTGACCGAGAGGTCACTTGCATATTAAAATTACGTCAGAAAATACTGTATTAAATTGCAGTATTCATTTCATGTCTGAAAAAAACTAAATTTAAACATGATAAAGTGAGGACATTATAAAGGATATCTGATATAATATTGGACATTGATTTATGATAACGTCATTACAATAACCTTTGATATAATACTTCCTTTGGTGGTTACTTTACATACATAAGGACAAAGCGCAAATGTCAAACTAAACAAGGCATCATAGACGATACTAATCCTCTCGCGGCAGAATCGTGATGATGAACGTGAATTATGAATTGAACACGGGATTTTTTTTTACAAAGGGGAATAACTCTATGAAAACGGAAGCAAGAGTTACGGTTCTTGCGCACTGCACTTCGTCTCGATGTGGTCTTGACGTGTATGAAGTTTGATGAAATTGTCATGCATAGTTTGAAAATTATGCTCCGGACAAATATAGTACGTACGTACGTACAGGCAGATCCCTGTATACCCTCGGCGACTCCGTCGCGAGGAGATTAAAAAGCATATGGATACAAAGGACTTGGTTTTTGGAACGGTCCCACTCGAACCTAGACTGACTGACTGAGGAATATTTCTAGGTGGATATCCGCCCTTTTTTTTTCCGATGCATTGCAACTGAACAATTTCCTCTGAAAAAAAAAATCAACAAAAAAATGCAGTCACCGTATAACTCAATATTTGCTTAAAATAGAAAGGAAATTCTTGGTAGTTTATTGACGTATATTTACGTATCTTATACACCATCTAACTGTTAACAAAAAATGTTTTTAGTTTAATCTCTTTGATGTGATAAAGTGTGATCCGTTTGTTTTACAATAAATAAACATGCAATTTTATTTTTCAAATTTAATTATTTTACTACCCCACAATATCCAACTTTGTCCTTAAAACCTACATTTACATTTTTTTCGACAAATTCGACAAATCGTGTAAAACATCTACGAAAGTTGAACCCGAAAACTCTTCGAAATATTTGTTCAGTTATACTAGTTTGCGGAACATTTTTAACATTTTAAAATGTTAACGTGGATTTTGAAATATATAACCCGAGTTTTCAGCTGGTATTTTTAGATGTTTTTTCACCAAACTTACCTTTTTCTACCATGACATATTTTAACTTAAAAAATAACAGTTAATTTGCAGATTTTAAAATTGCATCACCACGCACATCGTCGAAAACCCAAGGTCCGGGCCCAAAGTCACCAAATTTAATCAAAACTCAAACCCAACTTTTATTTCATTATTTTGACTGTAAAATTGTTTATAAAACTTAAGGATTTTAGTGATTATGAAACATATTATGATTTTTAATCATTTACATTTAATTTTTTGCGTCACACATGATTTTACTGTAAAAAAAATCGAATTAATACGTTGAGTACGGTACTCAAGATTAGAGTACGTACTCAATTTTTTTTTTTTGATAGTTCATAAGTTTTCTTCAAATGAGCAATGATTTTTATCATTATTTAAAATTGTATGCCATCAATATACAAACATGTCCAGTTACAGAATAAACTTTGCATGTTTTTACCTTAAAATTCTGACAATTTAGTTTAGCTACAGTAATGACTTCAGGCCCCGGAATCGCTTTGTTCTTTCCTATGTTGAAAAGAACATAGGGATTCCAGATCGTGAATTTACGACGATGCACCACACATGACACAGGTGGAAAAAAGAGCTAGATGCCGTCTAAACTGCTTTCCGAGACAGTTTATTACAATAAACAGCTACATAAGATCTATACATAAAAAATGTTCACATTACTGACAACATGTATTTAGAATAAATACATGTTCTCCTAGTGTTTGGTCTACAGGTCATTTGCATAATACGATTACGTCATTGCATACAATGATTACGTCAAACAAATACTTCGTTGCAATAATGTATTTATTCCATCATCTGAAAAAGTGTATGTGGGAGTTTCAATCATGATAAATGAGGTAGTTTCGTATTCAGATACACATTTTCTTGCATCAAATGGTTAAGAGTTGATGTGACGATTTCCCGCCAAAATGCCGTCGACATCTCATACTGCTTTAAGTTATTAAGATTGTTTTTAAGTAGAAGTATTTGTGTTCAACCTAACAAGAAATAACACAAAACATAATTTTAAGTGAAAATACAATGTGAGCATTACAGTACCTTTAACTCACTTTAGATGCTCTAAATACCCCCAAAGGAATAAGCTTCAAAAACGTCATCCGTGACTTCTTTCTCTCCCTAAGCTTCAGATTAATTCCAATCAACATTTAATTGATAAATAAGAAAGTATACCTACTTATCTTCAACTCTTTTTGAATACGGCGTAAATAATATACATATTAGTCCAAGTCGTGAATAATATAATGTTAAAACATTTTATCCTCCGCTAATATGTATAATACAAAAAGATAAATCTTAGTAGTAAGGATTTAGTAAGGGATAGACTTAAGTACATGAAGTAACATCGACTCAGTGCCCCGCCCTGTAAAGCAATAAATACCTGCAACATCAGTTCACAATAACCATGGGATTTGTCTTGGCTTTCTACTTCATTCACAAAAATAATAAGGATGAAGAAAGGCGTTTTCTGGACCATATTAAATCCCATGCTATAAAAGATATTATCTCTTATAAAGTGGTACAAATGTATACACTTCACTCGTTAAGGACTTACAGTAAGGGGAGGCGTGGAAAACGAGAAAATCCAGAATAATTGATGACAAGTACAACTGAACATCAGGAGACAACTTCCTGCTTTCACTTGTTACTGTAAATTGGTAAAACCTTTAACCCTTTCACCCCCAGTATCTGAGGCCAAGAACTAAAGTATCTTGTAACCAAACATTTAGAGATCTTAAGATCTTGTCATATAAAACAGAGATCTAAAGCATCATATCATCTAAAACTGAGAGAACTAAAGCATCTTGTCATCTAAAACTGAGAGAACTACAGGTCTTGTCATCTAAAACTGAGAGACTAAAGCAACTTGCACCTTGTCATTAGAAACTGAGAGAAAGTTCTACAGAATCTTGTCTTGAGAAACTGAGAGAACTAAAGCATCCTGTCATCAGAAACAGAGAGAAAGTTCTACAGAATCTTGTCTTGAAAAACAGAGAGAACTAAAGCATCTTGTCATCAGAAACAGAGAGAGCTAATGCAAGCATCTTGTCGCTAAAACAGAGAGAACTAAAGCATCCTGTCATCAGAAACTGAAAGAACTTCATTAGAAACTGATAAAACTAAAGTATCTTGTCATTAGAAACAGAGAGAACTAAAGCAATTTGACATCAGAAACCAAGAGAACAAAAGCATCTTGTCATTAGAAAATGAGAGAGCTAAAGCATCTTGTCATCAGAAACTGAAAGAACTTCATTAGAAACTGATAGAACTAAAGCATCTTGTCATTAGAAACAGAGAGAACTAAAGCAATTTGACATCAGAAAGCATCTTGTCATTAGAAACTGACAGAACTATGTAATATAAAATTAATTTGATTAATCTTAGATGTAAATAAAAAAAATATTTAAGTTATTGAGATCATATTAGATTGATGTTTTAGTAGATGAATGAAAAGTAAAATTTAGTAAAATGAATTGATGAATTAAGTATGATTATATGATTTACTAGGATTTATTTACATAATTTTCTATAGTACAGTTGAACAGTTTAGTAAGTGTGCTGATGAAATGTATAAAAATGCGAGAACTAAAAGCATCCTTTCATCAGAAACAGTGAGAAAGTTCTACAGAATCTTGTCATGGAAAAAAACAGAGAGAACTACAGCATCTGTCATCCGAAACAGAGAGACGCTAATTGCAAGCATCTTGTCGCTAAAACAAGAGAGAACTAAAGGATCTGTCATCAGAAACTGAAAGAACTTCATTTAGAAAAACTGATAAAATAAAGTATCTTGTCATTAGAAACAGAGTGAAGAAACATAAAGCAATTTGACATCAGAAGACCAAGAGAACAAAAGATCTTGTCATTAGAAACTGAGAGGAGCTAAAGCATCTAGTCATCAGAAACTGAAAGAACTTCATTAGGAAACTCAATAGAACTAAGCATTTCTTGGTTCATTAGAAACAGAGAGAACTAAAGCAATTTGACATCAGAAACCAAGAGAACTAAAGCATCTTGTCATTAGAAACTGACAGAACTAAAGCAACCTGACATCAGAAACTGACTGAAAGAACTAAAGCATCTTGTCATCTGAAACAGAGAGAACTAAAACATCTTGTCATAAGAAACTAAGAGAACTGAAGCATCTTGTCATCTGGACCCAGAGAACTAGTTACCTTGTCATCAGAAACTGAGAACTAAACCATATTTCATATGAAAACTGACAGAACTAAGGTATCTGGTCATCAGAAACTGAGTTATCTACATAAGTATTTTTCAGTAAAAGGATGGGTTTATAGACTTTTTAACTATTTATATTGTAAATGTCAATGAAATTATGTTCATCTATAAAAGCATTTCCAATCCACATTTTTACACAAAAATAAAATGTTGACCCTTCTACCTGTCACAGTCTCCCAATGGCAGTACGGCCACATTGTTCACATCACCAGTTTTTGATTTGCTGCATATTTTTGATTTTGGTGTTAGCAATTATTGTTTAAACCAAGCACAAGAAAAAAAAAAGATAAAAATTTCTGATCAGCAACAACTATCAAGAATAGATCATCACCTTTTTAAGCCATGCTGCCCTGATTTTACATTCTGTCATTTCTGAATTTCTCAGTTTATTATCTTTCTCATTTTATCAATTTATCTTTTACAGTAGTTTCAACAGTCAACAAAGGAAATTACATAACAACAGCGAGAAGAATTTCACAGCAAAACATCCAGAAATACACTGCAAGTAAAGATTTTTATTTACATTTTGATGGAATCATAAAATTCCATGTGTTGCTTTTTGTAACACAAAATGATTCTTTTAACTGCAAAACTAACATTCAATACATTGTTTCAAAAATCTGTTTTAACACTTAATGGTGAAAAATAGCTATACTGTCTAAAATATGCTTTGAGAGTTCCTTATATAAACACATAGTTGTTGTTTTATTTATTCCTAATTTGATTGTACTTTAAACATAAACAAATATACCATGAACATAGTTTTACACTTATATTTTAATTCAAGCAAAGTATTTCATGTTTAGCTTTTTCTAACACAATATGTGTCTATCACTTGATAAAATAACATTCAATACATTGTTCTAAAATCTTATCAACAATTGAGACACTTAGGGTAAAAAAAAAGAGCTATACCAGTACTGTAAAACAAACTTTGATAGTTCTTTTATATTAACACTTACTTTGGTTGTATTTAAAAAGAAATGAAAGCAAAAAATAAAAAATCTCATACTTTATTCCATGAAAAAGAATTGAGCCTTCACACACTATTTTTCAGTATTGTTTAACATCTTGCTAAGTATCTTTCACTCATATGGAGATGTCCCCAGTTGTAGGTGAGGTTTCCCATATTTTGAAATGTGATATGGACCGACATCAATGCAATCAGGGTTCTTTTATTTGGCACTCCCATTAGATACAGGACCTTGTTTTATATTTCATCCAAAACACCTGTATCTTTCACTTTGAATGCAGAGCCTTTGGCGAAGGAACACATTTTGTAAAGTCTGACAAGGTACATTTCACCAGCGAGTCAAATACTGATCTACTAGACCACCAAAAGCTCACACAGCATTAACTTTCATGCAGTGTGGTCATTCTGTAAAGTCTGACCTGGTACATTTCACCAGCAAGTCAAATGCTGTACTACGACACCACCAAAAGCTCACATAGCATTAACTTTTCATGCAGTGTGGTCATTCTGTAAAGTCTGACAAGGTACATTTCACCAGCAAGTCAAATGCTGTACTACGACACCACCAAAAGCTCACATAGCATTAACTTTTCATGCAGTGTGGTCATTCTGTAAAGTCTGACAAGGTACATTTCACCAGCAAGTCAAATGCTGTACTACGACACCACCAAAAGCTCACACAGCATTAACTTTTCATGCAGTGTGGTCATTCTGTAAAGTCTGACAAGGTACATTTCACCAGCAAGTCAAATGCTGTACTACGACACCACCGAAAGTTCACACAGCATTAACTTTTCATGCAGTTTGGTGACAATACAAGTTTGAAAAAGTCTTATTGACTCCTTGATGATGGATACAAAGTGATGAAAATAAAGAACACAAGCTTTTGTGTTAGTGTAAAACGACATAAAAATCTAATTCACAATTAACTCTTCCAGTTCTCTATTTCTCTAAAATATACCGTTTGAAGTACATGTATTTAGTATCTATTAAATATACTATAGATGAATAGTCAAAATGAAAACAAATGAGATAAGAATCATTATATGTACTTAAAGGAAATAAGAAATCAAACAATTGGGAAGAATTGTTGAACTTTGTACATGTATGTTTAACTTTTTCAGGTAATGGTTTTCATTTTTCAGATATAAGTCTAAAACCTACTGTAACCCCTTCAAACTAGTTATAGTGACAATGACATTGCTGGTTGATCAACAAGCATAACTAAAAATCAGAAACATGAATCTAAATACCATACTGATCATTCATAAAAATTTAGTTATAAATGATTCTGAAATTGACTAATTCACAAGATAAGAATTTTGGTCAAAAAGATTATAAAGATCTATTACAGACAGACAGACAGACAATGGAGGTAAATTGATGGTAATTGATGGGATTTTCCACTCTTTTGGGAATAGGACCTGGGCCTTTTAAATTGGGAAATTCAACAACATTTGATTGAAATTGGGAAATTTAAAACTCCACAAAACTATGTGAAAATATAAGAATCTCCTAAAATTCTTTGTCAGTTGATTTCAAATGGAAAAATTTGACAGCAAATTGGGGGGAAAATGCTTTGTTTTTGAATCGGGAATGGGGCCTTATTTCAGCCTGGTATGATAGGGTGGAAAATCCATGAACTCATATGACCCTTTGTGCTGATATGCTACAAAGTGTCACATAGTCTTATTTTTTTTACATAACACTCCATCTACCTAAGATATGTACTTTCAATAAATATGAAGAGCATATGTATAGGAATGACTTGGATATGGTCTGGACAAATAAATATTACATTTTATGAAACTTAACTCAAAGAAATGCGTTGTAAGTATTAAATTTTTGTACATGACACAATATCTACCATAGATATGTAAGTACACAAAATACGATGAGCCTAGGTGAAAAAAAATGTTTAAATATGCCACAGACAAGTAAAAACCAACAAAGGGGAATAACTCTAGAAATAAGATTTAGTGTATAGTATGCAATTTTTGTCTCTCAGTGACAAAGGAGCAAAAGTGAGATTTATTCTTTTCTGGTGCCAACAGTGGTGTCAAACTTTAGTTCAATGTTTAGTTTTTGTTACAGGCTTGCTATTTGGTTAATATTGGTGCTTGTGTGTTGATATTTTGAACTATGTTTTTTTCCAAACACTTCTGTAATTAGTTCAATCTTAGTTTTAATTAAATTCTTGCCTCTCATTTAATTAAGGTGTAAGAATGACTTTTTGTATGAATATTCCTTAAGTGTAAAGCAATGTTTTGGGTGCAACTAATCAACTGGGGAAAATATCTAAATTTGTTAGGTCTCATTTGTAAATCTCAATTTTACGTTTTTGTTTAGTATAGGGGATGAATTTACATAAGTGTCATGCTTTTTTCAAATCTCTAATTACTTTATGCATTGTCAATTGATGTAAAACATGTTTAAAATGAATAAAATATGTTTAAATCATAAAGAGGTCATGCCAATCATATAGAGGTCATGCCCAATCCCCTTTAATTTATGATTTTACTAATATACATGTTATTTGAAACTATTCACATCACCACCCTAAACCATAATTATTCTTGTTCCTCATGGGAAGACATATAAGTTGTTTGTATTGGGGTTGTGTCCACCCTTATATTTCACAAACACATCATATTTTCAATTCCTTTCAATGTTTCATGATCAGGCCATACTGCCTTAAGCTTTTTTTTTATCATAATTCAACTTAGTCATCAGCAAAATTAAGTATATTACTTAGAAATGAAAGGGATTTTCCAACTTCCTAAATTATGGGTCCAGAGTCAGAAAAATTGGGAAAATATACAATATTTTTCCTAAAACAGACAGGAGGCCCAATGGGTTATTGACAGTCACCTGAGCAAAACATAATTAGCCCTCATAAAAATTGACCTGACAATAATAACCTATTGACTTCTTTGTAGATCTTTGCATGTCAAACATTTTTGTTTCATTCACTTTGTCTCTATCAATTATACTTTTCAAGACAATGCACAAAAAAATTTTCCTGTCAAGTTTAGTTAAAATTAGTCCACTGGTTCTTGAGAAGAAGTCAAAAAATGTCTAAAATTTGACAAAAAAAACTTAGATCTGCTGATTATTTAGGTGTCTGTGACCTTGACCTTTGAAACCGTGACCTTGAATTTTTTTCAAAAATTATCTTTAGATAATTCCTAACAACTTTCTCATATACATGTAATTATATTTGTATTCAAAAAGTCAATTAGTTTTGAGTTATTAAGCCATTTGCATACAGCTGGACCCTATGATATTTTAAAGTGTCACCCAGTGGACTGTTTATTGACAGATTTCATTTTCATTTAAAAGTTTGTAGGTATTGATGCAACAATCATGAATACAAAATTTGAAAGTCATATGATCATTGGTTCATGAGAAATTTTTTTTTAAAGATGTACCAAGTTTTGTCCCTTTTTGGGGCGCCTATGAGTCCTAGCCCCTTTCAATCGCAAACTATATGTGGCTTCACATGTGGATGCCATATGCCATATTTAGTTAAAAATTACCACTGGTTCTTGAGAAGAAGTCAGAAATATGTAAATGTTACAGATGGACAGCACGCAATGCACGACACACGGTGGATGATGACAGACAAATGATGATCGCAATAGATTACCGCAAGCCTTTGGCTCAGGTGACCTAAAAACTTAGTATCAGACATTTGTTTGAAAATAATTTATTCTTGGCTTTAAAATTCCAAATTGGGAATTTTTGTATATTTTGGGGGAAAATACAAGGCATTTTTGTATTGGGAATGAATGGATCCTGTAATCGCACCAAAATCGGCCTAGGAAAATCCCTGAATGAAATGATGAAAAACTATTTTATAGATACATAGACACTGTAAGTTGTGTGATACAGTTTAGTCATATGATTTGGATAATAATTATTCTATGACTGCCGTGCATTGGAACGTCAATTAAAAGAGCAACCTTAAATGTTTAAAGCAAATAATATTACAGTCAAACTTGCATTAAAGGCCACCTCTGTATAAAGGGCACCTGCCTATAAAGATCAATTAACCTTGAGAAACAATGAATTCTTCTATAAATCAATAATTTAGACCAGTCCAAGTGTGTCTTTACTTTAGGGGTAGATGAGTTAAACATAACCTTTGTTATCCTTTGTATAAAAAATAAAACCTCTTTACAAAGGCGACCTGTCTTGGTTACTTTTGCGTGTTCCCTCGAGTTGTCTTTGATAGACAAGTTTAACTGTATATCAGATTAATGGACATGGCCAAAAAAATTAATTTGGTTACGGTTATGACCCCCCCCAGACATTTTTAAAGCAAGAAGCCAACAAACTAATAACTAATAAATGTGTCAACATTTTTGTTTATATCAATGTACAGAGTACCTGGTAGATAGAATCAGACCCAGAAATCAAGAGAAAAGAGAATTTTTTTTTGTTAATAAAAAGTTCTAGGGTCAAGGGTATAAATGGTCTAAGGATGGTCAAGTAACCAGAACCAGCTGAATGATAATGGGAACTGTCAAGGCATATAATTAAGCGTGATTTGTTGTACATATATATATATGATAACAGCACTTCTTTTAACCTAACATGCAATTTTTCCCTCAAACATAGTGAACCTAAGTGAGAAAATGACTTGGGTACAGCCAGGATAAAGAAATTCAACCAAGGGAAACAACTCTAAAACTTAAAATTAAGCATAAAACATTCTGTCTAGCGTACTTAAGATATGTTTACATGTACCTACACCAAATGAAGATTTAGATATGGCCCAGAAAAATCAAATGTGGACAACTGAGGTATAGATGGGCACATAACAATCCTATAATATAAAGCCTGGATTAGTAATTTAGTACCTATATATACGTGAAACTATAGCCACTTAAAAGCAAAATATTGTTCTGTTAAAAATAATCTGGTCAATGCAAAACATCAAACATTTAGACCTATGCTATAGATGTGTGTTAATGTGCTATGATTTTCACAATGCCACGCCAATAATGATCATGTCCTTGAATACATGGTACATGCATTTAAATAGTCTCGAAACCAAGCAGTCCACACTTTGGGCATGATAAAACCTGGGAATGGGAGATAAATGAGTGAAGGAATAAATGAATGACAATGTATTGTGTCTTATATTAGATGGGTCTGGAAGTTAGCCACCCAATAACTGTAATCAATTTAAAATATAGGTGGTGATACAAAAGAATTGCAAGTTATAATTTATCAATGATCAAATTGAATTCAATATTCTATTGAAAAATATTAAGTAATGATTTCCTGGACACAGATTATCTTGGATGCATCTAAATGGAAGTAAGCATATAATAGTGTGGACTTTACTCTAAATCATTTTCTGCTTGGCCTGGGGTTCTACAGTTTTTGAGTAATTTATCCATGTCCATGAACAAATGATTAGAATTCTTACTGTTTGATATATTCACAATTATATTTGTTACTTGTGAAGCCCTACCATATAATGGTGACTATTTTGTTTTTACTTGCAAAACAAAGGTAAAAGAACAAGGGCATTTATATTATAAGACTCTAATCAGGACAAAATCTTCCCAAAGGCGCGTTTTTCAAGTATTTTGGGGTATCATTCACATTGTATGGTATATAAAATTACTCAGGTAGGCGAAAATAGAATGAAAGTCATTGAAATAGAATTTCAAACGTGGTTTCACGTCATCATAATGTACTCTTTTGAAAGGGGAAAATAGCACTTGACTGCTCACATGGCCAAACTTATTTCTATTCTAAGGCTGCTGTTAACACAAAAATTCTAATACAAAAAATATTTGGATAAATAAGCTAGACTATATGATTTAAGAATATTGATAAAATATAAGATATACTTTTTTTTTAATCAGTACAGACCTTGTACATGTAGGTGTGTCATTTTCAACCAATGAAAATGCTAATTACAGGATCTTGTTAGTGATCAAATGGTAAAGAGATGTAAACATTTTCAACATTTAAACAATACTGAGCACACATATTATGACATAAACCAGAAACTTACAGAATTCTTTTCATAACCTTGACAGGTTTGAATCACCAAAGATATTCTGATGGAATTTTGCTAACTGATGGTTTCCTTTTATTTTGCCACTCAGTAAACTTAAAATATTCTGTAAGTCACATTTACATTGGTCATACAATTAACACACCTACGACGGGTCATATGCACGCGACTCCATAATGGATTGCCTAGGTTAGATATCATATCAAACATATCATAACACGAGAGCGGTGAGAGATCGGTTTTTCATTAGATTATGCCTGATATAGCGAATAATAATCCATTTGAAGATTCTGTCGCGTTGCCCCCGCCAGAATTCCCAAAGCCAAAGGGCATAACTTGTCATAGGGGCATGCCTTAGGCTTAATCCAATAATAGCCTGAATAGGGCATTGTGTTTATTTTAATGAATTTCAGGTTATTACATTTTGTAAAAAAACATCTGCCATTAGCATATAACTAACTACACTTACACACTTCAGTATTTACATGCATACCATTGTGCACACAGGTTGTATACGACCTGTATTTACTGCAATTCTTGAATTAAAATCTGTCAGAATCGTCTGTTCGTCATCTTAGCGAAAAGGATGAGCTTGCATCTCGATCCCGAAATTTTATAATGCGTTAACTGACACGACCGTGTTGTTTATGTTTATTGTTGTTTATTGTTGTCCCACTCAAGAATATTTCACTCATATGGAGATGTCACCAAATGCCGGTGAAGGGCTTAAATTTTTGGCCTATGCTCGGCACTAACGACCTTTGAGCAGTGAGGGTTCTTTAACGTGCCGACACCTACTGTGACACGGGACCTCCAGTTTTTACTGTCTCATCCGAAAGACAGGAAACCATCCTGTCGCCGGCGGTACTCGAACTCACGATCCAGAGTCGAGCGCGCCACTGACTGAGCCAGGCCGGCTCGACACGACCGTATTAATTAAAGAACACCCTGAAAAATGCTTAAGATATGAGATCATTAATAATCTAATATTCGAGGCGTGTCAGAAAAGTAGTAGGATTGCACTGGCGGATTTAGAGGGGGCGTGGGGTTGCACGCCCCCTATTTTTTTTCTTTTAATAGAAAATAGTAAATAAAGTTTTAGTGTCTGGAAGCCAGAAAATGACCTCTCATAGACTTTAAAATCATTTTTTTTTTTCTAAAATGAATCCAAAAAAGGCTTCCCAGATCTTTTAAAATTAAAGAATTCCTAGACCCCACTTAAATTGCTCTTGTAACATTTGTGTTCCTTAAAACTGAAGTTTTCTTTTTTTCTTTTTGTGAATAATTATTCTGTCAGTTTAATGCATTATTTTGGATAAAAAAAGAATCGCAATGTGAAAATAAATTCTCTGTGGAATTCTGGGGAAATGTCCTGGACAACGGGGCAAACGTAGTCGTATAACATAGGGCATCAGGTGGCGATATTTACATTCAGTTCTATTTTCTTTTTCATTTATTTTGTTATATACAATGCACTATTTTTATTTGATATTTTTACTATCAAACTGCTGCATTTCAAGAAAAAATTTAAAGATGTAAACATCAGCATAAAACATGAAATAATGAAAATACAAATCGAAGGACTATGGGAAAACGGTTTTGTATTTGGAAGCTAGAAAATACGTCATCGGGCTTCCAATCAATTGGATTATCCAATCACCAAAATCCACTTCAAATTCAGGTTAGATTAATTTATCAATGGAAATTTTTTAAGGATAAAGAGGTCATAATTCAATGTCTGCATACTATTACTAATAAGACTGAAATTCTGTCCCAATGTTAGATTACCTTGTTTTTGCTAAAACAATCTTCTTTTGAGAAGGATAATCAGTGTGATTTATAAGTGGAATCCAGGCGTATTTTCCGTCTGGAAGCAGAAAAATGCGTCTACAGACAAATTTCAAGTGTTTTCTGAAAGTTATTTAAAACTCGACCTCATTACGGTCCACTGTTGTGTGTAGTGACCAGGAAAGAATTCAACCAGAAGCGCAGAGAAAAAATAGTTGTAAAACTTCGATTTTTAAGTAAGAGGCCGGAAAATTAATAACAAATTTCCAGAAATTTTCGCGCCTCAATCCGCTCGGCGACTATATTCTACATTTGCGACCCCCAAAGCATGGTGACTTCTAGTTAGATCGAATCTGGGAAGCTTCTAAATTTCATAATTATTTTTTGTTTAAATAACTACGCTTCCTAATATCTCAAATGAATTATTGCTTCACTATTTATAAATAGGATAAATCCAAACAAAGCATGTCCAATAAGGCTTGGATTACAACAGTCTAGTATAACTCTGTTACCCTCATCCCCACCCCTGAACAAATTTTCGATCTGCATTCTAGGGCATTGTGGAGATCAAAGGCACAACCCCCTCTCACCTAAAATCCTGCATCCGCCTATGGGACTGGTCTCACAAAAATTGTTTTAAAATCACAATCAGGAGTAATCCCCATTATGACACTTTCTCGTCCTTCGGCCAGTTCTGACTTCTCCGCTATTTTTTTTCTTCAAATTTTCAACAATATCACATTTATATCGTTTCGGTCAACTTAATGACTCCTTTGCTTGAAAAGAACCTTATTAAAAACCCACAATGACATGGCAAACAGAAAATCATTTGATGGAAAACCTTATGTTAGAAACCCTGATATCATCGTAGACCTAGATTTAGACCAACATTGATTTTATGATTAGATCTATATAATATACACACAACAATAATAAAAAACACAAACTAGTTTGAGTAGATCTACATGGATCTTCTCAAATTTGAGTAAAGTTACCATATACATGAGATATTTTGTTTTCCTTTCTATCAAGGCATTACTTGGGTCCGAACGAAAACAAATGGGCCGCCGAGTGAGAACCCCTAAGTTGGGGGTGCAGGGTGTGAAGAAAATCGAACATTTGAAAAGGAAAAAAAGGATAAAAATAACACTGGGCGACTCCTTTGTCCTTACGTCACGCAGTGAGGCAACCTGCCATCAATACAACATTCATAACTTTGTCACAGTGTGTCCGACACTCTTCAGAATCTGTAGATGTACAGTAAATCATGAAATCTGTTGAGTCTAGATCTATATTCCAGTCCCCTGTCCATGCCCATCAATAATTTTCACCAGAAGTAAAGTTCACTACATGCCTACTAAATAACAGATACCTCTCCACAGATAGATTCTACTCGAAAAACAAAAGAAACTTAAATTGCGGACAGACGGACGTAAAACTGTATGTCAGTTTGAGTGTAAACAAAAATGTATAGGTCTCAATTGTCATTCTTTCTAGCAATGCAATTTTGGCTCCAGATACACACATTGGCATCCTTAAAGCAATCTTTAACTAACATTGATCTTTGAGCTACATATGAAATACTGGTACACATGCAACAAATATTATCATATGCTAATAAACTACGTCAATGCATTTTTTCGTGTGTGGCATAACATACTCCGAGAGTTAGTGCATTGCGCTTTGAACCATAATGAAGTATCTCACTTCTGGTAAGTGCAGGTTGGAGCCCTTTTCGAACCTAAGATGATCTTTGTGAGAAAGTTTACCACTTTACTTGCGGTAGGCCGGTGGTCAATTCCCTGATACGTTGTAACCGGGTTCTCTCCTCCACCATTAAAGACTGACCGCATCCATATAAGTGAAAAATTGTTAAGTGTGGCATAAAACACTAGATTCAAAATGCAAATGAAAATCATATCGGACCCTGGTCAGTTTAAAACTTATCCGTAAGACTTTCACGTAAAGGGGTCGATCCATTACCTGATTCATAGTTTCACACACACACACACACACACACACACACACACACACACACACACACACACACACACATATATATATATATATATATATATATATATATATATATATATATATATATATATATATATATATATATATATATGAATATTGCATGAATTTGAAGATAAATAAGTTTTACACCTTTGCATTCCATTACAGTCGATGATCACGCCATCAACATCATTTCACACAAATATTTGCTTAGTGTTTTCTTTAAGCTCCAGATAAAGAAAATCGACCAAAAGAATTTAGTTCAATTATGCTTTAGCATCCATAATGTGCGCATTGATTTTCTCCCGGAAATATATGAATAATTTAGAAACAATACAAGAAATTGATAATTATTCTGTAAACTGTTAAATTGTGGTATATATTTGTTCATATTTGTGTATGAATGGTAAAATTGATACTTTGACATGTTTGATAGCGGGATAGGTCTGATTGATGTTCCGGGTATCAAAGGAAAAAAATCGACTAAGAAAATGATGGAAATAGAAGTCAACAGTCGGCTAACATCGGTAAATATTTAACAAAGACCGGGTATGGTGCCTCTACATCGGTAAACATTTAAATAGACCGGAGAATGTAGCCATTGTGCTGTCTTCCCGCTGAGCATCCTTCCTGTTGATCCATCACTGCTAACGAGAGAGAGAGAGAGAGAGATAGAGAGAGAGAGAGAGAGAGAGAGAGAGAGAGAGAGAGAGAAAGAGAGAGAGAGTTTCAGAATTATTGACCTTTGCTCTTGGTTAAGTAATGAAATAATAATAAAACCAAGATTGAAACTGATTTTCTTTTTCTTCCACTTTCATAATGTTGAAATATTTTGAGTTCCTGTAACGATGTATAGGCCTATACAAAGATATGCTATATGAAAAATTTGCAAATGAGCTGCAAGGTCCAATATCTTCAACTGAGAAGATTTCGGCTGGCACTGACCTTCACGAAAAAAAGATAAGATAATCTTTTTGATACAAATAACATTTCCTATGAACGTGTGTTTTATCAGACAAAATTAGTATACACCTATAGCCCCATCCTTCCCGAACCACATTGTCAAAATTTACTTTTAACTAGGCAAATACAAAATGTATATGATGGATTTCTTGAAATAATTTAAATCCTAAATACACCCAAATATGTAAATTTTTAATATTGAAACAAAAGTCTTACTTGCTGTATAATCTCTGTTTTGCAATATAGACGTTCTTTGTAGGCTAAAGTTTGATAATTTTTATTTGACAGACATTAGGGTCAGGGATGATGTAAAATTTAATTAACCTGAATACCGAGCTTATTTTACCAAACATTTTTTTCTCCATGTACATAATGATGTTTTTCTGTTATTTTACGCCACACTCAACAGGTTTCAGTTTTTGTATTGGCGGCCATATTTTTAATGGTGGTGGAGAGGCCACCCGCCTTCCGTAAAGAACCAGTAAATGTTCTCACAAATTAGCTAAGGTCCCAGCCTGATTCAAACCTGCGCCGAAAAGAGGTGATTCTCCATCACACACCATTTACACACTGGCACAGGGAGCTTATTGCAATGGATTTTTTTTCATTTATCTATTGATCTATTTTGTATTGTTTAATTAAATGAATTATATTCATTTTTATTCCAGTTAACAGCTGTTTCTACGAGAACTACAATAAACACCGTTTGAAGACTCCAATATTGATCTATGTCAGCACTATTCAAGGCTATAGAACGTTCGCTCCCTATATTATCGAACTCATTGTGTAAATTCATCGGTACCTAGTGAACTTAAATTACTGCGTTTTTCATTATTTGAAATTTATACAAATTTTTATACTAACACTAGGAAACTAGCAAAACTACAGATTGTATGCGAGATAAATTGGGACATATTTACAAACACGACGAACCAGTATTTGATCCTAACTGGGGTGACAGACTATCTGTCAGCAAAAATGTATTACACCTACAATGTGATAGGTGTTCAGTCTCAAATGTAACCAAAGTTATGTCGCCGAGTCTATTTCAGGTCGTAATTTGGAGGATCTCGTTTTGAAACCCGAAAATATACACTTAGACTTGATCATGCAAATGTTTTATAGCACGAGCTTTATTCATGAATACTCTCTCTCTCTCTCTCTCTCTCTCTCTCTCTCTCTCTCTCTCTCTCTCTCTCTCTCTCTCTCTCTCTCTAAATTTGATTTTCCATTTTTCATCGTGTTTTCTTAGTTGTCGGACTGTCATGCTACAAATTTTGAATTTACACGATGGGTGTTTGTCATGTTGTAAATTTTGTATTTACACCAACCCAATAAGTTCAAAATTGACAACAAAACAACTATTTGAGTTCCGTCTCACAATTCCTCTGAATATAAAGACCTCTTTTTCAAGAAACTGCAGCTACCATATATTTGAACAAAAAAAAATGTATATCCGAAACTTTTGTCAGTAAACTAGTTTTAATGACACAATAAGAAAAAAATAAACACGGTGAACTGTAAATCTATTAAAATGACAAAATTAATGTGAGATTCTGAGAATATGAATAATATATAATTTACCTCATAAAACATATTAAAACAAAGAACTTGGGAGTTCAATAAACTTCAAGTAGGTCACTTGGAAAAAACAAATTTAATGTTAAAAACAGGTAAATTAGCACGTCTGTAAATGTACGTGCACAATACATCGGTCAGGGTTCCGGATACCATATCTGTGGTGAAATGAAATCCTGGGCCCGAAGTCACCAAACTCACTCAATACTCAAGTTCAAGTTTTATTTCATGATTTTCATAGGCGTCGGAAGCAAATTGAAAGTGGGATGGGGGGTGGCGGGCTAAACCAACTTAAAAAACACACACACGCCAGAAACGTCTGGGGCTCAACACCTATGTCTATCTTTGCAAAAAAAAAGTGGGGGGCTAAGCCCCTTAGGTCCCCCCGGTTCCGACGCCTATGATTTTGACCACAGAATCGCTCATAAAACTTTGAATTTGAGTGATTAGGAAACCTGACGTTATAATTGTACATTAGTCACATGTAAATTTTTGTGTCACACTGATATTCCTGTAAAAAAAAAGAATAAATTCGTTGAGTACGATACTCAAAATTTGAGTACATACTCAAACAATATTTTGATATAGCTGAAGTTTTCTTCAAATGAGCAATATTTTCCACCATTATTTACAATCGTATGCCATCAATAAACAAACATGTCCAGTTACAGAATAAATTTTGCTTGATTTTTCTTTAAAATCAAGAAAAGTTAGTTGAGCTTGAGTACTGAGTAAATTTGGTAACTTTGGGCCCAGGATAACTGAAAGTGTCTATTTTAGGAAAGAGATCTAGACTTAGCTCGACAACATGTCATTTCTGAACTTGACATTTAGCTATTTATCGTTTCTTATAATTATGTTATTTTACTGAAATGTGTGAGTTTTGTTTGTTTTATCTTTTTTCACGTGCCGCCGAATCATTTTCATTTATATAGATATGTCACCTAATTAAAGGAGAGATGCCACAACTTTTGATCAGGGCTTGTAAACTTGTGGACCAAGGCAGTCGAAATATTAATAGGGAACCTCGATTTGAAGACTGGTATTTTTTGTTCTAACGCCAGGTGCTTCCAGAGGGATCCGTCAGTGCCGTCAGTGCCGTTCAAAGTTCCAAGGTAAGACTAGTACCCACTTGACTGCACAAAACTTAAGTCTTAGATTTTTTTTTCAATCCTGAAGTGACTGAGCACGCCTAGTTAAGATTATTCTCAGAGAAATTAATGTACCGGGAATCAAACCCGAAACCTTTAGCTTAAGAGTCTCGATGCTAGAGGTACTATGATATTGATAACGATGGCAATACACGTTTATAATAATTGAAAATTTATGAAACAATGAGTTTTAGTTTCAAAAGAACGAAACCGATAACACGATGAGTTCAAGATTTTTCAACATGAAGTTATTGACTGTATTGCCAAGGAGGCATATGTATAGCATTTATTAGTATTATTATTAATTATTAGTATTTGTGTAATAACTATTGAGTCATTGTAAGTTGTCCAAACTCTGATACCTAATACTCTCGGTCAGCTGGGGCAAATCTAGGTGGTGGTGCAGCGGCGCGCTTAGTAAAACCTTATTTTTTTCTTGTTACACTTGTAGTAGGTATTCTAGGCTTATGTGCCATCAAAATTGAAATCCATGATCCGCCCCTGGTTAAATTCACGTATTTCTTGTCTCAGAATAAAAGGAAATTTCTACTAGAAATAAACCAGAAATAGAAGATCGCCTATACACAGGTAACTTCAAAACAAAGTAATGTTTTGTGAAAACGATGGTTGACATAGACTAGTCCACGGAGTAAGTGAACATGGTATGCATTTAAAGGGAGGTAACCAATGTTGTTCTCCTCTTCTTTATATATAAAACCTATAACATAGTTTGTTCTGACTTTTTGTTTCAATGCGTTCTTTTTACGAATTGATGGAACATCCACTCAGTTATGTTATATTAAATTGTTTTTGGGAATAAGTCAAAGCACATTTTGCAGTATGGGGTTAATAACACATTATATTGACGCAAAATTACGCATGCATGTGCATTTCAGCAACATAAACTTAACTTCAAGATTGAAATTTCCAAATCACACATTTATTCGTATATTTTTGCTTTTTAAAATGACGAAAATATAGTAACAATTCGCTGAAAAATATAAGTCTACAAGACCTGTTGAAATATATGCTATTAAAGGTCAGTTCGGAGTCCTTTATGAGTTTTAAGATGTTAAATTTGCTTTAGAATGTTACTTTTCAATTATATTTCACCATTATACGGTGGTATTATTTATTAAGGGAGAGGTGATCAAATTTATTTTCCTTTGTAAGATTTAAAATTAAAGTAAACTTAACTAGTCCTATAATCATTTTACACTGAAAATTTTCATAATAACACTTTTATGGTAAACCAGCGATATAAAAAGACAGGCCCCTGTGTCATGCAATCAGGTATAGCCTATGGGTTGTCTGTGGACACAGAAGGTTTTTCCCGAGACATGTATAACACAGTTATGCGTCTGGGAGATAGAGAATATCTCATCGGGCATCCGAATTAATCTATTGAAACGAAAATGAAATAATTTTAATGATAACTGGGTCGTAGCTTGGTCCATGCGAAAAGCACTAAACGGGGGTTTGGGGAATGCCCAAGATTTTCTTTACTGAGGACCTAAAATTGGTTTGGAAAGCAGTTTAGTAAGATGCTATTTTGCTCATTTTTTTATTGAGAAACATCAGAATGTTTTACTTGTTTGTATTTTTTAAGCATAGGCGTCGGAGCCGGGGGGGGGGGGCTAGGGGGGGCTTAGCCCCCCCCCCCCCCACTTTTTTGCAAAGATAGGCATAGGTGTTGAAAATTGGGGCTTAGCCTCCAAGACGTTTCTGGCGTGTGTGTGTTTTAAGTTGGTTTAGCCCCCCCCCCCCCCCCCACTTCTGGCGTGTGTGTGTTTTAAGTTGGTTTAGCCCCCCACTTTCAATTTGCTTCCGACGCCTATGTTAAGAATATTTTATAATTGTTATTATTTTTTTTAACTCCGCGATGTGATTGTATTGGCGTGGTAGAGTATATGGAGCTACGCCACTGGATAAAGAGGTCAGGCATAATTCAATGTGTGGAGGTCGGAGGATACTAGGCCAAATACTGCCCAGTTTTAACTAGGTAAATTTTTGTTGTTGATCCAACCTGCTTTTAAGAAGGATAATCAATGTGATTATTAGCGAATTGCTATGCGTATTTTTTTTTTTTTTTTTTTTTTTTGCGTCTGGACGCAGAAAAATGCATCCATGGGATTCCAAATTTCGAAAAATATCTGAAGCATGTGAAATGAAATATTGCCTCACAATTAATCCGACACTTACAAATATGTTCAGTGATCAGGAAGAACATGTCCCTAAAGTTGATAAAACAGGTCGGTAAAACCTTTAATTTTTCTGTAAACAATTTTCCCAAACTTTTCGCATCGCTTGGCGAATATATTTTCAATTTGCAACCCCCCAACTTTACATCCTCACTCTGCTTTTAATGAGGTATGTATTGCATAATTGTTGTATAAATATTCATTTTATTTCACCAGCAGCAAACCTCCCCCCTTTTAATTTTTTCTGAATCAGCCACTATTGATATGTAATTGCATAATCAAAACGCATTTTTATTTGCTTCCTACGCCACTGCCTGTATAGTATATCCAAGTTAAACAATGGCCCAGAGTCCTGGCTCACTGATCCTAGGTATGTCGAGGAGAGGCCAATTATTGAGGTTATCTCCCCTTAGCGAAATCTTCTTTCAGGAAAGGGTGTAAAAGAAGATGTAGAAGATGTAGGTGAGGTAAGATCGAAGTGAAATGGGTCAGTTTTGTCATGATTTTAACATCGTTTTGTAACTTTAAGTTATATTTTGTTTGTCTGTAAATTTGCATGCATCCAAGAGTAGTCAGATCCAAGCATCATTAAAATGTAAAAGCATTACAGATGCTTAATTCCTACAGTGTGTATGCGGTACCGAGAGTGCGAGACTCCGAGTGACAGTGACAGTTTTCTCAGTTCTGCTTTGCGTGTGTCACTTCAGTCGCCTGTGCCGTTGACTGTAACCTTATTTGCAGTGGACAGGTGGTCTGTCTTTCAGAGATGAAATATCTTCACAAATGACTAAGTTCTTGGAGTAGTGTTTTTACATTAAACTTTTCGTTAATGTTTATTATGAATAACAATACATAGGTAAACCTATGCCTGTGGAGAGGGCGAAAGCATTCATCAACAGTTTTAACTGTTCAGTTAATCCCTTTGAGGATTCTGTCAACACGACAGAATCCCCAAAGGGATTATTGTTAAGTGTTTTTATCACATAAATATCCCGGTCATTCACTCATTGTTTTAAATAAAATATTGAATGGCTGACTATTTCCTTGACTTGGTGTTAAAACTGCCGATCGCCAATAGTGCCAATTGCGAAAAATAAACTGTCTGTCAAAAAAAAATATTCAATTGGCAAAAATGACTGGTGACCAAAAAGTTCTATTGGTGAAAATAATCTACATTTGGTGAAACCCTCTTCCCTATCATGTATTCCAGAATTTCCTCAATATGTTAATTGCACCAATTACCTGTGTCAAGACTATGTATATTTCATGGTTGATCAGTTTAAATTGCCTCAGGTAATCACCTGAGATAGGGAAGTCAAATGACTCAGGTGATTGGGTAAATATGCTGCTACAATTTACATAACTGAATTCATCATTTGAATCTGGCTCACGATTTGGAAAATGGCTACTGTAAATTCTCAGAGTGTGTCGACGAACCAAAATATTGATCGATTCTTAAGTTAATCATAACAGCATGTTGTGCGAAGTATCTAACATACATGGGAAGTCACCGCTGACTGTTTTAAATAAAATATTGAATGGCTGACTATTTCCTATAATCGCGGTGAAAATTTTGTAAATGGGTATATACTGCTGAGTCTACTGCCATAACCAAAAGCTCAGACTTTATCCACTCCGTGTAATACGACTATCAAAATTCTCTGGATTTTTTCTTTCCTCCATGATACAGTGAGAAGAAATTCAAGTAAACATTAAAAAAAATCTTAATTAGATAATTTAATCATGACTGTCGATTATCAATTTAGGAAATTATTCTTATACCATATCAAAGAGTAAATCATGTATCAAATATTTAATATTAGACTTTTACTAGCTTGTTTTGTTTAATCAACGGAGTAACTTCATGATTAATTTTGTGGTCCTGATTCAGTAATTAAAGCATTTTAGATTTTTTTTTTTTCGAGCACAAATAAGTAAATTTATTTTTCTAATTTAGTATTAAACAAATACAGTAAAAAAAATTCTACTCTTTGTTTATTGAATAATTACAAAACAGATATCATATATTGACAAGTTACTACCAAATATTCTTTTTTAATTTGGTAATATATATATTCAAGAAAATATCAAATTAAAAAATGATATAATTGATGTTTCAACCCCCTCCCCCCAAAAAAAAGAATTTAGTGAAATTTAGTACAAGCAGTACTACATATAAAAAGGCTTTCTATATATTTAAATGTTTACCTCTACAAAAATATACATGTATATGCATTTTTATTATTATTTTTTTTTCATTCTGTCTATCTACATATTTTAATACATGTACATGTAGTAGGAAAGAATATATATTTGGCACCTTTGTGTATTATTTTATGCCCAAGTCTGTTGCCAAAGTTATGGTACAACTGTCAATCTGTTTTTTTTTTTAAAAAAACATCTAAAGATTATTAAATGTACATGGTACAAAAGAAGAGGAAGTTGTAGATGTAATAATCTACCATATATTTTATTTGATAGCTAAGGATTTTATAAACACTGTACATGTAAATGTATGTATACTTGTACTACGGTAATGTCATTTTTCTGAATTTTGTTGGTGAAAAAAAGACAATTCATTGGTGAAGCATTGCATTTTCTCGATTGTCAATTGGCGAAAAAAAAAATTCAGCCCAGGGCCTTCTTAAAAATGTGCCAAATGATTTGGTGATTGTTATTGCTTTAATGACTGACAGCTGAATAGAATTTTATCGCAGTATACTGTACAGGCGTCATGACTAAAATCTAAATCAACTTTAACTGGACCTATGTTTTTCTATGGTTAGAAACAGTCATCATTTCTTTGAATGAATCTGTGATAAATGTACATGGCAGCACGATCTGATACAGGAAATTGAAGTAGGAGTTTTTGTGCACAGCTTTTTGTACTTAAATGCTCTAATCATTGATCAGCAGTTTCCAAAGTAATATTATTATATAGATTCCTAAATGCATCCTGATGATCAACAGATTTACATACAATGATACATAGGCATCATCCTTATACTTAATGCGACTCAAGCATCCTTATTTTTACATGTATACAGTCTCCTTATATCTTATATGTGTCATTTTGATTATTTTACATACGCTTCATCACCCAGATACACATGTATATTACATAAATCATCCACTTTCTTTTGACTTCATTACAGACGATTTACTTCTTTGAGCTTCCAAGACCAATAATTCGTAATGCCAAGGGCTGGTGTGCCACTTGTAACAGGTGTATCCCCAAAGGAAGGGCCTCCTGGAACAAGAATTACGATCAGGGGAGAGAACCTGGGAAATGATCCAAAGGATCTGACTGGTGAATTTACAAATTTGTCATAATTAACCATTATTTCATCATGGTCGTATTTGATGTGTGTAGATGAATGATACTAAACCGTATTCATAGTGCATTGTGTATTTTTTCATAATTTTGTTTGTATATATCTACATTTGTTTTTTATAGATGTCTTTTACTAACAAATATGATATGAACTAAGTCTAAACTACATGTTCATATATGATCTGTACACTTGACAAAACAGTGATCTACAAGTTGATATACATGTAGGCCCTATATATATATGTAATAAAACTTGAAATATAGCTGTGTAATGATTTTTTGTCAGTAAACAATGGACAATTAAAAATCTATTTTGGGCAACCCAGGGACAAGTGCATGGAAGTCATATTTCGACATCCCTTGGGAAATTATGCTATAAAACATCAATTTAGAGTCTATACTATTTCAAAAGGGCAACACCTTTCCAGCAGAATGACAACATACAATTTAATTAATTGTATTCTAAACATTGAATGTTTAGAAACAGAGATATTCCACTCATTTGGGAATATGGCCTGGGATTTTTGAATTGGAAATGTTAGAAATTTAAAATACACAGAACTGTTTGAAAATACATGAATTTCTTCAAATTGATCATTATTTGACTTCAGTTCAGAAATTACAGCTGCAAATGAGGTAAAAATTCATTGTTTTTGCATTTGGAAGGGGGCCTTATTTTGATACCCTATTATTGGGTTGAAAATCCCAGAGATCATATATGTAAGACTAAGTAGACCCAGAAATCGATACATTTGACCTGTAAAAGTGTCCGAAATGTTTGATTTGAATAATTTTGTGAAGGATAACTGATCAAGTGTCCGGTTTAGCTGACAAAACTGCTGAATTATTTCATGCTCAGCAGTGTACACAAATCGTGACAAATCCTTGTTTGACTGTACATATATGTTGAGTGATTTTGATTGTTGTTATGACATTCTATCATTAAAAAAGTCTTTAACAAGCACCTTTGCACTTACAAAGTTTGCAAGATACAGGGGATATTGGAACAATGGTATTTTATCTCTGTGGATGCTATATAATTTATTCTTATTTACCTGTTATTGTTCACAATTTATAATTGATGGATGATAGATTTTCATGACATATTTGATAACATTTGTCACCAACAAGTTGAAAATTTGACTTCAAACAAAGTTAATACACAAATGATTCTTCTTATTTTAGCTTTAAAGATCTGTGGAGTAGATTGCTTACTATCAGCGGAGTGGAAATCTCCGAGTAAGATTGTGGCCCGATCCGGGCCTGGTAAGGGTAAAGGAGATGTCATTGTCATTACAAAATCTGGTGGTCAAGGCAGTTGTACCGTAGGATTTAAAGGATACTTCGTTCAAATCGGTATGTACTCTCAGTCCTTTCAAAAGATGACAACAGCACACCAATTCTGGCTTTTTTCCTTATAGGAAACCTAAATTTTCTACTACTGTCTCTTTTTATTCAGAAAAAAATGCAGATTTCTATCTACACACATTCTGTAAATCTGGTTTTATTTGCGAGAATTTCATTTACTTATAATTTCTTAAGAGTTCTCACTCTTTAAAATAAATTCTCGCTGAAATCTCTAACCTGATACTGATAGTGAAACTGAAAGGCAAAATGCTCTTGGGCTTGATTTAAGACAGCAGATATGAAAGAAAAAGACCAGTTTTAGAAAACAGTTGATAGTTATCATGAGTTCATATCAGAACACAGTGTACAGGGACAATTTTTGTAATGAAGTATGCTAATAGTATATCAAAATGGGCATTCGAAATTGCCCAAAAAATTACCTCATGAATAAGTCTACAACTTGTGCTTCGCGAAAATGTATTCCCAGGAATATTTCTAGTTAAACAGTATGGTAGTTGATCTGTACCTTTTTGTTGGCTACTGTAAACATGTCTCTTACTCAAAAACTTGAAAAGCCTGTACTTTACATGAAGATTGGGATGATTAAACAGAACACCTGAGTAAAGCAATAGATGTTACAAGTTTTGCATGTGAATTTACTACAGAAAGTCTCAAGATTACTACATAATTTTTGTCTCGCCATGAAGAAGTAGCCAAAGTGAGGCATAGGTGTTGCTTTTCCAATGGCATTGGTGACAGTGGCATCAAACCTTGGGTTTGATCAATGTTAAATTCTTGTTACAGGCTTGTAATTCAGTTAATATTGGCGCTAGCTTGTTGATATTTGGCATGGATGTTCTTAGGGGTCTAGCATTGATGTGTGAAGTTAAATTGCATTGGTAATAATATTTTGAAAAATTTTTAACATGTTGTTGGACTTGCCTTTTTTTTTTTTTTTTTCCACCAAAACTTGCTGCATTCAGCTCCATGTCAGGTTTTCATTAGGAGATTGTGTCTCACTCAATAATGATCTTAGGATGCTGATGTTTTGCATTGAGATTTTTTAGGAGTCTAGCATCAATGTTTGCATGGTATGCAGAAAACTGATTTTGATTATTTCTGCATGTAACAAGAATACAATGTACTTTACCACTTTAAATATTAATGCAAAGATCAGCGAGACTTATAACAATTCATAATTCTTGTTGTAATAAACATGGATACAGGTTTGTACAAATAGCAAAAATGAAAATGTTCTTTAGGCCTAAGGTGAAAGTTTGTTATGTCTCCTGTGTAAACAGCTTTTTAACATAGACCACAGTAGTCTGTAGTTCAGAGTTATATGTATTTTCCTGGAGATAAATTGATATAACATGTATAAGCAACTTATAATTTACAGGTCCTCTTCAGGAATCAGCCATTTGGATTGATGAATCACAGACAGTCAATATAAGACATGGTCGGACACAGTCGCCAATCTTCTCCAAGGATGACGAGGATCCGTTAGGCATATCAGATGAGGGAAATCAGTAAGTGTCTTGCGGATTTTATGGTAAAAGATTTCGTTCAGTTTTATTTTTTTGTCCTACCATTTTGTTTTATATCATCCTCAACATTTTATACATCTAATACTGAAGATTGGGATATATTGGGGTTACAGTTTTTGTTAAGGGAGTGAACCTCAGAAATATAAAAAAGTTAGTTAAGGGACTTAAAAATCTTTATGAATTGTTTTATTTGCAGGTATAAGATGGTGTCCAGTTTGTAATAGTGGATTACATGTATTTAGATAAATGATAGTTGAGCTAATGAATTAAAAAAAACTACATAAATCTTGAGACTTTGCACCCAAAGGTGAGAGAAAGTAATATGGTCTAATCACTCAACTAAAGTGACCCTTTTAGTGGGAAGTGTGATCATTAGTGAAACTTAAAAAAAATGATACAGTAACTTAACATTTTCTACATGAACATATATATCATAACATGTATAAAGAACAAATCAAAGTCTTAGACTCTTTAGGCCTTTTTAACCGACAACTGAGGGTCTAACCTTGATACCATTTAAAATCAAAGTACTGAAAGTAATGATACAAGTTGATGGCAATCGTAAGTATTAATGAGGTATAATACACTCAGTATACTGAATACATTTTAATTGGGTATAATTAGGTTTTACAAAAAAGTAACTAAAATCGGGTCAGACATTTGGCCTAACGTGAGTACTGATGGCTTATTTATTATGCAACAAACTACATAAATTAGCATATGATTATAAAATCTTGTGCTTATAAACATCGTCTCATCGAAATTAAATTTCTATGCGACAGGGCAGTATTATACCCTTACACTATACTTCATCTCAAAATCCTTAAAACTCTTGGTTAATATGCGTACATGTAAAACATTTTCCCAACTTCAAAGACTGCCGCGAGTTTCTCAACAGTTAAGATCACGTGAAAGAGGAATGACGCAACTTCTATGTCCAACTTCACTGACAGATCTTGGTAATACACAGTAAGGGGAAACATTTGCATATTAATCATGCGCAAGAATTGTTAACAGTCCAGTCTATCGCTTTTAATGTCAATTCTGTCACAAGAGTATAATGGTAAAAAAATAAATGAAAACTAACATTCTAAAGCAAATTTATAATATCTTAAAACTCATAAAGGACGCCGAACTGACCTTTAATAGCATATATTTCAAAAAGTCTTGTAGACCTATAATTTTTCAGTGAATTGTTACAGTATTTTCATCATTTTAAAAAAGCAAAAATATACGAATTAAAGTGTGATTTGGAAATTTCAAAGTTTGTGTTGCTGAAATGCACATACATATGTAATTTTGCATCAATATAATATGTTATTAACCCCATACTGCAAAATGTGCTTTGACTTGTTCCCAATAAACAACTTAGCGTAACATAACTGCGTTGATGTTCCATCAACTCGTAAAAATATAATAAATGATATTATTTCACTTAGTAGAATTACTGTATACCTGGAAATTTTTGCCCTGTTTAATTTTCGCCCTTTACTAAAATGGCGAATTTATGATGAAGGCAAAAGTTTCAAGCATAATTGGAAAAGCTATATGTGAACTAATGTACAAAGGCAAATAACAGCCCATACAGGCAATGTCTTGTCTGATTGATTGACTGATTTGAATCCTTATGTGTATTACCATATATACTTGCCTATAAGTCAGATTTTCTGGAGTAATTTCTATCTCAAAAAAGGGTACTTACTTAAATACGAGTCCTAGTTGATAGGCAAAAAATCATACTCATATTCCCAAAGAAACATGCATGTAGAGCGTGATTTTGTTAAGTTATTTATGGGAACTGTGAGTCCTAGTTGGTAGGCAAAAATTCAATCTCATATTCTCAAAGAAACATGCATGTAGAGGTGGTTTTGTAAAGTTATTTATGGGAACTGAGCATAATTGCAGAAAATAAAACACAACAAAACTCAATGATAACATATTGAAACTAATATGCACTAAAAATGTGTCTGGTTCTGTAATGTAACTCAGTGAATCAGGTTGGTAATACCTTCATTTATTTTATGTTCACACATTTTTTGGAAAACACCGCCAAACATGAATATGTTTTGAAAACAAGTATTGCAAGTCATTACGGAACCCTGACTAAGTCTACATATTTTCTACAAGGACCGACAACTCTCTGTAAGAGATTGATTTACACGCGGACAAATAGACATATTTATAAACAGTGACAGGGCGAAATTAAAAGGGGGCGAATATGTTTTATGTTGCTTAAGGGCGAAAATAACAAAGAGCGAAAATTTCCAGGTATAGAGTATTTATTATGATAAACAAAATAAGAATAAAATCTTATGACATTATGTGAAAGAGTACAATTAATAGGTTCCATGTTTTTAATAATTCTGATTTTTTTTTATACATTTACCTGGTCTTTCCTAATGAAACAAGTGAGGATAATTAAACTATTGTTAGTTAAGGCACTTGTAGAGCATTACCTCAGAAGGTCCCAGGTTCAATTTCCACTACCGGATTCGCCAAGTGCTCAGAATCCAGAGTGAAAGTTATTGGTCATGATAGGCATGGCATGTGAAAAAACCATTACTGCTTTGGAGTCAGTCCAAAGCACTGGTTAAAATTTGTGGCACTGCATCTAAAGCAGGTGACATCTCCATATAAGTGAAAAGTTCTTAGTGGGATATAAAACAACAACAAAACAAACAAACAAAAAGTAATTTTATAATTTCGACATTATATGGAGTCCCATTTGTCACTGAATGAAAGAAAATATATTTTCAATTTGTATTTCAGAGCAAAATTCAAAGAAGAGGATTTGCTAGAAATTTTTCCTGAGGGTAGGTTTTATGTTTTTTCTGAGAAAAGTGTTTTTTTGAAAGTGCAGAAAATGAGTACCGTCTGGTGCAAAACTGACAATATCTTAATATTTCAGTGAGAACGAGCAAGTAATGTCTTTCTGAAATAAGGTGATTTGGGGGAAATGGCTGCTAAAGCTTGTAGTTAAATATTCTAGTTGACCAAACATCAACTTAAAAACAATATTAATCTGCTGATTAAGAGATTATAATTAAAACTGTTTAAGGTAATATTTCAAATATTTGGCCATGGTTTTCTACAAAAAAGTAAAGTTCAACATGGTTGTGCATATTTTACTAATTTTGGCTCTAATTACTAATTACTCGTAATCGATTGTCGACAGCATTAGCCATAAAGGGTTGTATATTAGGTATGTGGTTACAACTTTTTGAGGTGTCATTTTCATTAACATTGTTACCTCCCTTTGTTTGACTTGCCCCGTAGATAATATAAAATGAATATAGACTACAAAAGTTCTACTTGTACTATAGTTTGCATTAATATAATTTGATTGAAATTTGTTTTTTCAGCATCTGGAAACATGGCACTGGAAAACTTTTCGCCAGCATGGTATCTCCTGGAGAATCATCATGATACTAAGTAAGTACAGGATTCTTTTTCAGGACACTGAGGTTCTCAGATTTATTGTTGTCTGTCATTATGTGTGTCATGTTCAAGCATTTTCAACATCTCGGAATTACAAGGACATTTCTCTTCAAATCTGCAAAGACCTTGTTATCAATATTGATATAGTATCACACGCTACATGTTGTCAACTATTTGTGGAAATTCAGGTTCTATCTGTAGGCATTCATGGGATATGTAGCTGCTTACAGTGTTCTAATAACAGAATGATTTACCACCCAACAGACAAGACCGACGAAAATTGTCTATGTTCGACGAAAGAGCTGCTTTTGTCAGACAAAATGTCAGACGGTGATGCAATGTTGACAAGTTGTATTTTTTTAACCCTTCACATAATGACAGAAAACCGCTCACTAAAAACCTCACATTTTTGTAGTGCCCAAATTGCCTGCTAATATTCTGATGCTGTATTACCGTAGCATCCAAAACTGCCCGATTGTACTTTAGTTTTCTTAGAACGAAAGTCTCGCAGTATATGAGACTATAACATGATATCCTGGCTGATTACAATGAAAATCCATGTCAGTTAAGAGGGAAAATATGAACTGAAATGAAGTAATTTTATTGTCTCACTCAATGACACTTTGCCATAATGGCCGTGTGGTACATGAAGGATTAATTAGAGTGTTTCAGGGGATTTTTTTATGTAGATATGGATGCAGAAAATGACTTGAAACTTGATGTTGATTAGCATGATCAGTGTTTCACTATTTACCGACTTTGAACAAAATGATAGTAATGAAGTTTTGAAGTAGGCTTGTCTTACGAATTTTGTTTTAATTTTGCGATCCCGGGTCATGAATTAATCTGATACAAAACTTGTTTTTTTTTCACAAATATTTCGGCAAAGCAGAGTGGATTATTTCGCCACGTTTAAAGATAAAGAACTGTAGCCTATTGATTCAGAGTTTCATGAATGAGAATTAATGGGACCATATTGTGAAATTTACAAATGATTATGCCACAAGTGATATCAAAATATGCAATAAAAATAATCATGAAAGGATGTCAGTTACCTAAGATGAAATATGGAAATTATATAGAATAATAGGACAGTAAATAAAACAGTAGAATAGATCAATATTTTTGTTTCCAATTCCAATTTGATAGATCTACATGTATCAGTTTTTTTTTCTTCAAAACCAGTTAAAATAGAATGTTTATTGTTGATTATTTCTTTGTCTTTATATACATCAATTGCACTGTAAATAAAGTTTCTAAAAATCAGCAATATATGTAGTGTAACTGTTGATTTATATATTGCTGATAGTATGTTGCAGTAGTGAAATCTTAAAAATGTGTTCAATCAATGCCATTTGTGATTCATTGTTACTAACAGTTTTATGCCTCGCTGAGTTTCTAAGCATAAACTTTAATTGCGTCTGATCGGTGTCATCCATGTTGAGTATCTAAATGTAATCATCAAAGTGTTTCTTAAGATGCAGATATAGTTTTGAGTACAGACGTTTAATACATAGACAGTTTGGTACACAAGTGTGAGCAAGATGAGAGTGAGAATGAGAGAGTGATGAATGAGATTTTGTTAGAAATGGAAAAAGAAATATGAAAATAATGAAATGTAAAACAGTTGGATCTATATTATTAGTCTTATATCAGTTTCAAACAAAATTTATGGACTCGTTTTTTCAGACTGACAGATTATCATTTGGACTGACAGATTGTATGAGTTTGTCAGTCAAAATGTCTGACAAGATTTTGAAGTTTTCAACAGCTCTGTATGGACTATTTTGTTATCTGTCATGTAGATGTTGTAAGCCCTTGCTATTTACCTTAGCAACATGAACTAAATGTCCCTGCAATCGAAAAATACATCGAATGCATCTAAATATAAGGTTTGAATTGCATTTTTATTGCGTTTATGGTTTAATATCGGAAATTGGTAATGGGGCATTTTTAATGTAGCTACCGTGCTTCATGTCGACAATTCCCCTATACCAACTTTATCTACCGCTCTTCAGTATTTTCTGTTTTTCTTATAAAAAACTGAAATTAAAACTTAAATTTTACAACTACTGAAATAATTCAATTTTTAACTTAAATATTACAACTACTGAAATAATTCAATTTTTAACTTAAATATTACAACTACTGAAATAATTCAATTTTTAACTTAAATATTACAACTACTGAAATAATTCAATTTTTAACTTAAATATTACAACTACTGAAATAATTCAATTTTTAACTTAAATATTACAACTACTGAAATAATTCAATTTTTAACTTAAATATTACAACTACTGAAATAATTCAATTTTTAACTTGATGCAGCTTTGATGACCTAAAAGCTGGTCTGTCGTACATGAGGAGACGGGCAACCCAGAGGTCAGAGGGGCCAATAGCATTTGTCAAATCCAATCTATCTGCCACACTGGACTGTCTGGAGAGTCTAGATGGTAAGTATTGCTTATTCATTGTTTTGTTTCTTTAATTCAGAGTGATGTTTTTTGCCACTTAATGATATTTTAGTTAAACATTGGTGGCCAGTTTTTATTTGTTGAAGAGAAAACAGGATTTCAATGTAGGCAAGAAAATATTTCTGGCCTTCTGCAAGTAAACTGACAAACTTCCCCACATAAATAAGCACATATCCAGTGAGGCTTTTACCTGATCATGAGGTAAATAAAAGTTAGATATAGTGGTTCAAAGAAGAATTCTAAATCCTTTGGTCATGACAGAATGATTTAAGCACAAAACTGAACATAGAAGAAATGTGAGCATTGAAAATGAAATATATTGTCAGATTTCAATGTGCATTGATTTTAATTTCCCAACTAAGGTAGTTCATTGAGAAAAAAACCTTCAATACTCGGTATATACCAATTAAGATACATTGCAACACTTTAGACTGACTTTCTTACCAAGGTACATTGAGATACATAGCTACATGTCAGACTTATTTCCTTAACAAGGTACATTGAGATACATTGCTATGTGTCAGACTAACTTCCTTAACAAGGTACATTGAGATACATTGCTACGTGTCAGACTTACTTCCTTAACAAGGTACATTGAGATACTTTGCTACGTGTCGGACTAATTTCCTTAACAGGGTACATTGAGATACATTGCTTCGTGTTGGACTAACTTCCTTAACAAGGTACATTGAGATACATTGCTGTGTGTCAGACTATCCTACTTAACAAGGTTTATTGAAATACATTGCTATACATAGGACTGACTTCTTTAACATGTTCATTGTGGTATATTGAGATACATAGCTACACAAAAGACTAACTTCCTTAACAAGGTACAATGAGAAACACAGATTTACTAGAGATAAAAACAAATAGCGATAAAAAGTAAAAACTAAAATTTGTGTACCTTGTAGGATGTTATCAGCTGATTGAAAAGATAAAATAATTTTTCAGAGTAATGATAATCTGTAAATTCCTTTTTACAGCTCTTTATCAGCAGTTCTGTGTGGATGACTTGCGGGGAGATGCAATAAGTTCTTATGCTGTATTACTTATGCGTAAGTACGGACATTTATTTGGGCTTCTGTAAATGATGTATTATAACGTATAGCTAAGTATTTTAGAGTGTAAATTAGTGTTGAAACATAATCAGCCTCTTTATGATAGATATTAAAACATTTATCTAATTTTATCCTCTAATTATGGTAGCAGCTGAAAAGAGTTTTTTTTAGCTCACCAGACCCGAAGGACTTTGTGATCTGTTTGTTCATACCTCATTGTAATCTTTTCCTTGTCTACATCAGAAGTAAACTTTTCAATCTTTTCTTCTCAAAAACCTCTTGAGCAGTTCAAAAACTGAATTTTATGACCTAAAGTCAGTACTTTTGTTAACTGGTGGGGATTCCAGTGACTAATGTTATTTTTCCTGATGCATTTTATTAGTATATTGTTTTGTCATTTCAGAGGCCAAGTCTTGTGCTGATGGGCTGTTTCAAGAGGTGCTGGGCAGAAAAGATAAGGCAGACTCAACAAGAAATGCCCTGAGTGTTTTACAGAGATTTAAATTCCTGTTTTATCTTCCACTGAATATAAAAAGAAATATACAGAAGGTATTTATAGTGAAGTTATAATCAGAAGGTATCTTTTTTGTACAGAAATTTACAGAGAGTATTTATAGAGTACATAAATATACAGAGAATATTTATAGGGTACAGAAATATACAGAGAGTATTTATAGGGTAAAGAAATATACAGAGAGTATTTATACTGTACAGAATTATACAGTTGGTATTTATAGGGTACAGAAATATACAGAGAGTATTTATAGGGTACAGAAATATACAGAGGGTATTTATAGGGTAAAGAAATATACAGAGGATATTTATAGGGTACAGAAATATACAGAGAATATTTGTAGGGTACAGAAATATACAGAGGGTATTTATACTGTACAGAAATATACAGTTGGTATTTATAGGGTACAGAAATATACAGAGAGTATTTATAGGGTACAGAAATATACAAAGAGTATTTATACTGTACAGAAATATACAGTTGGTATTTATAGGGTACAGAAATATACAGAGAGTATTTATAGGGTACAGAAATATACAGAGGGTATTTATAGGGTAAAGAAATATACAGAGGATATTTATAGGGTACAGAAATATACAGAGAATATTTATAGGGTACAGAAATATACTGAGAGTATTTATAGGATACAGAAATATACTGAGAGTATTTATAGGGTACAGGAATATACAGAGAGTATTTATAGGATACAGAAATATACAGAGGGTATTTATAGGGTACAGAAGTATACAGAGAGTATTTATACTGTACAGAAATATACAGTTGGTATTTATAGGGTACAGAAATATACTGAGAGTATTTATAGGGTACAGAAATATACAGAGAGTATTTATAGGGTACAGAAATATACAGAGGGTATTTATAGGGTACAGAAATATACAGAGAGAATTTATAGAGTACAGAAATATACAGAGGGTATTTATACTGTACAGAAATATACAGAGAGTATTTATATAGTACAGAAATATACAGAGGGTATTTATAAAGTACAGAAATATAGAGAGTATTTATATAGTAAAGAAATATACAGAGAGTATTTTAGAAGTGTTGTACAGAAAAAGATACAGATGTTGTTCATAGTGTACAGAAATATACTGAGAGTGTTTATAGGGTAAAGAAATATACAGTTGGTATTTATAGGGTACAGGAATATACTGAGAGTATTTATAGGATACAGGAATATACAGAGAGTATTTATAGGGTACAGGAATATACAGAGAGTATTTATAGGGTACAGGAATATACTGAGGATATTTATAGGGTACAGAAATATACAGAGAGTATTTATAGGGTACAGGAATATACAGAGAGTATTTATAGGGTACAGGAATATACTGAGAGTATTTATAGGGTACAGGAATATACAGAGAGTATTTATAGGGTACAGGAATTATACAGAGAGTATTTATAGGGTACAGGAATATACAGGAGTAGTATTTATAGGGTAGGCAGGAATATACAGAGAGTATATTTATAGGGTACAGGAATATACAGAGAGTATTTATAGGGTACAGGAATATACAGAGAGTATTTATAGGGTACAGGAATATACAGAGAGTATTTATAGGGTACAGGAATATACAGAGAGTATTTATAGGGTACAGGAATATACAGAGAGTATTTATAGGGTACAGGAATATACAGAGAGTTATTTATAGGGTACAGGGAAATATACAGAGAGTATTTATAGGGTACAGGAATATACAGAGAGTATTTATAGGGTACAGGAATATACAGAGAGTATTTATAGGGTACAGAAATATACAGAGAGTATTTATAGGGTACAGAAATATACTGAGAGTATTTATAGGGTACAGAAATATACAGAGAGTATTTATAGGGTACAGAAATATACTGAGAGTATTTATAGGGTACAGAAATATACAGAGAGTATTTATAGGGTACAGAAGTATACAAAGGGTATTTATAGGGCACAGGAATATACAGAGAGAATTTATAGGGTACAGAAATATACAGAGTATTTATAGAGTACAGAAATATACAGAGGGTATTTATACTGTACAGAAATATACAGAGTATTTATATAGTACAGAAATATACAGAGAGTATTTATAGGGTACAGACGTATACAGAGGGTATTTATAAAGTGCAGAAATATAGAGAGTATTTATATAGTAAAGAAATATACAGAGAGTATTTAAAGTGTACAGAAAGATACAGATGGTGTTCATAGTGTACAGAAATATACTGAGAGTGTTTATAGGGTAAAGAAATATACAGTTGGTGTTTATAGGGTACAGGAATATACTGAGAGTATTTATAGGGTACAGAAGTATACAAAGGGTATTTATAGGGCACAGGAATATACAGAGAGAATTTATAGGGTACAGAAATATACAGAGTATTTATAGAGTACAGAAATATACAGAGGGTATTTATACTGTACAGAAATATACAGAGAGTATTTATATAGTACAGAAATATACAGAGTATTTATATAGTACAGAAATATACAGAGAGTATTTATAGGGTACAGAAATATACAGAGAGTATTTATAGGATACAGAAATATACAGAGAGTATTTATATAGTACAGAAATATACAGAGTATTTATAGAGTACAGAAATATACAGAGGGTATTTATAGGGTACAGAAATATACAGAGAGTATTTATAGGGTACAGAAATATACAGAGAGTATTTATAGAGTACAGAAATATATAGAGATTTTATATGGTACAGAAATATACAGAGAGTATTTATAGGGTACAGAAATATACAGATATTTGTTATGTACATAAATGTATTGAAGTTTACTTTTATTTGCATACAAAATGTATGGAAAGTATTCAGAGTATACAGAAATGAATTGTGTATAGATATAGTTGTATTACTGTGTTGTTAGTAGCCTCATTAATTGAGTACTTCTTTGTGTACTCATTTCTTGTTAGTTTAATTTCCTAGTCAACGTTATTTGTATTGGGAATTTTGCTTGATACAATTTTGTTTTTAATTGTGCATTCTGTAATGAAAAATGTGTGGTACCAAATGACTGTAGTATTGTTGATTGTGGAGTACAGATGACACCCCCCAACACATAACGTGAAACACCAAAGTCCAAAACATTTCTTCACCAAATTTGACTGAAAATGCTAATCCCAACATTTTTACAAATAATTCTGTTGTTTGATTTTAGTCCTTTGTCAATAAAATTTTCCACCAGGTTAAGGTTTGGTCAAAGCTATGATTAAAAGTTTGTAATTGCTCACCATTCCTTTAATATTGGATTCACAGGTAGGGGATATGTATTAATTCATCAATGATGCATGTTTATGGTAGATTATTTTCTTTGTTATGTTTTATGTCATGTTTTGTTTTTTGTTTTGTTTCCAGGGTGACTACAATTTAGTGATAAATGATTACGTAAGAGCTCGCTCTTTGTTTGCTGGCAGCCATGTCCAAGTATTCAAGACAGGTATACTAATTAAACTTACGATTGATGTCTTCCAAAACTTTCCACCATGTACCCCTCAATGTTTTACAGAGGTAGTAGCAAGGTGCAAATAATTCAGTCGTGAAGCTTTTAGCTGAAAAGGAGAAATTATCCATTTATCCCCAAAAAGGAACAATTTTTGTCTTCTAAAAAATTGCTACAATGTTACGCCATCTAAAACAATTGGGTTAGGTGGTTTGTTTCTTAGAAGGGGGGGGCTGGGGGTGGTGGCGGGTTGTGGGATATTTGTAAAATGTGTATGACAAGGTAGATTGGAGGTTTGGGGTATACTGAGCCCAGATGAGTCTGGTGTTTTTCTCACTCAAAGTTTAAAACACATGAGAAAATGTAATAATTTGAAATTTGCCAGATTGTGAAGCGAAATATGATCTTTGAAATAGTTATCTACGCTGATCTTTTTGTCTGTCAATTTGCATCAACACTTTGATTTAGTTTCATTGTGGAAAGACCATTACTTCCTTGAAGCTTTACATATCAGTGGACCTAGGTGAGAACTATACATTGCAACCTTGGTATCTGGCCTTGATCTTAAATATTTCCAGTCTCAAGGTAAAATGCATAGTGGAGCTTAGATCAATTACACATGTTACAGGAAGATTGTAGGAGTTACGCTTTGAAATCTGGCCATACAACCCCTAATGGGTTTTTTTTCTATATAGTGAAACTTGTATATAAAGAAACCCCTTAGGGACACATCAAAACCAGTTTTTGTAGGAAGAGTCTTTATGTAGAAGTTGATTTGTACACAAGTGGTACTATTTGGGATACTAAGAAACAGTCTTTATGACCAGATGGTCTTTATACACAGGTGGTTGCTAAAGCAGGTTTTACTGTAGTATTATTGAAACCTGACACAGAAAAAAAAAATAAAAAATTGGCATGTAAATATACAGGCGAATCTTGTTATGTCGAAACCGGATGTATTGAAATTCTGGTTATGTCAAAGTTAAAAATCCTGACCCTCATTTTATGGATAGATAGATGTGGTAATTCAAATTTTGATTATCTCAGATTCTGCACAATTTGAAGTAACAGGAGTGATTCTATGAAATTCAAGATAACGAGATTCCTCTGTAATTGAATAATAATCCTTTATTTGTGTTGGAGAAGAATTATCCATTTATAATTTCAATGTGTATTAGATCGTAAATGTTTTTATTTTATTTGATCTGTTTTGTAGTCTACAATGATGTGGAGAGTAGGATCAATGACTTTAGAGATATGCTGCAGAAGAAACTGATGGAATTACCAAACACTTTAGATGAACAGAAGAAGTTAATTAGGTCAGTACATTGGTCAGTCTCTGTTACATGTACAACCTATCTATTGGTTACATGAACAGAAGTTAATCAGGTTAGAGTCTTGGTCAGTCTAACAGTATATGTACAATCTATCAGTTGATAAGAATAATGGTCAGTATTATGTTCAGTCTCATAAGTACTTGTACAATCTGTTAGTTCAGGGAGTAAAATTGGCTGCAAGATCCAGGGACCAGCCGGGCCCCTAGAAAAAAATATTAAGGGGCCCAGGTTGAAATATTTTCTTTATATGCTTTCATACAGGAAAGTAAAAAAAGCCCTAAGTTTTCTCAATTTTATTCATAATTGATTTCTCTTTCTATATTACTTTTATCGTATTGAATGCAATATGTCTCTTGAATCTACATGTACCGACCAATAACAATATACATCTCCAAATTTAAAAGTGTCGTTTGCATTCAAAACATTATTTTGACAAAGCAGTCATTCAAAAGGAACAAAGGATTCAAAGTGCGGCTAATTGTTGCATAATTAAGATGATAAATTATGAGATCCCAACGTTGAACAATTAGCGTAATCTGGTGAAAATAGGCCTACCTTACCTGTCGATAGGCTTGAGTGCTGATATCGAAATAATTTGCAAGCAACTGTCGAAAATAAAGTTGAAAAGAAACAAGTGATGAAATCACTAGGTGTAAATGTGCATGAACTACATGTAAGAACTGATTTCACCATGTGTCAATTTAACTAGGATTCAAAGGAATCACAAAAGTTGACCACCTTATCAACATGTACACATCGGTGTGTATATAGCAATATGCTTCAGCACAACATTGTGACACGTAATGCATTTAAACATCTCACAAGCCCAGATTTATATGACAAAATTGATGCGGACTAGATGGAAAGAGAAGAGAAAGACGGTCATTTACAGATACTGTCGTACTGGCCATCTGGGCGATCAGTGGTGCAAATTTTGATCGCCCAGTCATAAAAATGGTCGCAAATGCGACTGGGCGAGTGCTAATTTTACTCCCTGTTAGTTAGGATATTGGTCAATCTCACAGTATATGAACAATCTATTGGTTAGTCTATTGGTCAGTCTCATACGTACATTTACAGTCTGTTGGTTGGTAGCATGGAGGGTAATGTTCTCGCAGTACGAGTGTCAGTGAAACCAATTATTTTGAAATTGTCTATTAAACACTAAGTCACTTTTGATACAATTAAAGGGGCATTAGCAGTGGTTTTTTCCAAAAATATTTTTTACCTTTTTTCACTATTTAATAGATTAATATATTGACCTTATTTTCACAAAATATATAGTAATATAGGATTTTTTTTATGCCTGTGTATAACTCTTATTTGATATTCTGCATCAAATACAAGCAGTAAAAGTAGAAAAAATAGGAATAATTTTTTGGGTAAAAATAGCTAATGCCCCATTAAACATATTGATGAAGAATGATAGCAAATCATTAAAAATATTTACATTATTTTTTTAGATAAATTAAACAACTTTTCAAATCTTCTGAAATCTTAGGGGTTTTAAAAAATTGGAAATTTAACATTGTGAAAGTATGAAATTTTCATTTCATGATATCAAAGCTTGGGTCAACTGTCAATTTACAGGAACCTAAGTAAATAGAAAATATAAGTGTTTCTTCAACTTCAGGGCATATTTTATATTTTCTGAAGAATCAATGATTCAGTTTTAATCTAACTTTGCAAAAGTTGGGCCAAGTCTGAGTATTATTTCACTCAATTGATCCTTAAGACCCATTGAACCTATTTTTTCTCAGGTATAGCTTAACTAATTTCATCTTCCACCAGACATAGAGTATGAAATGTTTGAACTAAAATAGTCAACAATAAAATTAGAAATGTCACAGAGTTTCCATTCTAGGTTATGCTGGAAATAAATAACAAGTGTACAAAATGAGAAGCTCATTATCATATTTATACAGTACAACTTTTTATGTATACAGGATAATGCTGTTCATTACATTGTACAACACAATTTTTTCAGATACCTGATCAATCTGGAGTGTCCTGGAGATCCTGCCTGGGAGTGTTTGGTTAATCAACAGAAATGGATTATATCTATACTAAATAAGTGTACGGAGACACATGTAGAAGAAGGTAAGACATATGATTTTATTATACCTTTAATATGTATCTTTACTTCTGATTAGTCAAAATTGTATCATGTGATCTAAAACATTCTTCATGTCACCCTGGAACATTTATGTCACCCTCTTTGCCGATTTATGTCACCCTCTCTTGCGCAGAAATGGATGCACATATGCTTGTTTTTTTTTTCTAGTAGGCTATGTGGTAATTATATGTAATCTCTATCACATGAGTTATGAAATTGACATTTGCTTGATGCAGACTGGAATGGAGAGAGGTAACAGTTGAACTTCAAAGATTTGACAGAATTGATACATCGTTGTCAAATATATTTGCCGGAGTCAGTCTTGATGGAGGCTTAATATAAAAAAACAATGCAAAGAATGATTAAATATTTCCAAGAATGTCTGTCTGTTCATCACAAATCTTGCCCAGGCTATAACGTTCCAACCCTTGCTTGCAATGCATTCAAGCTTTAATATATTATTTGTCATGACCTTGACCCTGGGTCATATCTTCAAGGTCAAGGTTACAGTAAATATATTTTTAATTGGTAATGGAGGGGAGACTTATTTTTGTTTAAAAAAATATCTAGTTGTTGCTTGTTTCTCAACTGTTGCTTTGCTTTGGGTTAAAAATAGTGAGTAAACATGAACACAAATACTCAACACAAATGTTGTGTACTTGTTGATTTATGTTCAGAGAGCTAAATTTAAATTGAAAATGGTTTTAACTGTTATAGTACTAGATTTTGACCTTGTTAATATGGTAAATTCTCTGTATGTAACATGATTAGTGACTAGTAATGTTTATATTAATTTATCTACACTTATATCCCTTTATCTGGTCTTTTTGTCCTTTCCTCCCTAAATCCACCCTGCCATCTGCCCATTCATTTTCTCATTCATCCATCTAACTATCCATTCATTTACAATTCCTCATTTCTCTTCTTCATCCTATCCATGTATCTGTTTGTTCACCCATCCATCCATCTGTCCATCTTAGTCCCTCCATCTATCCATCTGTTCACCCATCCATCCAACTATCCATCTATCAATCCATCCTTATACTCATCATTCATCAATTCATCCTTTTATCTATCTTTCTATCATTCAAACTATCTACTAACCTTCTCACCCATCAGTCCACTTATCCATACAGCTATATATCCATCCACCTATACATCTCTTCACCCATCTATCCAACTATATATCTATCCATCTATCCATCTATCTATCTATCTATCTATCTGTCTGTCTGTCTGTCTGTCTGTCTGTCTGTCTGTCTGTCTGTCTGTCTGTCTGTCTGTCTGTCTATCTATCTATCTATCTATCTATATCCATCCATCTATATCCATCCATCCAACCATACTTCCATTCTTAGATATATAAAGATGGAGTGGCAACGTTACTTTGTCTTTCATTTGTCATTTTACCAAAATATAAAATTCTGTATGATTTTTTTTATTGTATTCAAATGTAATTTGAGTAAAGGAAGTAACATTGTTGTATTATTTTCAGAAGTAGAAAATATTGCAGAGATGGAAAATGCGCAGGTTCGGAGTCCAAATTCTCTTACGGCAGTAGATTTTACAAAAGGTAAAGTGAAATCTCACTGTGTCAAAATCAGATGAATCGAAATTCTGGCTATGTCAAAGTATATATTTATATTACTGTTATTCTGGATGTCTTGAAGTTTTTATCTCGGAATTTCCCTGATCTCAAAGTATATCTCTGGTCCAAATTGTATTGAATTTGGGATATCTGGAAGTAATTAGGGCGGTTCAGTGAATATCGAAATAATGAGATCCACTTTATTTATTTGTTGTGTTCATTTGTGTATTGCTCTTACATTAATCTTCATAATATATTCCCTCCCATTATGGCTGTGTTGCAGAAAGTTAGGGTGTCGATTTTATCTAACCAACTCCTTCTCCAGTCCATCTGATCCATGTCGTTCCTCATACACCTTGACAGATTACATTTCATATTTGGCAGTTACTGGTGGAGACAACTAGCACAATCTAAAATTTCACTTAAATTGACCAGACACTGATTTCTGACTTTAGCCAATGAAAAGAATTGTAACATAGCCTGCACATCAGCATTATTCTGTGTTTTTAAGTACTTCCCCTCTATCATGTGGGCGATATGTGATTGATTGTTAGATGCATTCTGATTAGCTCATTCAATTAGTGTTGTGCTGACCATGGATCATATTGCTGATTCACTCGAAATATTTTTGTGGATTTTTGAATCTTTTATTAAGGAGTCAAAAAGTCAAACCCCTCAAAACCTATCAACTTCTTGTTTAGGTATCTGCATGGAAAAGTTAAAGATACTTATGTGAGGAAAATATCTTGAAAGAATCAAGGTGACTGGATCAAAGGTCATCTGCATTTTGTAGGAATAACAATGCCAATAGCCTTAAAAAAAATTGTCATTTTTGTACAGTATTGCATATGTGCTATTTTAGGAATCGATGTGATTAATTGTTTCTCAAAGTTTCAGGGTCATCTAGTGAACAGTAAAAACTTATGTCATTTTGGAGAACCGAAAATGACATTTTTCGCAAAAGAACATCACAGTTATTTTTACCAGAGAGCTGTAAGGATTGATATGACTTCTGTGTAATTTCTGGGTAGTCGTTTTCTACAAGTTAAGAGAGTACCTTCTACTGTTTTTATGTAGAACCTACGAACTTTGTAGAATGCTTTATATTTAAACGTGATACACAGCCTATTGTGAATTCATTCCAAACAATTTTGAATCACAGTTTTTTATGTGGAACCTTTGTATCATAAAAATTCTATATTTCCTAAAAGTTATCCACCCTCTGTTAGACGCTCATTCCATTAACCCAGCAATTTGAGTCTTTGAACCTATTTCTATTAAATCTTTATTAATTAATTCACCTGAAATATCACCTATGTTTTTGACATGGAGATGACATGACTTCTGTATAAATCATGTAAATGTTCTAATCTGTACTTTTCTGTTCATGGACTGTTATATCAAGTACAGTCAAACTTGCATTATAGGTCACCTCTGTATGAAGGATACCTGCCTATAAAAGCCATCCAAACATAACGTTTGTTAACTTTTTATAAGCGATAAACCTCTTTATAAAGCCCACTTGTCTATAATATTTGTCTGTTCCTGTGAGTGACCTTGGTAGACAAGATTGACTGTGTATATAACTTAATTGTTTTAATTCTTAAAAAGATCTGAAATAAAATGTTTTATGCCCCTGGCCTGAAAGGTCCACCAAGGGCATCTAGTATTTGGATCATCCGTCTGTCTGTTTGTGTGTCTGTCTGTGTGTCTGTCCGTAATTTCATCCTGCTTAAATATAGATTGCATTATTCAATTTGTTGGGACTGGGGGCATTTGTGTTTCACTAACACATCTTGTTTGTAATTAAGTTTTCCGTCTGTTTTATGCTGTCAGATATATTACTCTACATAGTATGTGATGAGTCTTTTTCATTTATGCCACAGAATTATTTACATGTAAATGAAGTAAATGAATGAATTTGCACCATTTCAAATGTTTGTGTAAGGTTATAATAAGTATATGTATTTGATCTTCTGTTTTTATCATTTTGAATCAGATATATCTATGGAATTATAACATTATTTCATAGAAGTGTTTTTTCTGAAATACTTGCTCACTGTCTGATAATTGCTGTATTTACCTATCTCCTTTTATTAACTATTTCCAGCATTAGCCTCAGCTTCAAGCTCAAGTTTCAAGTCAACAACATCTCCTGACCAATCAGGTACTTCCATTTTCATGGTGTAATTTTAAAAGCTTATTTATTTCCATATTACAGGGAATTATGTGTAGAATATAGAGTGTGTGTTTATAACATGTTCAAATATAAACATTGACCCATCACTCCCTGAAGACATTATTTGGTTCCACTTTGTGAATAAAATGAATAATGAGAAGTATAGTCTTTAGCTTTCAGACGGGCGAAGGATTTTAAGTGCAATCATGTAATAAGTGACTTTCACCTTGGTTTCCATGGTAATTGTGACTGATCAGCAGTAGATGTTTATTCCTATGTAGCACTTGTCCTCACCGCTGAATTTTTTCTATGGAGTCTGGGCCTGGCACCATAAAATTTAAGAATTACCTAAGTGCAAAAAAATTACTGAACTTTGGCTAATCTCAAAATCTGATTGGCTAAGCAGGTAAAGTTTAGAACATTTTCAGACTTAATTAAAATTCTGAAGTTTTATGGTGCTTTTCCACTATTTCCTAGCATTTGTAAACTATCAAACATCAGCAAAATATTCAGAAACAAAGGTGCATTTTGAGTTGAAATTCCTGGAAAAAATTTTGCAAAAAAATATCAGTGACATCTTTAGGTTATTTACAGGGGCGAAACTTGTAAAAACAAAGACCCGTTAATGACAAAAAAATTATCAGGGTTTTAATGTAATGTGGGCAAATTGTTTGCTTGTGTATCATGTATCAAGCAAAATAATTGCCAGTGTTTGCTTGTTATATGCCAAAATAGTTATCAGATTTTGGAAACATAGTGCACTCCCCTTTTGTATCACATAATTACATTTCATAAACATTTCTCATAAATACAGTCTCTTTATTTCTTCACATTTTTTCAGGTTGGAAGTTCAGTACCCCTCAGAAGATATTGTTTGTGGAAGAACTTACTGAGATTATGTCAGAAAACTTTCCGGACTTCTGGAAACTTGGACAAGCTTATATCTCTGGATCTTTACTTGCCATTGCTAAAGAGGTAAATGATTTACAGTGCAGTGGAGTCTTTTTTTTGAGGACCACCAAAATATGCCAATCAGGTTTTCCTTTAAAAGAGGTTTTATTTAAAGGATTATTTAAATGATTGGTTCTCAGAAGGTGGTGTCACATGAGAGTGGTCTTTCAAGACAAGTTTCACTGTAACACCACACTCAACATTTTTTCTGTTATAAAATGGCAGTCAGTTTTTAATGGTGGAGGAGAGAACTGGGTTACAATGTACCCGGGAAGAGACCACCGGTCTTTCTCACAAAAATCAGTTTAGATTCCATTGGGCTTGAACCTGTGCTGACCAGATGTGAGAGACTTCATGGTTTAAAGGGTGATGCTCTAACCATTTCACCACGGAGGCCCCAGTTTCACTGTATAACACATAGAGCCAGCCTGGTTCAGCAGGTAGCGTGCTCTACTCTTGATCATGTGGTCATGAGTTCAGGTCCAGTCGGCAGCAGGTCAGTTCCTGTCCTTTGGATGAGACAATTTAAACCATTAGGCATCGGCACGTTAAAGAACCCTCGCTGTTCAATGGCCGTAAGTGCCGAGCATAGGCCAAAATTTGAGGCCCTTCACCGGCATTTGGTGACATCTTCATATGAGTGAAAGAATCATGAGTTGGGCGTTAAACAACAATACAATAACAACAACTGTTTAACAACACATAATGTACAATATAGCACTATACACAGGATTTTACAAATATTAAATTTGAAAAAAGGACAATTTCAGGATTAATCAGTTACATAACAATGACAATCCACAAACAGAATTATAATGTTTTAATAGAATGTTGTAATATCTTAACACAAGGTCCACTGTAGCTTTTACATTCACTGATATTTTTTTACCTCCAAATGAAATCTTGAAGTAGGCAGTGATGAAAATGCAAGAAAGAGGAGAGTCTATGGCTATCTGGTTATACACTGTTGATAAATTTATATATTTAGGATATATATATATATATATATATATATATATATTTTGCCTATCGTTTTTAGAACATTATGATATCTTTCAAAAGAAAAATTTTCTGTCCCCAAATTGTGTTTGCTTTGAAATATCAACGTGAGGTAGGTGTGTGTCTTTACTACGGCCAATATCGTATTCCACAATATTTGCCAAAATAATGGGGCTTTCTTTATGAATGACTTAACTATAGCAAGCGGGGGAGGCATATTGTTCCTCAAACAGATTTATTTACCTGTTTTGATGTCACACACATATAGGTTTTATATTACACAAACTGAAAATCTTATCTCCAGTATTATTCAGTATATACCTATATGATATTATACATTATACAGTATCAACTATTTTACCTGTCGTGTTCACCTTTGTAAAATCTATTGCAGAACCAGGAGAAACCCAGCAGATTTGACACCAGCAAACACAGTCAGTTTAAGGTAAGTCTGTCTGCGTTAAGTTTTGTTACATTTGACAGTTTTATATATCAGAGAAGGTGATTGGTAACTTTTGAACACTTTTTAGACAGTCACTTTTGATGCCTATTAATCTTGCTATTCCAGCTTCAACTTGGTTTCAGCTTTTGTAACTTAGAGCTGGAATAGCAATTATATAGATTAGTAATAGGAATTGTTACCAAGGAACATTAGATACAGGTTTAGCAACTTGTCAGTTGGACAGAGTAAATCATTTGATAAAGGGTCTTAGACATCCCTGTTATAAGCTAATAATCATTGTTATTATCTTTTTTTTTGTCAAATCACTGTTAAAGAATTTCTTTTTTCATTACTTTTTTTCTCCAAAATTTTGACATTTTTGTATTCCATTTCAGCAAATGGTCACAGATATTATCACTTTGTTCTCCAACCTTGTACGTGCAGCCTTCCTACCAGAGTCACTTGAAAACATTCCAGATAAAACACGAAAATCATTTGGTGTTTGGCCCACTAACAAACAAGACATGCCTGGTGCCTGGTTACCGTCATGTGTAAGATTTGTCAGGTATGAAATAAAGGAGAAAAAATAGAAAGATGAAATATAATTCTATGTACTATTAAAGAGGCATTAGCTGTGTTTTTTCCAGAACTTATTTTTCCTTTTTTGCTTATCGATAAACACAGGCAGAAAAATTCTTAAATTCCTATATATTTTGTGAAAATTGCTGAGTGTGGCTTTACACACTATGATTTTTTTTAAAGAATCAGGCATTATAGCTCCTTTACATCCCTATACATCTTGACTGGAGAAAAAATGATGCAGTATATGATATTTTTTCTGTAAAATAAATTTTGGATTGGGAAAAAATGATAAATAAACTGTTTTTTTTTTTAATTTCTATGAAAATGCATCTTTAACATTTTGAGCTTATAAAAAATTTTCCACAAAATAATTTCTCCATTTTTAAAGCTTTGCTCTGTTATAAGTTCCTAATCATCCCTTTTGTCATTTTCAATACATTCATCTCTACATTAAGCTACTGTGGAAGACCAAGTCATGTTTCAAATATTGTGTTTTATTGATTAAACATATTTGCTCTTGTTTTTATAGGACATGTGTCAATAATTTGTCGGTATTGGACCTGCCAGGGGATTCCCCAACATTGATTCACGACTTGGCTTTGGATATGAGAACTAACTGTATGTTTACATTACTGAAACAAGCCATCAGTGGTAAGTTGTGTTATACCTTATTTAGAAAAATTGATAGGGGTGCATATTGCCTGTAGGTTACCTGTGGCAAGTGCATATGAATTATGTAGGCTCCTGTGGCAAGTGCAATTGAAATATGTGGGTTTTAATTTTGGGGATGGATCGAAGAAGTAATGGGGCGGGGATCAATATTTTGGTTCAGGCCAATTCTTGGCAATGAAAAGAGATACAGACTTCATACTTGGCCAGTAGGTTACCTGTAGCAAGTGCAACTGAATTATGTGGGTTTGAATTTTTGGGGGTGGATCATAGTAATTGGGGAGGGGATCAACATTTTGGTTAAAGTTTCAGATTGAAGCAAGTTCTGGGTAATGGATAGAGGTACAGACTTTAAACTTGGCCTGTAGGTTACCTGTGGCAATTGCAATAGAATTATGTGGGTTTGAATTTTGGGGGTGGATCAAAGTAGTAATGGGGGTTGGAAATGAATAGAGGTACAAACTTCATACTTGGCTTTTAGGTTGACTTTGACAGGTGCAATTGAATTAATTATATTGATTTGAATTTTGGGTGAGGATCAATATTTTGGTTAAAGTTTTGGTTGAAGCAAATTCTCGGCAATGAATAATGGTAGAGACTTCATACTTGGCCAGTAGGTCACGTGTGAAAGTGCATTTGAGTTATATGGGTTTGAATTTATGGGGTGGATCAAAGTAGAAATGGGGTGGGGATCAACATTTTGGTTAAAGTTTCAGGTTGAAGTAAATTCTTGGCATAGAAGGATGTACAGACTTCATATTTTTATAATTATAAACAAAAGACTTGGGTGAATAGTGCTCGAACATTTTGACATTTTATTTCAGGTGATTTTATAAGAAATAGTTTCAAACACATGGGCATTAGATTTGCATCTGATTTACTGATTAGATTTTACTTTGCAAACCAACCATACCATCTTAAGCGGTTTCTTGTTTCCAAAAGATCAGTGTTGCAGTAAATTATTTTTTATTTGATAAGGCCAAAATAAATTAATATCTAGATTTTCATCCAACAATTTTTCATTTCAGGATGTGGGGATTTTATTTTTCATATTTTATTTCTTAGAATCTCTTGGACTATGATAAATGAATGAAAAGTCGATTTGTACTACATTGTTGTTCTTTTTCAATTTTGACAGATGTTCAGCAACTGCACACAAAAGAGACCTGGGTTGTGGAGACTGATGATGAATCAGGAGGAACCACACAGCTGGTATGACACGATACAACATGTCAATATTGACCGTAGTATATCAGTCAATATTACATTATTATTGACTTTGAAGTAGATCATTATAAGGGTTTATCAGCCTGAGAAAATTTATATTTACTGAACCCAGAGGGCAAGGCAAATGTATGTTTTTTCAATAATAAATAGATCCGGATTGCAACCTATTTCAAAGCATGTAATTGATTTGTTACATGAATAGATGCATCCTTATTGGTTAGATTCTAAACATGTTTTTAGTCCTCAAAAAATTGATGTACAGTACGGGCCACGCGGATTCCGCAAAAGTCACGTCATCGCGGCGGGGTTAGTTATGAGCAGTCGTCCGCGATGAAATCGCGGCTATTTAACGCGGTCGCCGTCATCGCGGCGGTTGAAATTCCTCGATATCGGGGGATGAATCAAATCATCGCAAATCGCGGCTGTTGAAAATCATCGCAAACGCTGTGTTGAAAACCAAGCGGCTGCTGATCTCCGTATACTACTGGAATTGTCGAACGAAATTCTGTTTTGTTTTGTTTTTTTTTAAGCGAGGTCAATCTATTGATTAAATATAAAAAAAATTTACTATTCGCTTAAATGCGACAATTATCTTCTGTAGTACCCGAAATATGTACCTTCAAATTGATCCCAAACCAAACAAAAACCCCCGACTTTCACTTTGTTCAACAGTCTTCTACGTCATGTAATGAAATTGATTACCCAAGCCGTCAAGTCAAGTTATCCGTGCGTGAAGTGTAATCACATTTCTGCACAGAGTTGGACACGTGGGACCTTCTACCTTACACGTATATCGCTTTTCAACTATCCGTAAATATTAGACATCGTATGTCAATTTTACACAAATTTTGTGACATCAATTAAAATATCGACAAAAAAAAAATAACGGAACTTCAACTTGAGGTTTATTTTCTTTCGATCCTACCTACTTCGTATTACGTTTAGTTATCTACGATTTTCAAAACAAAAACTGTAAGCCAAATTTGTGACGGCGCTTAAAAATTCGAAGTTCTGAAATCTCTCTCTTTTTCTCTCTCTCTCTCCCTCTCTCTCTCTCTCTCTCTCTCTCTCTCTCTCTCTCTCTCTCTCTCTCTCTCCACACATGCAAAAGATGTATTTCTCATTCCCAATATTTTAACGGTACTATGTTTTGTTTCATTGGTTTAATGGTTTAAAAACAGTTCTTCGCCTGCTGCATATAATATCAAGGTTCATCATGACTTTAAAATCACAAAAAAGTTTACATCAATAGAATTATCATGTATGCAATACTATATAAAGGTATAGAATTTCCTGGTCTCCTGACCATTCCACTTAAACTACCGGACATTTATGATATACTAAAGCTAATGTAATTGAATTTGGGTTGCCGATACCTTTATCTACCCGACTTTAATATGAACTTCAGTTAAAACTATTGTGCAACTGTGTACACTTTTTTTAAATTAAGATTAAAAGTGGTACGAATAATATACATGTATTAGCAAAAGTTCAAGGAAATCTGTACCCGATTTCGTTATACGAAACATACAATTCATTCACGCGGGTAAAAACTTTTTACAAAGTCTTTTTAAAAAGTTTTTACTTGCTTTATAAAAGTAAAATTCCCAGGTTTCAAAAACTTATTTTAACACCAACAAATGAACTCATACAGGTTTGGAGGAATAGCAATGTTGGGATATTCTATTCAAAACAAAAATGCTTATGTAAAAAAACTCTATTATGATATATCTTCAAAATGTAAGAGACCACAGGCCTCCCGCAAGTAAACCTTCGTTTGAAAATCGATTTCAACATTGTACTGTAACAACCTATAGCTGATCAAAATTGAACAAGTCGTGTCTGATTTTTCATATCAAATTAATCTGGAATTATGATTCTGGTCATCGTCAACCGCACAGGGGTAAATAGTCTGACTGGTGTTTTTTTTTTTTTAAATAAAATATACAACATGATTTAAACTTGTATATTACAATTAATAATAAAAATCAGATTGACATTAATTAAATGTATTACAGTCCACAGACTGCTCAACCCCTCTTTGAAAATTTTCAATCACAAGGGAGTCATGATTGTTGCAAATCACGCCAATACATACATATTCAAGATCATATCAGGTGACACGAAATATGCAATGACAGCATAATGAAGATGGTTGAAAGTATCGACTACGTATATATATATCACTGACGTCGGAATGAATGTGTTAACCAACTTAAAACACACACACACACACACAAACCAGACTATACCCCAATTTTCAACACCTATGTCTATCTTTGCAAAAAAAAGGGGGGGGGGCTAAGCCCCCTATCCCCCGGTTCCGACGCCTATGTATATGGCTAAATGGATATATTGAATTTATGCAAATATATTATACTTTATTAATTATTTTATTGTACTTAAATATATTTTACGCTCTTAAAAATAATTTAAAACCGTAAATGCGTTTAATGATTCAATTACAAATGCACAGTTTCCCTTGATTGTGACCGAGTTCAATGTCAGCGCGTCTAATGATCCAAAAATACAATTTAATAATTGATTTCGAATCTGAAAATAAAACTTTTGAAATTAATGCACAGGCGATTTTTTAAAAACACACCAGATTTGGATTAACCGTACTTTAAAATTTAGTCTTAAACGCTAAGATGCTCACAGACCTAGCCTTGTTTATTGCGATAGCCCTTTTTATAGCTCTGAAAATTACATAGAGATATATTTAGTTGAATAAATTTTGTTTTGATATTTTGTTTTATTTATAGGTCTACATGGTAGTTCTTGCACTTTAAATGTCTTTGAAAAACCACGTAGATCAACCGTAACAGTTACCATAATTACTCTACGCTTAAACTTTATTTTCATTTTTTTTTCAATTTGTCAATATATGTTGAAATACAAATCGTGAAAAAGCCAAACTAAAAAGTCAAACTGATGGAGACGTCACAAAAAGGCTAAACTAAAATTTTGGCCTATGCTCGACACTTGAGGGTTCTTCATTGTGCCGACACCTATTGTGACACGGGGCCAGTCGTCTCCGGCGAAGTTTGAATCCATGACCCTCCACGTGTATTGCGGTATCTTATCACCACAATAAACTCCACGCCTCTCCTTTGAAAATTCCTTGATTTGTACCTTATAAGGTGTCTGTTAAATGAAATATTTGGCCGGAATAAAGACGAGTCGCAATGTGATAAGCAACTCTGTGAAATGGGCTTTTATATCTTACCATTTCTGCGAAGCAAACACAGTTGGATCATGGAGAAACGGTTACCTCATCGGGCTCTCAACGAAATATTTTTAAAATTAAGAGGTCAGAATTCAATCAATGTCTGGAGGTTTATAATTTCAAAAATAAAACTGATGAATTAATCACACACAGGTGACACGAAATGCTACGGCATCATTATATTTGCACTGTCAAAATGATTGGTTGAAAGATGACTGAAAGAATTGACTATTATGGCGTAAAGGATGTACGCCCCTACCTTTTTGAACTACCGGTCGAATATGAAAGGAGTTTTTCATGCATTTTAACGCGTATTCATCTTACCAATATATTGCTATGCTATCAGTATTTCTATTCTGAATCAGTCTGGAGAAATTATTTTCTGCAACTTGTAAATAGTTTTTTAAAAACTTGGAAAATAAATTCAAAAAGTTCTTAACAGAGAATCACGGAGAATTTTAGATTTTTATTATTATTATTTCATTTGTACTTAAAATTTTTACGTGTGTAATATATTTCACACAGATGCTACGTTTGACGTCCCACTAAAGAATATTTCAGTCATATAGAGACGTCACCAAAAATTTTGCATATGCTCGGCACTTACGACCATTGAGCAGTAAAGGTTCTTTCGACACCTACTGTGACCGACATGATGGGCATTAAGAAAATATATTATCAAATGCATAACATGAAATCTATTTTCTGTCATACAAGATATTAAATGCATATTTATTTTTTATGATTACCAAAATGTTTTTTTCGATATGCCCTCTGATAATGAAGGCATACATGCGTCGATGTAAGTCCTTATATACACTCACATCATCCGAGTTATCCTTTGACAGTGATTTATGACGCTGTCGATAAGGTTCAAGTTCAAGTAAGGATACCCCGTTCACTCAGAATCGATATTTTGTCCCTGTTATGTAATAGCTTTGGTCTGCGGTCTATTTGTAACTTGGTCAAATAATGTGGATTCTGTTTAACGATAGTGGATCTTCGGGGGAGTCAGCAATAGAATTTTTTTTTTCGAAAAGAAATATGTAGAGCTTGGATCAGTCGTTCTTTAAGATTTAAATATCAGAAAAAAATATTCTTGACTTACTCATGTTTTGGAATCTATTTTGAAGTTAAGAATCTTTTTAACAATATTGCCACAGTTTTCAGACTGAGTAGGAAGTATAAAATAATTAATTTATCAAAACGATTTTTTTTAAATTAACTGTCAGAGATCGTTTTCCTGATTAATATATTGCGAATATGAATCGTCAGAAATACTTTAAAAAGTTATAATTTTATCAAATGTAAATCACAGAACTGCCATTTTGTATTTACCTCCTCCCAGTAAAGTAAAATTTTACAACATGACAGAACAATCTCAGCCGTTTACGGGTTGGGATGTGGGTATAGTTCCAATCCTTTGAATTTTAATACCGGAGATCATTTTTTGTCCAATTAATGAACTCGACTCCTTTGGGTGAATATTCTACAGTTTGTTTATCATAGTTTTAGTTTTGTTTACGGTGACATATCTTTATTTTTTACTTCGAGAATACAAGGTCATTTTGGTTTTTATAATTAGATTACATGGGGATAAAGCAAAATTTTTTTAAAACGGAAAATTCCATCAAAGGCAAACAATCTCACTCTCCCAGAGTAGCGAATATAAAAACATCAATTTGATGAGGTTGGTCTGGAAATATATCATTTAGTTTCAATTGTTTTCTCTCTCAACTAACGATATATATATGACCCACAGAGCTTCATGAATTGATACGATGATTGACAGACAAACCGCCAAACTAAATTACGTATACAGGTAGGGGCGGGGTAAAATAATCACCTGAGGGTAATACGTTGACGAAAAGGCTTCATGACTTCAGGTAATGAAAGCCATATCAAATATCATGTGTTAGAAGATTATTTTTTATAATCAAAAATAAGAACTACGAGGGACCAAACAGGTCAAGTATGACAATGACCATCGTATTCCGATATCGGTATTTGCTCTATTTTTTCTCAGCTTCAGCGATAGTTTAGAAGCGGGTCGGTGTTTGTATCTGTAAGCGGTTTTTTTTTAAAGAATGAGACTCGCGTCACTTATTTGTGAGATAAAGCATTATTCTCAAACGAACAGTTTATTGATAAATATTTAGAAAAACTAGGTTGCGTAACTAAAATAATTCTTTCTGTTGCTAGTTGGCGAACTCCTTGTTTTTAAATCAGGTTGAAACTGGCGAGACTTTTAGTCGCGTAAGAAAAAAGTCACATTATGATTATGCTAATGATTCGAGATACAGTGCTTCAGCATTGTAGTCAAACTTATGGTAGGTTACAGAAAATAAACGTACTTTTGCTCCGTGATAACACGTTCACATTGATTATGAGTTGGCAGTGTCAGCGGAATAAATTGTTTTTAAGTCCAGTATAAAACACATTTGATGTTTTACTATCCACATATACTAATTCAGAATGTTAACTTATGCTGACAAAACATCGATAATACTTTAGCAGACCACGCTGAACTGGAATTTTCCAAGTAATGTTAACAAATGTAAAAATGATAACCTAATTAATCATCGATATAATTTAAGTTGTTCACAGCCGCGAACTGCGGCGATAAATTTTTACATCGCAAACTGTGGCGATGATTTTTTACATCGCAAACTGCGGCGACCCACGTTGAGCTCAATAGCTTGATCGCGTATTCGCGGCGAATTTATTGAGCAAGATTTATATGACCACCGCGATGACGTGACTTTTGCGGAATCCGCGTGGCCCGTACTGTATGCCAGTAGCTGGTGAATATCTTTTTTCTAAATATGATCCCTTTTCTGTCTTGTGAAAATGTTATATGTACTTATTTGATGTCCAGGACAACATGCTGGGAGAGCTAATGTCATACCTCTGGTGTCATCCATTGACAAAAACTTTAACCCAGGCTATATATTTTGAGATATAAGTAGATGTAGTTGCTCTATAATATTCTACATATGAAATCCTTTGATGTTTGACCTACATTTGCCATTTGACCCACTTTTAAGTCAGAATCTCAGTATGTGAAATACAATGGGATCTATGTTGTCTCTTGACAACTCATGGTCTATATTGTCTCATATTCACCACTACAGAAGTCCTTAATTCCTTACTATTGACAGGTACTTGAGATTTTTCTGTGCAGTATAAACCCATACATTTTATTGTTGACTTGGTGTGTCTTGTTTCAGATAATATCATAAATATGATTTTGATTTTATCATATGTTATGTTTGTCATTTTATTTTAAGATAATTTTACACACATTATTTTCTTTTTTTCAGCCTGCTCTGTTTGAGAATATTGTTAATGAAACCATTCAACATTTGCATGAAGTTGTAGTGCAAAATAAAAGTGGTGAACCAGAGGTATTTTATCATAATTATTTAGGGGTTTGTTTTATCAAAGAGCCCTAAATCTTAAGCTTTTTGACCTTAAGACAAAACTTAAGACCATTTTATCATTGCTACCAAAAGTCAACTCTTATATTTGCATATTTTCAAATAAGATCTTGATAGGTTATAAATACTTTAACCTGATACATTTGCAAAGATAAATTGTGACATACTCGAACTGACCATATTAAGTAGCAGTGACCTAATTTTTACAGCATTTTGTTTTCAGATATTCAATCACAGAACAGTACAGAAAGATGCCACAGTACTCTGTACACAGTTGTTACAAGCCTTTGCTCCTTGTATTCACAAACTTGCTTTTGGCTTGCAGAACCAGCCAGACAAAAGGTCAGTATTATTATAATGAAATCCCCAGCTATTTCTAAGAGTTTATAAATATTGTTTTAAATTTTAAAAGTTCTAATATCCAATGAAGTGTTGTCTAAACTGAATTTTGTGTTTCATAACGGCATGGAAGATGATAAAAGATCTTGGAACACATAGTTTTGGTCAGTCTGTGTACATTTATCTCTATGCTTTGTGCATGTTGTACACCTGATATTATGGGTGTTTCAAATTTGATTGTTTTGAATCACCATTTTGATATAATTATAGTATTTTAGGTGGATTGTCCCCCTTTAATTGTGTGGCAGTAATGCCAATAAATTGTAGCTTAGATTGATCTTGTTGATAGACAAGTTGAATTTTTCAGTGAGTTTGTACTATTTATTCAGCATACTGTATAACCGCATGACCTTATTGTATAATCACATGACCTTACTGTATAATCACATGACCTTCATTATACAAGTGAAATTAATGTTGCTTATTGCATCATTCTGTTAAGTTGCATGTGTTGCATTTACAAATTTTCATGTTTTTGGAAGATGAAAAGTTTACTTTACACACAACTCATTATATAGCTTCCAAATGATTTTATTTCAATTTGTGTAATATTGACTCTTGTTTTTCTTACAGAAATTCTCAACTGGCACAAGACTCCAGTATACACCAAGTAGATGATGGAGAACTGTCATTGGTAAATAAACTTATTGATATTGATTTGTCATCAGGAGTCAGATGTAGATCCTGGTGTTGTATACAATGAGTTGTATACTTGCTACAAAAGTCCGGTATCAAGTTGTAGAGAACATGGCTTCTGGTTATAAATAGACAAAGAGGCTTTTGTATAAAGTCACTGACCACTGTAATGCCAAGATATGTCCATACTTTATATCTAAATCTTTCATCATTTCTGAAACTTTGCTTATTGTGTATCAGTTATTTTAACAGAGGTAATTCTGGAGTTTTGTATATACTTGTAATCTTTATATTAATACATGTAGTATTATCTTATAATGAAGCAATCACATATTTGTTTGAAAAAAACTAAAGTGGCAAACGTCACATGTACAACAGTCAACAAATGACAACACTTTGTAAATTCCCCAGAGCAGTCTTTATATACAAGTTTGACTGTATTTGTAATCTTCGTAATTTCAGGACAAACGGTTAATTATTATGCTAAGTAACTGTAACCATACCATGGTGCGAGTGATACCGAGACTTGTAGAAAACCTGAACAAACATGGATATGTAGAAATGAATAAAGCATTGAGGGTAGGTGACATCTGTTTTGTATTTAAATGTGATCTGTCACAGAATTTCTAAAAAAAGTCATTTCTTTTTATTGGATATACAATATTGGTGTTTACTTATAAATATCATTCAATGTATTTTTAAAGAAATGCATTCCTATTTATGAGGCAAGGAAGCTAAAAAAAAGCTCTTTAGCATCTTGGAGAGCTTGTTGGGTTCTTACCAGTTTATGGGTTTTATACCAGCCCTTTCAATAGAACCAGCCAGCCAATGGATTCTGTAATTTTGTGTAAAAAAAGTAAGTTGACAACTTGTTTTTCTTCTGTTCAGAAAAAAAGGCCGATTTCTATTTACACACAAAGCTCAGCTGTAACATTTTGTTGGATACTTTTATATAACTTGTCTCTTACTTGTCTTTAAAACTATTGAAAGAGCTGATATATAGGTTATATATATTTAGTAATACCAAGAAGAAAATGCCAAACTTCTGGTAATGGCAGTTTAGTTCCGTTGTTTTAGTTCCGTGTAGTAATGCTCAACTCGTTAAGTACAGTCTAACCTGTACTAAGTGGTCAACCATGGGACATCATGAAAATGACCTCTTAAATGAGGGTCTCATAATTTTCAAGTTATAATGACTGTAAACATGTGTATTAAACTTCATATACCCATGTATCATTTTACGTAATAGATTGATACATGTCAATATGCATTGAAGGTGACCGCTTATTGGGGATTAATTATTTAAGTAAAACCTTTGGGAGGAATTAAAACTGACCACTTTTGAGTTTACATGTCACGGTCACTCTATGATGGTTTTTTCTAGTTCTTTGTAAAATTGTCATTTCTTTTGTAAATTATTTTACAGGCAGCTAGAGACACTTATGAAGATTTAGATGACAGTTTGTTTGAAGCTTACGTAGAAGAAAAATCCAACCCAATTGTCGGAGCCATAGAACAAAATATGTACCGAGGGGGATTTAATTGGAAGACGTGTAAAAAACCTACAAGTGTCAGAAACTACCTAAAAGAGGTTATCATTGAAATGATAGAGGTCCATGCTGAGGTAGGATATTGACTGTATCATTTAGAGGAAAACCTTGTACTTTTTATTATGATGCTTTCATAATTGAGAGTCTATCAAACATTGTTGAGTGGATTCACTTTTCACAAATCTCAAAGTTCAGATTTTTCACTATTTCGTCAAAGCTTATTGTTGAGTGGATTCATTTTTCACCAAAACTTATTGTTTAGTGATATCACTTTTCAAGGAAGCTCATTGTTCACTTTTCACCAAAGCTTACTGTTAAGTGGATTCACTATTTCATCAAAGCTTATTGTTGAGTGGATTCACTTTTCACCAAAGTTTATTGTTAAGTGGATTCACTATTTCATCAAAGCTTATTGTTGAGTGGATTCACTTTTCAACAAAGCTTATTGTGTAGAGATATCACTTTTCAAGGAAGCTCATTGTTGAGTGGATTCACTTTTCACTGAACACCCAGATTTGATTTTACAGATAGCTAAGAAACACAATGTAGTGGCTTTTAATTTATTTAATATTTCTTCTGTAAAATCACAAATAGCACAAAATTACTAATGTATTTTGGTCTTTTAACTTAAATTAGATGATATGCTTTAAGGTCAGACTATATTTAAAGTTATAGCTACTTTTGTTTTTAATTTCAGCACAAAAATGATTAAATTGCTCTAAATTAATCAACTGTTTTGTCTTTTAGTATTTTCTAGTCATGATCTTACAAATGTCTTATTATTTTTAGGTGTTTGCTGTATCCCCTGTGTTTGTTACCAGGGTTACTCAGAAAGTAATAGAGGCAGTGTCAGAGGAACTCACAAGAGTCATTCAGTGTATAACTGAACATGGACCAAATAGTCCCGTACAGGTAATTTATACTGAACATTGACCAAATAGTCCCGTACAGGTAATTTATACTGAACATTGACCAAATAGTCCCATACAGGTAATTTATACTGAACCTGGACCAAATAGTCACGTACAGGTAATTTATATTACAGGTAATTACAGGTAATTTATATTGAACCTGGACCAAATAGTCACGCATAGGTAATTTATATTGAACATGGACCAAATAGTCCCAGACAGGTAATTTATATTGAACATTGACCAAATAGTCCCGTACAGGTAATTTATACTGAACCTGGACCAAATAGTCACGTACAGGTAATTTATACTGAACATGGACCAAATAGTCCTGTACAGGTAATTTCTAATGAACATTGACCAAATAGTCTTGTACAGGTAATTTATACTGAACCTGGACCAAATAGTCACGTACAGGTAATTTATACTGAACCTGGACCAAATAGTCCCGTACAGGTAATTTATACTGAACCTGGACCAAATAGTCCCATACAGGTAATTTATACTGAACCTGGACCAAATAGTCACGTACAGGTAATTTATACTGAATCTGGACCAAATAGTCACGTACAGGTAATTTCTAATGAACATTGACCAAATAGTCTTGTACAGGTACTGTTTATACTGAACTCTTGACCAAATAGTCACGCTACAGGTAATTTAATACTGAACCTGGACCAAATAGTCACTGTATTTTTAATTTATAGTTTTCTGAACCTGGACCAAAATAGTCTCCATACAGGTAATTTATACTGAACCTGGACCAAATAGTCACGTAACAGGTAATTTATTTATTTTATCTGGAGCCAAATAGTCACGTACAGGTGAATTGTTTCTAATGAACATTGACCACAAATAGTCTTGTATAGAGGTTACTGTTACCCAAACTAGGTTTTTTGAACTCTTAAAACCATTTGGCAAACAAGGTTCATTTAGCTTCCAATTAAAGATGACTGACTGCCTAATAACTGTGATTTTTACTTTCTCAATTTTCTTGAATAAAATGAATCCTACAAAAAATCTCTCTCTTGGACCATGTAAGACAACTTTGATACCCTGAGGCCTGATACAAGATTTGTCTAAGTAAAATAACAAAATGAGGTAAAACTTGGATTTATTTATTTTATCTTGTAGCTTATGATTTTGTTACAGTGTCTCTACTTAAATGAATTGTTTGTGATGTTAAGATTATGTCACAGATAGAGGTATAACTTAGTTGATAGATGTGAGTTACGACTACCCAGAATTAGAAGTAAAACCATTTGGCAAACAAGTATCGGTGCTTCTGGTATTCAATGTATTGACCAGAAGTATTAATGATTATTCTACAGTATCTAGATTTGTGTGAAGAAATTTCATATTATCTCCCTTTAACTGGAAAGTATTATGATGATTATCCTACAGTATCAAGATTTGTGTGATGAAATTTCAAATTATCTCCCTTTAACTAGAATAATTTTAAATATTGTTAGACAACTTAGTTGAATGCTAAGAAGCAGCATTCTAGATAGGTAAAATGACTTGTAATCTTTCTAAAATGGCACTTCTAAATTTGGGTTAAAACGGAACACTACATTCATGACACCTCCCCTTTATAGAAATTGGGGTAAATAGAATTCACCATGTCTGGTTTTGAGTGTGTATCCTTCTGTTTGTCCCCCAGAATCTTTTCTAGGCATTTTACAGTAGATTGTAATCATTTCTCTCTTTCCTTACATACATTTGCTGGGATTGTCTTAACTTACTTAATTATTTCTTTATCTTTTGATGTATTTCAACAGTAGCGTTTTTGAAAGACGAAATCATAAAATTACAATTATATAAACGTTTGACTTTATAAAATTGTTTATGATACCTTGGATCTGAGTATAAAGATTTTGAAATAGAGAAAACTTTATATTTGAACATAGACCTTTTGAAGGTAACTGTGTTACTATGAAGTTCACATGTGCACAAAAACTTTAGGACAGCATCAAGGGGTTTCGTACCTAAAACAAATCATACCCAATGAAAAAAAAACTCATACACAGTGTATAGTTTATCTTCCAATGGGTAGGATTTGTCTTGGGTATGAAACATATTGGGCATGAAACTCCTTGATGCTGTCTGGAAATGTTTGTGTACAAAGTTGTATTGTCTTCCATGTAGATTTTATCATTTGACTGTCTTACCTCCTCTGTATATATTTTTGATGTCAGTTATGGTATTTGTTTGTTATTTGTGTATTTCTTTAAAGATTGACATATTTATACTCTTTATCATCGTAAAATAACGACATTTTACGTATGTAATTTCATGTATTCATTCTCTTTTGTTTTCAGGCTCGACTAGAGCTGTTGGCATTACAAGACACAGTCAATCTTTATCTGACTCCTCATGCTCGGTAAGCATAACTTTATTATTTGTACTGTATACCTCAAAATCTTCACCTTGTGTGTATTTGAGACTTTTTTCGCCCTTCAATATGAGGGCAGATTTAAAAAGAGAGTTTATATCGTATGGCATTAAAGGATTAAAATTACCAGGAGTAAAGTAATAAAGCTAAAATATATAATATAATGCATGTAATATGCATTGGAAAATCGAGTAGAAATTTCATGTCACACCAAAAATAACAAATAATAATCATGTTATTACAGTGTTATTTAATGTCTAGACTATTACTCTAGTGTTAATAAGTTTGCTGTTGTTATATTTCAGATTGAGGTATTACAGTGTTATTTACCGTCAGGATCCAGCTGCACAATACATTGTTAAATTTAGCCCATTGGTTTAACATTGGTTAACGTATTGTGCAACCTGGTCCTGGATTATTAATTATTAGTGGATGTTAATAAGTATGCCGTTAATTTGTCTCAGATCATGTTATTACAGTGTTATATACCGTCTGGTTTTTGATTGTTTGTTTATTGTTGTTTAACCCTTTCACTACTAGAGTATTATGATAAACAATGTATTCGCCACACAACAGCTGTAAAACACATGTCGCAAAGAATGCTCATTTACATAAAAATGATGTTTCATTTAAGTCCCGTTTACTTCATAATTTCAATGTAAACATAGTAACGGGGAATTCCCAAAAAGATGGATGCAAAAATCAGGCTACTTGTGGCGCAATAGTTATTCAGGACTAGTAAACTTCACGGGCTGTTTTGGGCACTATAGTAAATAAAGATAACATTATTTAGTGAGCGGTTTGGGCGCTGTAGTATTGAAAGGGTTAACGTCCCACTTAAGAATATTTCACTCATATAGAGACGTCACCAAATGCCGGTGAAAGGCTTCAAAATTTGGCCTGTGCTCGGCACTTCCGGCCATTGAGCAGTGAGGGTTCTTTAATGTGTCAACACCTACTGTGACACGGCGACCTCGTTTTTTTTTCTGTCTCATCCGAAGGACAGGAAACCAACCTGCTGCCGCCATGACTTGAACTCATGATCAAGAGTCGAGCGCGCTACCAACTGAGCCAGGCCAGCTCTATATACTTTCTGGACTCCTCGTCTAGTTTCATTAAATTTGCTGTTGATTTATTTCAGATCATGTTATTACAGTGTTATATACTGTCTGGATTCCTACTCTAGTTTCAGTTTCTAGTGTTATCATGTGTTGTTATGTAATAAAAACCTATTATGGGTTTACTTCGATTTTTCATCGAGGGCCATCCTGTTAGCAGTGAAGAGGTTGCTTTCGCACTTCCTGTAAAATATAGTCCAACTCAAGCATTCAACTTTTACGGAAAAGTCAAATATTTTGGTGCAAATGAAATTAAATCTAGTTTGAATAATTATTAAATGAAATATCACATAATTCTACTTTACAGTACGATTTGTAGTTAGTTTCAACACAACGTCATCAATCTATTTATAAATGTGGAATCCCACTATTTAAGATTTTAGTTACCCAGAGCCTGCATTGAAGTTGTAATAGAAAAACTGCAATATATTTCTGCCATTCATCATATTGATATCAGCAGCTACAAGAATACAGCGATGTAAATAGAAATAATTACATATCGCTGATACCAACATCAAGCTAAATCAATTTCTATCGAACTTTCAAGAATATGAAATTTTTCTAGTCCATTGAAAATGAAAATAAAGCAGAATAAAGGGGAGAGTATCGAGTAGGAGGTGCTTGTTATGCAAATAGCGTGTGAAAATCATAGTCTGTTTTGAATAAGTTCCTGTCCATTTTGAAAACTGTCAAATTAACTTGTTTGTCAACTAATCGCTATACATAACCTGCCCTAATGAGATTCCCTGTGCATATTCCCTTTATTTATACACTCTATATGGTGACCACATGCCTTACATAACCAGCAAGTGCTCAATTTCAGCAGATGGTCACTTGTATACTTTGTGTATTGATATCACAATGGGAGGTAACTCAAACATTGAAGGTTACAATTTCCAATTCTCATTTCAGCGAAAGTTTAGAAAAATCACTATGTCGGATGTTTATACAGCAATTATGACACCTTTTGAATTTAATTACAATCAGATTGGGTGTATAAACCTAAATGTTTTTTGTAATTGGTCTGTTCATGTTGGATTTTAAACAGAAACGATGTCTTCAACAAAAAACGAAATTTTTTCCATTGCCCAAAGCATTGATGTCTATAAGCCAAATTGCTGATGAAAAATTATTTTTTAACAACAACAGTTATTTATAACAATTAATACAAGGTAAAGACTGTTGCTTGGTTGTTTATTTAGTCTAGACACAGTATATGTTCATTTACCACAGTAATAGCTCTAAATAGAATTGTTTATGCTCGATATTACAAGCCCTAAGGCTTATGGGCTTATGTCCGACCACAGGATCTTTATTATTATCATTTAACTATGAAACATAATAAAATTTGTTTTAAATCACAGCCATTTTTCACTATGAAAAAAATTATTTTACCTGGTCCCAGTGTCATTTACATTTAATACTTGTAGGTTCCATAAATGCTCACATTTTATTTTGAAATGAGTGTTAATGCACGGCAGACAATAGACAATATTAAAAGTCGATGCAGAAGATACAACAAATAAAATTTAGAATGTTAATTTTAAATTTATTCAGAGGCTGGAAATTGAAGTTTTTTGTTTTTAGATCTACTTAAATTTGATTTATTTTCATTTTATATATGTTAGATAGAAGTAGTTTGAATCCCATGGCTATTTTGCCAAAATAACAACCCATTTCAGTACTTTGATTAAGTTAGCTGTTGATTTATTTCAGACCATGTTATTACAGTGTTGTTCACTCTCTGGATTCTCACTCTAGTTTCATTAAGTTTTCTGTTAATTTATTTCAGATCATGTTATCATAGTGTTATATGTTTACTGTTTGGACTCTGGTTGCAATAAGTTTGCTGTTTTATTTCAGATCATGTTATTACAGTGTTATTTACTGTTTGGACTCTTACTCTAGTTTGATTAAGTTTGCTGTTTTATTTCAGATGGTGTTATTACAGTGTTATTTACTGTTTAGACTCTCACTCTAGTGTTATTAAGTTTTCTGTTGATTTATTTCAGATCATGTTATACAGAAGCACTAGGTGAACTCCCAAACATCAGACCAGAAGATAAAAAGTGAGTTTTAGTCTAACCCTTCTACTTTTCATGTTGGAATTGACATTTTTTCATTAAGTGATGTATGTGTTAAATATATCAGTATGTTTGTGTGCATGTGTTGGTGGTGGTGGTTTGACTTGATATAATGAGCAGCATGACTACTTAAAGCTCTTGCCAATCGTGCACATGTATTATACAAACAAACCACCACAAGTGGTACCTGTAATTAGATCTTGGGTCTGACCAGACCAATCAAATGTTATCATTATGGTAAGTTGTCATATCATAATGTTATGATCTTGAACTGGGTATCTAAATCATAGCTGGATGTATCTAGATGCACCCCATAAACCTGCTAACAAGAACTTGACCTATAAATTGGAGTATTCTTAATTCTAGGTCAGATGATTCATCTTAAGATGTCATTTGTTTTCCGTCATTTTATAGTGAAACTAAAAAATATTTCTACAACTACAGACATGCTTTTCAGTTCATATGTAATCAGAGGTCTATTCACCGAGCATTACATTTTAAAGCACGAAGATTTTCACCTATAACCATTCCGGGCTTGAGCCCCACTGCAACTTTAGCCGATTTTGTGAGAAAGTTTGTCTTTTTATTTACAGATGATCAGTGGTCTTTTCTTGTCTTTTCTCTTTTCTCGCACACACCAGTAGATAATTCTGCACCTGATGTAATTAGTAGATACACAATATTTTAATTACTCATCACTTTCATCTTGAACATACGTGCTATTTGTATCAATTCCATTGGTTAGATAACATATTCTTTCTCATCCAATCACAGCAAGACTGACTTAAGTTGCTGATAGACATGTACACATGATGAAGTCATCGTTACTTTACAAATGCTTCACAGACTAATTATCAAGGATTTGCATGTCCGTACTAGAGGTATAGCTGCCTCGATAGTATTTGATGAATAAAAATATCTTATTTCTCTTTCCCGTCAGTGTTACAAAACTTGAATTGTACACTCGTTCGACTTTTTATAACCTTAAGTAGTTGCATCAGGCCTTTTGCTGCAAAATTTATGAAAATGTTGTTGGCCACACTATTGAGAATCTAAATATAACAGAACCCCTTATTCAAATACATTTCACCCTAATAATTTTTTCATAATGGTTGCTGTCTGTTCACCAGATTGGGAATTTTTTCATCACATAAAGAAAAAAATTGCACAAGCAATGGGGCCAAATATTGGCCCTTTGGAAACTATATGAAATGGCCTGGAATGATAAGTTCTTTTCGAGTGTTTAAGAACCAAATTTGTGTGCCTGTTCAATGTTTCTGTCCACGAGTCCTAAATTAAGTAGCTTTGCGTAAAACAAGGAATTTTCTTTTCCCTTTTATTGTAGTATTGTCAAATCTGTTTTCGGCAGCCACTCAAGGGAAATTGAAAAAGTGGCTGTATAAGACAGCCTTTGGTTTTAGGTTGACAAAAAAATCACAAGAAAATTGGTAGCCATTATGCAGTGTATAGCAACATATATTCATATAACATTGTGTGATAGTTTGTTGTCAAGATGACCAGGTGTCAAAATCATATACATTTCAGTGTTGTCCAGGTAGCTTGTTGACTAGTTTTCTAATACTAGAGATCATATGATCAAACATCTCACATAATGGCCTCTGAAAAAAAGTGTGACCAAGCATTTTGTCCTGTATATCACTGGCTGTTGGCCATGATAGGCAGGTGGTTGCTGGTTTAGGTATGTTTAATTTAGATAAAATTGATCGGGGGAACAGAAACTGGCTGTTGAAGATGAGTGGCTGCTGAAAACTAGTGGCTGTTTGTGGCAGGTTTGACTGTATGTTAGTTTTTTATCTTTATAGATAACAATATCATCTGACTATATCAGGTGACCTATTGTAATCTTGTTTTGTTTTTTTGTTTTTTTTTGTCTGACGTGGCCTTGTGTGTATATGCACTGTACATGTTGTAAAGCAACAAACATTTTCAAGTGTATCTCTTAAACTGCATTGCTTTTCTTTTAAAATTTATCATAATGTAGAATCTCTGATATAAGAGTAACAAAAACCTTGAATTTCAAAACTCCTTGGTCAGGACTTTGTGTAGACATAATTAGAACTCCAGTGACCCATAACACTTGTTCTACCTCTTATTGATTGCACCCACAGGAGGCTGAAACTATTTCAATAACATAAAATCTAGTACATGTATAAACATGTGTCTATGCCTTCTGTGGATTGCGCCCAGTGACCCTTAACACTTGTATCATTCCCTATTTCATAGTTGCGACCATTAGCAAATTTTAGATGATTATCCAAATATAAGAAAAAACAGAGGCAAAAAAAAAAAAAAAAATAGAAAATAGATAACATGGATAAGTAAATAAACAATCTATCTTATAGCCCCCCTCCCCTCCCACACACACACACCTATGAATTAAAGAAAAAATTGACTGCACCTATAAATCTCGTTGATCAGTTTTAAAACTGTTTATTAGGTACAATGTACCTGAATTTATGCCATTCCATATATATGTATATGTGTGTACTTTCTTTATCCCCAAGGCCTATGTCTGACTGTCTTTACCTCTAAGTACTCCACACACATACATATAATATGATATACATGTGTATGTTTAGTAAAAAGAATTCATTTTGTCTGTGTTATTAGTAACTTTTTTATTGCCTTATTGCTGCAATTCTAGCATCCATTTTATAGATCTTACGTCTGTAAATATAGTGTTGTGTGTGTGTCTCTCTCTCTCTCTCTTTGTGTAAATATATACGGTATAAAAGGTGTGAAAAGGTGAGGAAGCGCAATTAGAAATTTTTGCTATTACCACTTTGTGATTGGACATCTTTATTGTCATTTTTACCTAAAGTAAAGGTTTGAAAAAATGCCAAAAAAAGGTGAAAAAGTAATTCTCACTCAGATGGATCCATTTTGACAGACACACACATTTGTGTATGTTTTCAACATATTTTTTGTTTTCTGTTCTTGCATTCTGAATTGCTAAGATACATGTTTATTGATATACATATAAATGTATATAGTGATATTGATATTTAGGTGAAATTCACAGTTATTCAAGAGCAGTTTCCTATAGTTAAATGATTTCATTTCCCTGCAAATTTAAGTCTCTTTGACACATTTGTGTTGAAATGTTTCACTTTCCTAAAAATTCTGTTTCTTTTCTTATCTGTCATATAATATTTCTGGGGAAAATATTTTTCATTGCATTGTTTTAAAAATGGTATTGGGATGTTGAAAGTACTTTAGTACATATACGTATCTAAGACGTTTTGTGTGTTCTCTCTATAAATAACTTGTGCAGAAAGATTAAAAAATTTTGTCATTTCAATGACTTGTGTCTTTTTGAAATCAATGAGGTTATGTTCAGCTTATCAGATAAGGACTAAAATATGAATTTACATGAAAATAAAATTTTGATCTTCAAAACTTGTCGATCTGTAAAGGAGCACCTGTGAAATTTTTAGTGATTCTCTCAAGTTTTGAATAACATTTACTATTGCTCAGTAAATTAGTGAGCCACTATAACTCCAGTGATATCATAGTTCAGATATAGACTGAGAAGTGACAGACAGGTCTGAAGGGTTTATAGTTAACGTCTATATCTGCCTTCTAGCCACTGATTAGAATATCACTGGAGCATATAAAGAGGAACAAATGTAAATATCAGTGTAACATAACCAGTAGTATAATATCTCTCACTCTGACTCTCTCTCTTGTACACGCAGACAGACAGTCACACACACACACACACACACAACACATACTCACACATACACACACAACACATACACACATAACACAGACACACACACAACACACACACACACAACACATACACACACACAATACATACATTTACATATACACAAGCACATTCATACATGCACATACAAACACACTCATGCATGCACACATACACATTCACCTATATCTACATACAAATATAACATACACAAAATATGTATGGTATACACATGAACATGAACCTACACACAATTACTATTAACAGCCACTTAACCTGTGACACACCCTTCACAAGTACAGCAAAAACTGCTTTAGTGACCACCTGTGTATAAAGACTACCTGGTCATAGAGATCCCAATAGTACCATTTGTGTACAAATCAACCTCTATATAAAGACCATTTTCCCTAAAAGGGGTCTTTATATACAAGTTTCACTGTTCTATCATACACATACCTATACCATATACAAGGATACTTGGACACACATACATGATGCAGACATACCTTACACATACCTTATACACACATACATGATGCAGACATACCTTACACATACCTTATACACACATACATGATGCAGACATACCTTACACATACCTTATACACACATACATGATGCAGACATACCTTACACATACCTTATACACACATACATGATGCAGACATACCTTACACATACCTTATACACACATACATGATGCAGACATACCTTACACATACCTTATACACACATACATGATGCAGACATACCTTACACATACCAATTGACTTACACACACATACTCTACACATTTACATGGACCAGCAATCCCATAAACACAGACAGATTTATGTACTTATACTTAACACAGACATACACACATACACACACCCATGTATGCAAATACATGTGTACATACAGATACCAATGTACATCCTATACTTATTACACTCTCCCACTAGAAATATATCCTGCACATACACATCCTGGACCTATACTTATTACTCTCTCCCACCAGAAATATACCCTGCACATACACATCCTACATGTTCACATATTCTACCCTTAAGTTTATTGGCATACATATACCATACACATACACACGCTTCATGTACACATATCCTACCCATTAGTTGTCTTGCATACACATACCCTACACATACACACCCTTTATGTACACATTTCCTACCTATTAGTTGACTTGAATACACATACCCTACACATACACACTCTTGATGTACAGATATCCTACCTTTAAGTTGACTTGTATACACATACCCTACACATACACACCCTTCATGTACACATATCCTACCCTTAAGTTGATTTACATACATATACCCTACACATACACACCCTTCATGTACACATATCCTATCCTTAATTGTTGGGTTACATACACATGCTCTACACATTCACATAACCATCTTAGTGCATCTATCAGAAAGAACACTTAGTTATTTCATCTTTAGATAGGGGGTCATTCATCTTATGTAGATCAGTCCTCTATCAATCTGAACTCATCAACCCCGAAAAAACAATGGACTCTTCTATAAATCATTGACTTAGGCCAGTCCATATGTATCTTTAGGGGTAAATGAGTAATTTCATTGTAACAAACCTTCACTGATTTCATGTCTGATTGGTCTAATGTAGTAGTATCACAGCTTGGATTTGTCAATACCGGTATCTTTATGACCACGATGCTTATTGTGAAATTATACACAACTAAAGAAGCATACTGAGATCTTTTACTCTTTGTACTTTGTACTTAGCAGCTGAAATGTTAAAAAATTTTCTCCTTTTTCAATTTCTACAGGCTGCTGGAAGAACTACTGAACAAATTCAAATCACACATGAAGTTCCAAATGATGTGTTTCTATGGCGATAGTTTGATACGAAACAACTCAAGTGTTGCCTGATTTTCTGGAATTGCTTCATGAAATTGTTTGGGTCTTGTCACACAGAATATAAGGAACCTATATTTCTGAAAGAGTAAGCTTGTGAATTGAACTAGATACTACAGATAGTTAAATCTTAATAATTTGGATTTTGCAAGTTGATAAAATATTCTAGTGAAATCTAGATAATGAAAGAACCTTCAGATTTTTATGGATTGAATAATTTTCTGTCTGCATAGGTTTTAAATTTTGTCTTAAAATTCCTTTTTTTTTGTTAGATAATTTATTTTGTTTCATTGATGATCCTTTATATCACAATTAATTCAGTAGGTTTTTTACGGTTGACATTATTTCATTTTTAGGTATGTAGATTTAGAATAAATGCCTAATTTAATGTTGCTTGCAGTTTGGATTTTATAAATTTGGGTTTTGTGTGACAGAAAAAGGATGGAATTTAAAATTTATTATTCTTACCTATTTTCTTGAAGAATACTTGTCCTATTTAATCTGGGATTTATCTCCCTTGTTATTCTGAGAGCTATTTCTACAGCTCAGTGTATATAATAGAGTTGTCTCCCCCTTCACCAGTGTATCTATGTACCAGAAATGAACCAGTGGATATAAGTCCAAATCAGAGATTGTACTGTCTGTTTCATGCAGATATCACTTTGTGTTTGTACCTTAAGCAGCATACTAGTAAAACTTAAAACTTGTGATCTACTTATGTATATAAATCACAAATATCTGTGTTTACATGTCAATGTATTGCTATCTGTATACACTTAGCTTTCTATGTTAAATCAACCTTGTTTAGATACCTGCAAGAAAGTAATGCTTGCGTCAGTTCTTGTCAACATTCACATACTTGAAATTTATCAAAAATTCTATTCATCACCATCTGATACAAGTTTTAAACTACTTTGAAACTTCATTTCTGAGAAGCAACATTTTTTCTTTGCAGTAAGTATTTTGTTGACGCCACTATTAATTATGAACAAAGAAGAAAATGTTTGCTTATCACTTACAAATACAATGTACTTGCTGTTTTCATGAAAAGAAATTGACTCAATCCAAACCAGTTTAGAAAGATAGTCTGTAGACTTCAACACAATTGTGCCAAGTTAACAATATTTTATTGAGTACAAATGTATTAGTAAATAAATCAGGCCCATAATTTCTATAAAGTTGATTAAGCATAGAAAATTATGGGAAAATGACATTAGTTGACTCATTTTTGGCACAGTCAGACATGTTAACTCTACCGATTTTGGCGGTAGACTACCGCTTTTTAGACCGATCTTCCGCCTACCACTTTTATGTCCAAAACTTTCGATTTCTTTACATTTCTACCAAAGCACAGTAAGTTTCTGAAAATACTTTTTTATCTGCCGGGATACACTTAATCCTCGAATCTATTTCACACCTGTGCATTGTTTTAACAATACCCAAACCTCCTATGATATACAGACTAACTCGTACTACTTGTCACACCTAATTAACGTTACCTGCAATTAATACTGTCTCTCGTGAGACCCCTATTATCATCAATGTACGACATTTTATTCCTGATAATCCTTTAATTAGATTTAAAACTCGGTAAGCTTCTCCAGTTGATATGTCAAATGAAGAACAGATGATATGAGGCCGCTTATATCATTAATGACCGCATCTCACATTATTAAAAAATAATGTTCCACACCCCAATTACACTTTAAAAATACAAACTTATACTAATAAAAGTTGTAATTTAACCCCAAAAGAAAGAGAGAATGAGTATTACATGCTTTGATGTGTACATGCATATGCAGCACACAACAATTAATTGCTGCTTATATCATTGAGGCAAAAATGGTTTATCAATAATAAATTGGTCTTGAAAATATTTAATGCAATGGATAAAAGCAAGGTATGTAAATTTTAATGAAAATGCACATTTGGCAAAATTTTGCTTAGGTCAGAAAATGTTTTTGGCAAGTTACTAATCTGTCTATATATGTACTTGTCATATCTATTTAACTGAACTACATGTAACACTTTTAATTTTTTTTTTTTTTTTTTATTGGTTATTGATTAATTTGAAAAATGTATAAAACACCAGAAAAAACACCTCTTAACTGTAATGATAATAACTAAATAAATAAGATGTAAAAAAAAAATTTTTTTTTCTTAGGATTTTTAATTTTGGCCAATGCATGAAGTTTGCCAATAATTTTAGCAGTATATTTTCAGGGCTAACACTGTTTGACCATTATATTTTTTATGAAATATAGTCACCGAAATACCGCGAAAAATGCCGTGCGCAATGCTACTGCTTTGGAGGTGTGAATCTACCTCTTTTTGGTCACCAGAGGTTAACATGTCTGCACAGTGCTGTAGTAAACAAAATTCTCAACATTGAACCCACATCTATAGTAAGTGCTTTTTGTAGTACTGGTAATTTATAACAATGAAAGTTTGAGTCAAAATCATGTGCAATATTATATTACAAGGTAAAAACTATGATTATGCTTGTATGTTTATATTATATACATTTGTATTTATTTGTATCATGTTGATAAATATTACATTAAAATGTACATTTACCATTTTTTGTTATTTATTTAAGTAAAAAATCTCATTCCCTTAAATATTAATTCATCTGCTCCTTTGTCTCCCATACCTGTAAATCATGGTTTTAGCAGTCCATCCTTTTCCTCTTATTTTTTAAGAAAATGTGTGTACAATATATCTACTAGGATATTTTGCCCAGGTTTGACATTTCTCTTTATTATACCTTCTGTTCAAATCTCGTAATCTGATTGGTTGAGAGAGATGTAAAAATTTTCAATGTTGCCTGCTCAGTTAACAAAGATAAAGAAGCCAGGGTGACATTCCAACAAATGTCACATGAAAGCTTTTCGTTGTAGCCAAAACGTTTGTTTGTACTTTTTAGTCTTTTTCGCCCTGGTCAATAATGCTTCCTCGTGGTGAAAATATGCACTATTATAGTAAATATACCTCTTCATAAATTTTAGCGATTTCTTTGGACAATAAGCGTTGAGTATTTTCCACTGTCTCGGTCATTCCAGGGTGGTATTCAATAAAAATATCACATGCACAGAAATGGATGCACATACGGTTCCTTTGTTTTTCCTATGTAGTAATTAGGTGTAACCTCTATATGAGTTATGTAACATGCATTTCTTCGATGCAGACTGGAACCGAAAGAAACAACAACCAAAATTAAATGATTTGACAGAATTGATATATCATTATCAAATATATTTGCTGAAGTCATGCAAACATAAATGCTTGCTTGAGGCTTAAGATTCAAAATCAACGCAATGAACGGTTTGGGTATCGAAGGCAGTTTGTATTACGAACATGATGAACTTATGTACATGTAGATTTTTGCATGAATCAAGTATAAAGATAATACTGCTGTTGCAGTTTATTTTGTGTTTTAAGTAATTCAATGAATAATATATGCATCAATAGAGTGGATCATTGTAATATAATAAATATAACATTCCTGATCGAGTGGTAGTGGAAATTGTCACCCCTTGAAAATCATTGTCAACCTCAGCTTCTCCTCTGTTGACAATCATGCATTTCCTCGGGGTGACAATTTCCACTGCCACCCTCTCAGCAATGTTATATTTATATAATATCAACCTCTCATAAATGTAATATTTATATAATATCACATAGCCTTCTCTTACATATTTCATTTGTATCAGGTAATAAGGTTTTCTGTTTGTTTTGATTGACATTTTAATGCCACACTCAACAAATTTTCAGTTATATGGTAGCAGCCACATTTTAATAGTGGAGGAGACAACCCAGTTACAATGTACCTGGGAAAAGACCACCAATCTTCTGGAAGTAAATACAAATCCCTTGGAAAATCACATGTTAAGTTGAGGATATGATGTCGGATGGATGTGCAACAAGAAATTTGGATAACTTCAAAAGTATTAGTAATCACTAAATGGTCGTTGTAACTTTTGTACTCAATATTTTGATTAAACTCCACCTAGTTACATGTTAATGGAGAGTTTGTTTCACCAGGCTCCAAGTTTAATTCCATGTGGCTATTTTGTAATAGCATTCATCTCACAAGCAGAGGGTCCAGGTTTGATTCCTTGGTTCATATGTAAAACTTGAGGTTTTAACAGATCAATGCTAGACATACAACCTTAAAGTCACCATCTTTTGGATAAGACATAAAGCTGAGATTGCTTGGCACATGAAAGAACCCTCACAGCATTTGTGTTATTCTGTAGAAAAGGTAAAAATTTGTTGCACTTCAGCTAAGGCTGGTGATGTCTATATAAATGAAAACATTTGCATGATGTAATGGACCAGGGATAACTATTGGTTCTTAATAAGAGGTAAAAAATGTCTAAAAGTAGATAAAAAGCTAATATTTTCCATTAACTAGGGTGTATGTGACCTTGACATTTGACCCCATGGCACTGAATCTTTGTCACAATAATCGTTAGAGAGTTCCAAACAACTTTCCCATATATCTTTGTATACAAAAAATAATCAGTTTTGAGTTAATAAGCCTTAAGTATAAAGGCTTACCCTATGTCATTTGAAATGCTCGCTAATGGCTGGTTTGTGAACAGATTTTGTTTTTATATGCAAACTTTGTAGAAATTGACTAAATAATCATGCACACCAAAATTGAAAGAATTCTGATCATTAAATTACATGTATGAGAAATAGACCTTTTAAATATGTACCATACCTGGTTTGGTCCTTTTTAACACATGGGTCCTAACCCCATTTCATTCACAAACTTTGTGGACTTCACATGGGGATACATCCTGCTATGTTTAGTTAAAGTTGACTCACCAGTTCTTGAGAAGATGTGGGGAAAAATGTAAAAGTTTATGACTTAAAGTTTGCAAAATTAACTCCCCTGAAAAATATCTGCTGTGACAGGGTACCTCAGTTTTTAAGTCTCATCAGAAAAACCTGTCACCATTTTGAAAGTCTTTGATATGATCTGATACTGGGAATCTACTAGGGACTTTCCGCTTGTGAGTCCAATGCTGTACCAATAGACCACCTGTGAACAAATGCAAAAACATTATAGAGGTGAATTATTTACTGTTGATAGATACAGGGTTCACTACAAGGCCCCTTAAGTGACATAGAATACAGTATGTTTTTTATTATCTTGTGCGCACAGTTTAACAAATATTATATTGTGCACACAGTTCAGTTAAATTGTGTGCAGAGTTTAACTATATTGTGTGCACAGTTTAGCATTCATTATATTGTGTGCTTAATTTAGTTATATTGTGCAAACAGTTTAACTATATTGTGCACACAGTTTAGCTATATTAAGAGCACAGTCTAGTTATATTGTGCACAGTTAAGCTGTATTGTGTGCACAGTTAAGCTATATTGTGCACAGTTTAGTTATATTGTGTGCACAATTTAGTTATATTGTGCACAGTTTAATTACATTGTGCACAGTTTGGCTATATTATGTGCACAGTTTAACAAATATATTGTGCACACAGTTTAGTTATATTGTTTGCAGTTTAACTATATTGTGTGCAGTTTAACAAATATTATATTGTGTGCACAGTTTAGTTATATTGTGTGCACAGTTTAAAAAATATATTGTGTGCACAGTGTAGTTAAAATGTGTGCACAGTTTAACTATATTGTGCACACAGTTTAACATTCATTATATTGTTTAGTTATATTGAGAGCAGTTTGGTTATATTGTGTGCAGTTTAGCTATATTGTGCTCACAGTTTAGCGATATTGTGCACACAGTTAAGTTATATTGTGTGCACAGATTAGTTATATTGTGCACACAGTTTAGTTATATTGTGGGCACAGTTTAGCTATATTGTGTGCACAGTTTAACAAATATTATATTGTGCACACAGTTAAGTTATATTGTGCACACAGTTTAACATTCATTATATTGTGTGCACAGTTTAGTTGTATTGTGTGCACAGTTTAGTTATATTGTGCACAGTTTAGGTATATTGTGCACAGTTTAACTATATTGTGCACATAGTTTAACATTCATTATATTGTGTGCACAGTTTAGTTATATTGGGTACACAGCTTAGCTATATTGTGTGCACAGTTTAGCTATATTGTGGGCACAGATTAGTTATATTGTGCACACAGTTTAGCTATATTGTGGGCACAGTTTAGTTAAATTCTGCACACAGTTTATACATATCTGAATATCTAAGAAGAGGCCCAATGGGGCCTTAGGTCGCTCGCCTGGCAATTTTTTTCAACATTGCATAAGAAGTCAAAATGTCTAAAAGATGATATTTTCTGTTTAATTAGTTGATTTTCAAAGATGTTCCCAGTTGTGACTCCTTTTGGAGCCTCTGTGTCCCTTAGCCCCTTTTCCTTTGCAATCATTTTGCGGCTTAATATGGGGATAGTTTCTGCAAAATTTTGTTTGTTTACTTACGTGCCTTTGACCTTAACCTTCAACCCAATGACCTTGACACTTTGTCAAACTGGTTTAACTATATTGTGTGGAAAGTTTAATTATATCCGAATATTTAAAAGGAAGCACAACTTTATAATATATCTTTGGATACAAAATGTCTATAGTAAAATCCATATAACCTGGTGGCTGGAGTCTTGTGAGACCACAATTTAATTTAAAAATTGTAGCTGTGGACATGACAATGATGTATACAAAATTTGAGAGAAACCTAATCTTCCATTCGGGTTATGAGAAGATTACCAAGTTTTGATCCCTTTTTTGCCCATTTGGAGTCATATGGATCCTAGGCCCTTAGCATTTTCAAAAGCTATGTGGCTTCATACGAGGGTAGTTTCTGGCAAGTTTGGTTGAAATCGGTCCATTATTTTTTATTTGTTTGTTTGTTTATTGTTATTTAACGTCCCACTCGAGAACATTTCACTTATATGGAGACGTCACCAAATGTCGGTGAAGGGCTTCAAATTTTGGCCTACGATCGGCACTTGCGACCATTGAGCAGTGAGGATTCTTTAACGTGCCGACACCTACTGTGATACGGGACCTCTGTTTTAACTGTCTCATCCGAAAGACAGGAAACCAACCTGCCGCCGGCTGGACCCGAACTCACGATGAAGAGTCGAGCGCGCTACCGACTGAGCCAGGCCGGCTGCCATTGTTTTTGAGAAGAAGTAAAACATAGTTGACGAAAAGCGTATTTTCTGTTTACAAATTAAAAAAAATGGTTGAACAAAGTTTTGCAGGAACTATCCCCATATAAAGCCGCATGTTTGCATAGGGCTAGAACACGTAGAGGCTTGAAAAGGAGTCACAACTAGAAACATTTTTCAAAATCAACTAGTTAAACAGAAAACTTTTAGACATTTTGACTTCTTATGCAATGTTGAACAGCTTTGCCAAGTGAGCGACATAAGGCCTCTCTTCTTTTCTATTCAGATAAAGTTAAACTGTGCGCACAATATAGCTAAATTGTGCGCACAATATAACTTAACTGTGCACAATATACTTAAACTGTGCACACAATTATAACTAAACTGCACAATATAGCTAAACTGCGCACAATATAGTTAAACTGTGCACAATATAACTAAACTACGCACAATATAACTAAACTGCGCACAATATAATTCAACTGTGCGCACAATATAACTTAACTGCACGCAATATGACTAAACTGTGCGCATAATATAGTTAAACTGCACACAATATAATTAAACTGCACACTGTATGACTAAATTGTGCACACAATATAACGGATGTTAAACTGCACACAATATAGATAAACTGTGCGCACAATATAATAAAAAAATATACTGTATTCTAAAAGAGGCCCCGTAGGTTCACAGCTGTATCATGTCAGGAAATTTATGTTTGTTACTTTCTAATTGTTTCTATTTGTTTAGAAGTTTTTCGTCATTTAAAAATTTTGTTTTCATTTTGCACGTAAATTTATAAAACTGCCATTAAAATAAACATAAAATCAAGGTAGATTTTAATCAACAGGTACAAATATTGTTGTATAAAATATGGGGCTCTGATCAATAAAGATTTACTGACACCATCTGTTGTACACATCAATAAAGCCAATCAATATTTATACTTGACTCCAAATGGCTAAAGACACCATGAATCACTTCTGCTCTTAATCTATCGTTGCTCTATTTTATATTAGGAAATTGTGTTAAGCAGTATTTTAACCTGGTCACCTGATTTCAATTCAGTTGTACCGAGAAACCCATGACGTATATAATAACTATTATATCGACCTAGGAAAGACACGATGTATATAATAGCAATATCGACCTAAGTTCCTACCCCGCATCCTTAAGTTCTTTCGTGGGCTTTTGTTAATCTTTCTCATACAAATACATTGTACCTCGTAGTTATTCAAATATACATGTATATGTATAAGTTGCTATATTTTGTGTTTTCATATATTCCAGCGAGACTCGAACCCCACGCTGACTAGACATGAAAGATTTCATGGTTAAATGCAAGATGCTTTAACTACTCGGTCATAGCTACCGGTCTACATGTACAGATTAACACATAAAATAGAAACACCGTGTACACATACTTTGCAGAATTTCTTCAAATATCTTATATGAAATGTAGATAGATCTACCCCTGCCAAAAACCGAAGAATTTTAAACGAAGTTACATTTGCAATTGTAACTGAATGAAAATTACACATTGTCTTTTAGTGCATGCCAACTTGTAATAACGAACCTTCCATACTTTAATATTTTGCTTTATCGATATGATTATCCTATGCAATTTTTAAAGTTACGAATGGGCTTCCGTAGTCCAAAATTATATCATTTTCAAACCATTATTTTCTCGTGATATAAAATGTCTTAACTTTGCCTGCTCTTATCATCCTTATTTCCTGCCAAATGATGTACCGTTAAGTATCTAGATAAGAATAGACGTATTGTGTGCAATGCTATATGGACAGTGGAACCACAACTATCCATATTTTACTCCGCCAGTTAGGTCTACGGTTCAGTGCGACGTCTCGATAGAAGGACAGGGTTCTATCTGACATGTTTATTTCTGGTTTGGGTCATATACCTACCTAAATTTTTAAAACCGATAATTGCTGTGCGAAAAAACAATAAAACACTCAATATTCAATATAATTGCTGACTCATTGTCAAGCGCGCGACATGCCATGTTGTAAATCACTGGTCTCTAAATTGAGACACGGTATGCGTGACACGCTAAAGAACATTTACTTTATTGGTACCATTCCGTTGCATTGGTCAGAACTTACCCCTTGCGAAAGGCTCGACACAACATCATTTTGGCAGACTTCTCCACAATCACAACTGACCTATCGCCAAATGCCCGACACAGCAAACTTTTCCATTATGACGTCACAATTAAATAACCTGTCAAACACTTGTGTGATTGTGACATCACAATCGAATGACGTCAAAAAGCATATCGACCAGCCATGTGTCAGACACTGTCGATGGATCAATTAAGGAGGGAGGAATTTTAAAAACACTTCGAATAACGCTGGACGTTCGGAATGCATCAGTTAAAACTGACGGAAATTTTTGTTCCTTCTGGGCCCGAAGTCACCAAAATTTGAGTACGTACTCAAACAATTTTTTTGATATATCTGAAGTTTTCTTCTAATGAGCAATAACTTTCACCATTATTTACAATTGTATGCCACCAATATACAAACATGTCCAGTTACAGAATAAATTTTGCTTGTTTTTTCTTTAAAATCAAGAAAAGTTAGTTGTGCTTGAGTACTGAGTAAATTTGGTGACTTCAGTGATATCATAATAACACAAATGGTTGACGGGTCATTTAATTGTGACGTCATGATGGAAAAGTTTGCATAAAGGTGCCGTGTCGGTCATTTCGCAAATGGTAAATTACGGGGATGACAACTACTTACCGGAACGTCGTGTGTAAGCACGGTAATGATGCCCCTATCTACTAGAATGTCACCTTTAAGGAAATTATTTTCATTAAAAATGTCGTAAGAATAATTTTAATTTTACATTTAATCAATTGATTCGTTTTCAGTATTTACTGATCTATTTTTCAAATTTTAGTCATGTCAGAAAAATACCGAACCGGACGTAACTAACGTGTCACAATAGTTAAGTTTTTGTGACCATATTGTATATTTCTGTGGATGAATTCTTATCATATTTATAATGTTAAATAATAATACCTTAAGGAGTATGAAAATATTTTTCGGGGAAAATTGAATTTACAGATTTTTTGTACATTGTTGATTTTTAGCAGAAAATTGTGAATTTTTGTTCTATAATTGATATCTTCATTGAAACCTTTATCATACGGGTATTGAAAAATATACATTCAAAATTATTTATACTTGGTACTTTTATAAGGAAAATATTTCTTTTCCTGTATTGATTATTTAGAACAGTAAACAGAAATTAGATTGCCCTGTTTACACTTTTCAAGGGGATCCTAAATATGTCTCGGTAGAGGATATTCAAAGTATTTTTTCTCAAAATTGTGCGGATATTTTTTTTTACGTTCTACATTTCAATAGAGATCAAAATGAAGTATTGATAGCAAAAAATGAAGGAAATTGAATTTGGGAGTCAGTTGTTTTTAAAATACCTCCTTAAATGGTCCGTCAAAAGATGCGTATGATTATGACGTCACAATTGAATGATACCAAAAACGCATATTGAGAGCGATAGGCTGTTCGGCTGTAAATAGTGACGTCATCATGTTGACGGGACATAGATCTGGGCCTAAACAGTAAAAATACGACAAATAGGATCACATACTAATATGATTATAAAATAAGTGATGTGACATTCGTTTGAAAGAGACTCGGTTTATAGGAGAAACAAGATTTTCACGAGAAATACCTAAAGCCTTTTGACCTCATAGCTTTATATAGGAAGTCGGTCAGTATAGTTGATTACTTATCCATGTGACCATAGCCTACCTTGACACCGAATTAAGGTTTTAATCTCCGACAGATCCTTTCAATCATTAAACCAGCTACTTGGCCAGGGATAAAAAGCTATAGAACTTGCCACTTGACCAGGGATAGATAGACATTTCAAAGAATCAGTTCCAACCGACATCAAATGTTATTTTCAAAACTTTCAGTTCCACTTATGCAACAACCATTGCATAATCTAATGTAAAAATCTTATTACAGAACTCGCGACAACATTTGCATTTATTGATTGAGGGTTATTTCTAAGTATCTCACGCCTGTAGTGACAAGGGACCTAGGTTTAAGTATCTCGTACATTTCGAATACCGAACGCTTGGAACAGTCACTTGCCATTTTTTATAATTCTTGGGGGTGGAGTAGAGTCTCCATGGCCATTTAGAGCGTCGCGTTTTAAACCATGAAGTTATCTCATCTCTAGTCAGCACAGGTGCAAGTCCTGCTGGAACTTTAAGTTGCTTTGTGAGGAAGTTTGCCAGTTGTGGAAGGCTGGTTTTCTCACCGGGTTCATTGTATCTGGTGTCTCTGCCACCACCATATAAGTAAAAAATGTTAAGTGTGGTGTAGATATAACAAACACACAAAAACAAATAAACAAAAACGTCTAAAGTATGGCCTGGTACCGGGGAATGAACCCGTGACCTGTTTGCGAGTCGAGTGTCGAGATCAGTGCAAATGAATGCTATCGTGTTTTCGTAGGCAATGCAGACAGTACATCATAAGATTGTCTAGAGGTTGGTACTCAAGTGGTAACAGCAGTAATATAATGCCTCAACAGGAAACATTCTTTACATAATTTAATGAGTTTTAAGAGTCAGAAAAAGCTCTGACTGACTTAAAATGACAGACTCCATTGTTATTAATTTAAGTGCGATGTCTCGACTACATGTACTTGATTTGTGAATGGTGTTTAACGCAACATTGAACAGTTTTCATATATATATACATATATACATACATACATACATATATATATATATATATAGAGAGAGAGAGAGAGAGAGAGAGAGAGAGAGAGAGAGAGAGAGAGAGAGAGAGAGATAGTCTAATGGTCTTTTTATAATGGTGGAGGGGAAAACTGACGCATATACAGTGAGTTTTTACGTGCCACGGAACTTTGGTTTCAAGTCTCATACGAAAGACCCTATTCGAAAGTAATTTCACAATAAGGCTAATGACACACACACACACACACACATATATATATATATATATATATATATATATATCGATTTTCCTTTTTTGTAATGTATATATATATAGTGATTCAATTTTCCGCTGTTTACATCCGTACAACACTTTTTAAATGATGAATGATTTACATGTATATAAAAACTACATTTTAATAAAAATCCAGTAAATTATGATTAGGTGGACAAGTTGAGACATGATTCAAACATTTATCAAACTTTGTTAAAAAAATAGATTAAATAAACAACATCGTTGATGCATATCAGTCAAAAGGTCAACATTCAAGGCTGTCGTAATTTAATTATCTGGCGTTGCCTTTTTTCTTTCAGTGATAAGAGTGTTCACTTGTGTCTTGTTTGATTGGTCTGTATTTCCAAGTTTCAAATGTATTAGTACACATGTACAGTCCGACGATTTGATTTTGATTTTTGAAGCGTTTTACGCCATAGATTTACTCAACAATTTTTCATTTAGGCCCACATGGTTGCGATCATTTTTATTGGTGGAGGAGAGAGCCCGGTTACAATGTACCCGGGAAGAGACCACCAGCCTTTTGCAAGTAAACTTAACTGGCAAAATTTCTCGCCAAAGTCAGCGGGGCTCGAACCTGTGCTGACCAGAAGTGAGAGACTTCATTATGCTAAGCGCGATCGATGCTTTAACCCGACGAAGGAATCGAATTGCACAACATAGGCCTACTTGAAACCTTTCACCTCCATCTAACCCTAAAAGGAAGGGCCAATGCGGAATGTAGATGTAGATGAAAATTCGCCTCTTGAAATATGACTGAGCTACTGTTCACTTTAAAATTGTTAAAACATTATAATTCTGTTTGTGGATTAACATTGTTATGCAACTGATTAATCCTGAAATTGCCTTTTTTCAAATTTAATATTTGTAAAATCCTGTGTATAGTGCTATATTGTACATTATGTGTTATACAGTTGTTGTTGTTGACCGGTGTAACATGTTAATAGGCCTAATTAAAGTATGAGGAGGAAGAACGTTGTTTTCCATGATATCGTGGATTTCCCGCGGAGGATTCACAATTTGTGTCAGTATAAACGTAATCGTCTCAGGCCTAAACCTATAGTATACCTGGAGAAGACTTCCCTGCACGGAGTATCTAAAAAAATATTTCTGGCCCTTAAAACATCATTGCATGTACAGTATTAAATATACGTACTCTTTCCGGCATGTTTGATTTGAAAAGAAGTACTGTAGCTGAAAACATACAGTGCTTACTCAAAAAATATGGTGACTTCCATTTTGAGCTGGAAAGTATTGTTTGTTTGTTTGTTTATTGTTGTTTAACGTCCCACTCAAGAATATTTCACTCATATGGAGACGTCACCAAATGCCGGTGAATGGCTCTAAAATTTGGCCTATGTTCGTCACTTACTGCCAATCTTTAACATGCCGACATCTACCATGAAACGGGGACTCGGTTTTTACTGTCTCATCCGACGGAAAGGAAAAGCCAGCCGCTTCCACCGAGGCTCGAACCCGCGGCCTCCACTCTACCGCGAAGCCACGACGTCTCTCTTCACTCTGAAAGTACTCGATACTGGCCAACCTGGGTTTGAATCAGGAACCTTCTGTTTGTGATCTGGCATGGGAATTATTATGGAATTGTAGTGTGATGATTGTACTTAACTAAAAATCAATGCGACTTACATACATAGATATAGATCTATATAGGCCTAGATATATTAAAGTTTTACAATTCAGCGATTTGAAAATTATAACAATATACATGTAGTTTTCAATTCGCTGAATTGTAACGAAGAAAACAAGAGTGGGGTACATGACCACCATTTTCATACTTATTTTCAAACCCCGTGACCACATTTCAATAACACAGCTCAACGCTGGGTAATAGTCCGTCTTTCAAAAATAGGCCTAATATTCATTCCTCTTAACTTGAAACCGAGGTCTAATGTCACAGCAGGCGTGGCACGTAAAAGAGCCCTCAAGTTGCATTGGCGTCAGTCCTTATCTCTGGTAAAAAAAAAAATTGTGGCACTTCATCTAAAGCTGGTGACATCTCAATTCAAGTGAAAAATTATTTCCGAGATGTAAAATAAACACGACAACTTCGAATTCATACGAGTTCTATGCAATATTCATGCTTTTAATTACAAATTTCCTGGACGGCAGATAGGCTTAAATACAACTTGAAACTAGATTCTAAATTTAAACTTAAACAATGCGAATCTACCTCAACATAGATCTACTAGATCTAGGGCTAGGGGCCTATAATTCCGCTATATTTTGTCTCGAGTGGAAACTTCGTTATGTACAGCTTTTAAAGTTGTTTAAATTTTGTAGCCTAGACAAATTGCAATTACTTTTTAAAAATGCATGACATTATGTCCAAGTTGTACACAGGTAAAAATAACATCTGTCGTCTCCATGTGTATTTTAAACCACGTGCGTTTATTTACATTATAATGTAAGACGAGTGGCCTTGACTCATTTCATTCGAGTCGTGCGCAATTTGTTTGTAAACATCTAAAAATCGGTCGCCAGCCGACGTGGTCTACACGATCGAAACCACGTGGTTCGCCGCCGACCACATCGTGTTACTATAAGCAATGTCTAATGACACGAAATACTGCACGTTATTAGAACTATAGAAACCAACATTCTAAATACACAATGTAATTTTCAACCAGACGAGAGTGTATCTTTAGTTGTACAAATATGATAAAAACTACATCCTCAGTTTGTATCTGAATATAAAAATGACGACTCAAATTTTAGAAAACCCAATGTTTTATTGAGTATAAACCGAAGAAAAAAATAGAAACATGAATCGATGCAACTTCAAACGACAAAAATAACATGAAATGTATTTACAGCGATGACTGAGGGTGAACTTGTAGTTCATAAACATGAAACGATGGGTTTCGATCAGATAATATCTGACCGAATTATTCATTCAAAACAATGATTTGCTAAATACACAATACAATTTTACACATCTAAACCCAAGTACACACTTTTGCAAAATCAGATGCACATGAAAACATTACAATGAAATATGCATGAATAAGAAATCTCGCATATTTTAACACCCGTACAAATTTTTGTCATTTTACGACTTGTTTTTATACAAATTGTTCCTCCTATCCCTCTCCCACCTGAGCTTGCTTGACTAGTAGACCATAGTCGCACCTTAAGCTAGCACTACGATTTTTTTACATGTAGCCCCGTTATATACACAACTACCAAGTTTATATTTGTAAGTCAATTTGTGCATGATCTTTAAAGTCTACAGTTCTATCAGTGAAACAAAATAAAGCGGTGACGGTCTACATGTTACCTCTGGTGCCAAACGTTTATAACACTAATAGGAAAAAAAATTAATCCAGTTCCATTCATTTTCAAATAAGATATGTTGTATCCACTGCCACGTACTGGACGTGAATTTATCAATTTTTACAGTTTTCATCATCAATAGCCGATGATTGTTTTCTTCCCCTTAGTTCCATTTCGGATCAAATTCATATTTAAGTGCCTTGTCTCCAGAATTCGGACGGGGATTTGCTTGGAATGCTTGAGCTATGAATCCTGTTCTTGGAAAACTCAACGAAGTCGGGGAAGCAACACTAGGAGACCCCGGATCTCCCTCGGAGCTGACGCTGTCGGACCGAATTCGTTTCTGGACGGGAACAGGTTCTGAAGTTGATTTCTGGAATACTGCACGCGTTCCTGGCTTCATACCCATGTTTCCCATCCTGGAAATGTTTGTCAAGTCAACTCCGCTGACGACATTTTTGTCTGGATGGAAATGTGGCTCACTGTTGAGAAATCGCTTAAGATCCATGATTCTTAATGAATTGCAGTAAACGAAAGTCAATAATTATTAAACAACAAAATGACAGCTTTTCCAACTTCAAAATTCTGGTGAAGTTATCCTCTTGTAACAAATTCAGCTCTCTGAAAAACAGTGTCACTTAATTTTCTTCAGAAAAAATTACGTTTAATATGATGTCTACTCACTTCTTCTCTCGCTTTTCCCGCATTAGCTCAGCCCTGGTGCGCAGTCGCATTTTATAAGAAATCTGAAAACCCCCTGCATGCGATCCCCGTAGATCTGTAAATTTCGCTGGAAACCGTAAACAACTTATTAGGCATAGTTAAAACTATAGATTTTCAATAACCCATCAAACTTAATTCACCAAATTTGTAATAATGTGCCTGGTAATTGCATTGATAGCTTTCTTAATATAAAAAAACTAAGTTAATAGCACGAATTAGAATGAATTTTCAATATTTTGAAGGTGTTGTACCATTTCAAAAACATGGCAGTTAACATATGATCCATATTTTTGATTGCGCCATATCATGTCGATGAATATTCATTCGACCACGTGATGATGCTCCTGTGTTTACAAACATTGCGACAAGTACTCAGGGACACCGGTAATATCAGCTCTAAAATCAAGCAACAACAATGGCAAAATAGAGTTAGTGGCAAACGGCATGTAACTAGTGTTCTATTTAAATAAGGTCATTGACAGATTACGACAGGATAATGTTAGCAACGCATCGCGGCCAAGACATCAGCCACAAGTCAAAGGAGGTCAAAATATTTTACGATCATAAACAAGCATGACTAATTATTGAGAATGGCCTTGATACTCCGTATATAAACATCTGTCGGACCACGCCACCACGCCATTCTTATTTATAATATATTAAGGGTCGAGGTTCAGTTTTTACACTTGTGTGCTTTGTATTTGGTGTTTTATAATTAAATTTTGTACGTATATATATATATATATATATATATATATATATATATATATATATATATATATATATATATATATATATATATATATATATATATATATGATCTATGATCTGTCACGAGTTTCCATTCATATTACAATTAGGCCTATCATACGAGTTTTCGAATTTACCATTTTGCGAGCCTCTAACGAGCAAAAATGGAAAATTCATTAGAGTATCCTAAATGTGATATGAATGGAAACTCGAGACAGATTCTTTTTATCATATGATGAAACATATGCAATATAAACGGCATTTCGTAATGACTGGAGATGAGAATCTATATTCTCCGTTCTGTCGAGTTGACCATGCAAATTGTTCCAAATAGATAAAATACTTGCGCAGAAATAAGTGCACAAAACATGTTGTAGATATTGTTTACATTTGAATACACACATTTATCCTACATTTTAAATTATTATTTACATCTAAGCATACTTTATCAGATGTTGAAATTAGCAAAATTGCCGACTCGAATACAACACAATGGGACTGATTCATGTACCACGTGGTAACCAATAACGTTTGTGCGGTACTAGTATCTCCAATGGTGATGGAACGTAACTCGACGTAATCTTCCCGTTGACGTTACCGCGGAATATCTTATTCTGGCGTCATTCCATCACTAACAGAAACAATATTCCCGCACAAACGTTATCGGGTATCACTTGGTACATGAATAAGTCCCATTTTAAAATCATCTACTCATGTTTTATTTGATTGTTCAAGTTCAAGTGACATCACAAACACTTACTGACGTCATCTCCAACCTTTAAATGAATGAAGTGACGTTATCGCCAACTTTCATTAGAATGAAGTCTGCGTAGTGAATAAAAGTAGTTCAGTTTGCTGCACGTTAGCCAATCAAATCGCGGCTAGACTTTATCATATGTGTTACATATAAAATGTTTATGTAATCTGTTATGAAGCTGCATAACACATAGATCATATGCTAGAAAAAAGAATCTGTCTTGAATTACCATTCATATCACATTTATGATACTCGTTATGAATTTTCCATTTTTGCTTCTTGCAACCGAGGTTTCTCCTCCACCAATAAAAAAACTGGACGCCATCATATGACTGAAAGATTGTTGAGTATGGCTAAAAAAAAAAATAATAAAATAAAATCATATCCGTTTTTGCTCACTAGAGGCTCGCAAAATGGAAAATTATAAAAAAAAATCTTATCATAAATGTGATATGAATCGAAACTCGTGACAGACCCTACATATATTCATATAATATTATGAAAATATTCATACAATGCTGAATACATTCATTTCATCATTTGAACGAGCACCTGCAAGAACTCTTTGTTTTATTGTTCTTTCCCTATCCAAAAGCTCACTTTGGTCCAATCTTTTGACTCCTTGCTTACCAACAAAAGTGTAGCCAGAGATGCATTCGTACTTTTGCTAGATCTAGGCCTATTTATAACAATGGTCCGCTTTACAAAACAGCATTAGTTTAGTTTAACAAGATGATTGAGGATATGCACCCCGATCCATCTTCCATTATAAACTCGGTCAAATACCGAACATATTCTGAAATGTATCTTTACTGTTTGGAGAAAGTGAATCCGCCCCTTCTTTCTCTTGCCCTTAATTATTCACTTATCCATGACATCAACAGCGAGAATTGTGAAGTAACACCACGTCATGGCCTAGTTACTTCACATATAATTATAGCTGGTGACCTATAAATGAAGTTCTTGAAATTTTGACCTATACAAAGGACTGACGAAATACGATGGACACCTGGACCAGGTGCTCGTCAGTATCAAATTGTCTAACTAAACAACAATGTAATGATTTTTTTTACAGTTTATAACAGAATCATTTTGGATAGAAAAACATATTAATAGTATTCTATGAATCTTGGAGAAATGTTTCTCATCGCGAAGGCAACTCTAGATACCTACTGTTACAAGTACTTTTGCTCCCTTTTGTGTTGAACAATACACATAAATAGATTTACATTTGGATAAAAAATGGATTTGATTTGCATCTAAGATATAAATGAAATTTCTTTTAAACGGATGAAACAAGCAAGTTTTTTTTCTTCTGAGTGAATCGAATTGAATGCTGTTTTTCTTTTATCGAACTTGTGTATCGTGTGCTATCTAAACACTGGTGACCAGGGGCATTTAATGATCTAGTTCAAGGTAACATTTTCTGATAATAGAAGTTGTTTTTGACATTCGTCTCTTTAAATTACAATCTTCACGACAAATTTCCAAAGAACACAAACCTTGTGTAAATAATCGCTATTAGCCGAATAAATAGATAAATAAACATATTATTTACAATCTTGTATACTTTTTTAGCACTTTAGTTGATTTCACTTAACCCATCTGAGAATGTTTGATTAATTTTGTTACTCATTTATCAGGATCTATTATCTGAGTTTGAAATAAAATTATGTACTGTTCGGTAAAGACTGTAGGTTCCATATGACTGCGGAAACTGACAAATGAATTCGTCACAATTGATCGGACATATACGGGTGATGACACGACTTAGAACAGGCTTACACGTTCCTAATCGTGATATTGTAATGTGGTAATTAAAATTAAATATCATCATTTAATGTTTCTAGATCTGTACATGAATCTAGGTCTGCTCCATATTTTCATTAGTTTCAAATCAAATGAAAAATTAGTTAAAGGTGAAAAATAAGCAAGAGATATCACTTCAGAGGCAATGGTGGATGGGCAAGTGTCATGTAAAATTTGAATGCATATGACCCTAGACTAGGGTACATGCTTCGGTATTTGTAACGGGAGCAATCAAACGTGCACACACACACACACACACACACACACACACACACACACACAATTTATAAGTAAACTTTTAATGTATCAAATATCAAAAAGTGAGTGCAGAGGTATACTGATATTACTTGCCTCATTTTTATTTCTTATAAATCATATTTTAGTAAATAACACGTAATATAACTTTAGTGGAACCTCGAGGTGGTCGTTTTGTTGAGGATCTGTTCATATAAAATTATTAAGATATCAAATCTTTATCACGTACCTAAATAATTGCAGTTAGAATGCGAGATATACTTCCAAGTCAGATGATCTTCAGATGAACTTTTACCAACATTTTATAATTACTATAGGCCTAAAGCTTATCTATCATGTCTCTTAAATATATTTTTATTAGAATGTTTAAAGATCCAAACAAATCTGCTTTGTGATCACCAGAGGCAAAATATTACAGAAACTGCTTACAAATTTGTACTGAAGTAACGTTCATTTTGGTTTAAAATGTTTACACATAAAACACCAAAATCAGCACATTATTAGATTTTTAAAACATTACAATTGTATGAATTAAGTCAACATGTATTGAAATGACTTGGTAAATATCTATATAGCAGATTAAGAATTTCTGAAGTGGAGATACAAGTTTGTGCATACATTATATTTATATAATTACATCGGAGGTCAGAACACGGCTTGCGGCAAAGGTTTTAATACTAATAGTCTCGCCGCACGTTAACACCCCTCACCCAACACATATATATGAACTTCCGTTAGGGAGATTAATATTAATTGCATAGATGTTATGTAGCCTACTTACGGCTGGAATATAGAGCTTTATTTCCAGATGGTTTGGCCTTGGAATCTGTTTACTTTAAAAGCAAAGCAAGGTACACAACTAAGATAAAAAGTATATATATATATATATATATATATATATATATATATATATATATATATATATATATATATATATATATATATATACAAAGCACTAAAACCAAAAACACTATATACCCTAGGGTGTCGGATCTAAACGATAGATACAAGTCAAAAAAGAATATATAACACGAAAATCAATCTGACCAGTTGTACTCAATTTGGCGGATTCGATACATAGCAAGTTTGAACCATCGCTCCAAAAACACTAAACGATTTGCAGTAAAGGGTGGATTCGATGCAGCATATGTTCGAACCAAAAGGATAAACCACGGTGGATTCGTGTTAACATCAGTTCGAACTGAGAGAAGCTATCTCACGATGAAGGTATTGAAGCTTGCAGAGAAGTCCGAGAGAGCAGAGAAATCAAACGCCCTCCTACCGAATCCCTAGTGAAGCTTCTGGAACATGTTTTAAAATTCATCAACTTCATGTTCAATGGAGAACACTACCTGCAAATTAGTGACACTGCAATGGGTACTAAAATGGCTCCTTCTTATGCCAATGTTTTCATGGGGAGATTTGAACGTTATCTGCTAGACCAGTCGCCTTTTAAGCCCCTTAGCTGGTTACGTTTTATTGATTATATCGAGATGTAGTAGACTGGTGGCCGGAATAGTCGCGATATTTTTGTCGAATTTACGAACTCGTTCCACCATTCCATAAAATTTACATTGGATATTTCAGAAACAAAAAAAAAACATCTTTTTGGATACCACATCCACTCTGGTTGGTGGAAATATTGAGTTTAGTCTCCACACCAAACCCACAGATTCTCATCTGTACATAATGCCATCCAGCTGTCATCCACCTTGCATGTTTGAGGAGTACCTAATTCGTTGAATTTGTTCATCTACAGCTACCTTCCGGGAACAGAGTCAACTCCTAAAAACCAACCTTTGCAAGAGAGGCTACAAGGCTAGGACTGTGCAAACTGCTATTGATGAGATTTCCAATAAAGACAGAAACACTCCTGCAATACAAGTTTAAAATGGAAAGCAGCAGAGTTCCCCTGGTGACAACTTACCATCTAGTCTTAAAGGACCTTAATAACATTGTACAGAAGAATTTGCCAACTCTCCACAAAAATGACAGAATGGCAATCGTCTTTAAGAACCACCATTGGTGTCCTTTAGACGGCCTAGAAATCTTAAGGACATGGTAGTTAGAACCAGACTAGACAACCCTCTGCCTTTGGCCAGCTTCAAAACTTGTCTAGATAACAGATGTCTGTTTTGCAAACACAGCAATGATACCAATAACTTCAGCAGCACTACCACAGGACGCAGCTATATGATTTTACAAAGCACATCATGTAACACTAACAACTGCGTCAATCTCATCACATGCAAAGTTTGTCAGAAATAATATGTTGGTGAAACTGGAGACCTCCGCAAACGCATTAATAACCACCGGTCCACCATTAAAACTAAAAAACTCAAGGAACCTGTTGGTGACCATTTCAATCTTGAGGGTCATAAATGGGAGGACATGGCAGTCGTTGTTATTGATCACAATCCTAACTGGAGTGATGCAGAAAGAAAACGGAAAGAAAAATTTTGGATGCACAGACTTCAGTCTTTCAGACCCAAAGGCGTTAATAAGCTAATAGACTTCACTAAAATTAATTTGACCTAATACCTTTTCGCGATGTGATTCGATTTGAAATTATTTATAACTCGAATCCTCCATAGTAGCTTCTTTTTCTGTATTGTAATCCTATAGGTCCGACCTTGTAATCTCTATCTGATACTGTTTCCAGTTGTGCTTCGAGTTTGAACTGATGTAAACACGAATCCACCGTCGTCGTTTATCCTTTTGATTTGAACATGTGCTGTGTCGAATCCACCCTTTACTGTAATTTGTTTATTGTTTTGGGAGCGATGGATCGAACTTGCTATGGATCAAATCTGGCAAATTGAGTACAACTGGTCAGACTGACTTTCGTGTTATGACTTACTTTATTCACTTAGTATTATTACAGTTTCTTGTTTCTTCACTTTAATCCAGATCGATTCACCTTTCGTTAGTATTTGTAGTTATCATTTTGTTTGATGTTAATTTTTATTACTTTATCACACACACTACACTTGTAATATGGTGTGTGTGTGTGTGTGTTTGTGTATTTGTTCGTTTTCATGCTATTTTAATCGTTATGTCCAGATGAAGGGACAGGTCGTCCCGAAAATGTGACTCTCATTTTGTCCGTGTCGTTAGTCATTTTAGTGCTTTATATATAATTATATGAACAAATTGGACAAAAATTACTTTTTATTTTTATTTTTAAAATTGAACAGCCAAATGAACCCAGTACAATTAAAAAAAACTTAATGTAAGTATTTTTTTAGCAGAAAAATATTTGCCAACATACGACTATATAAGTTACCCGCTATAAAGAGAAGATACCCGCTATAAAGAGGAGATAACTCAGCAAATGGGAGATAAATTCTGCAATCCGCAAGTATGAAATATATATACAATGTATATATTATATATATTAAACATATGAAAAAATGTGTGTGTTTTTATGTATGTTTATAGGAGTGTTACTTGTCTTAATGCAATTTAGTAACGTGTTTGAACATTATTTTGCAAAAAAGAAAAAAAAACATACGATAAAATACACACAAGATAATGATTAATAGGCTACGACTTTTGCATTCGCGTGAAACTTTTTTGCTGAATATTTTCAGTTAAAGTTTCATTAAATATTAATTGTCCTTTTGACACACCATTTGTTGTAATGAAATGCCTTCACAGAATTTTTGTATACCAACGCCCATGGTGTGTGTTTGTGGAGAGAGAGAGAGAGAGAGAGAGAGAGAGAGAGAGAGAGAGAGAGAGAGAGAGAGAGAGAGAGATGTTATCTATTTCAAAGTGCCGTCAAGGTCGGGGAAATGGAGACGAAGCATCGATATATCTCAAAAAGCAAACAAGCTATAGATTATTTATCAGTTTACAAACAGTAATGACTGATAGAAGATATGATACACATATGTACACTGTTAAGTGTTACTACTATTATTTCACGGTTTTCAAAACTATCTAAATTTGTTAACTACTTTACCGCCCGCGGTAGTTAATTTTATGGGCGCTCTCTTGGCGGAATATTTTGAGTTCGAATCCTCTCGTGTCAGAGACGTGGATTTAAAATATGCTATGTCACCGATTCCTTCTCCAGGGTTTAAGCAATGGTTTTGTTCTTCTGTATAATGCACATACACAGACCAATTTTTATTTTTAAATTGTGGTTAGGGTTCATACAACATTTACTCAATTTTTCAGTTATATAATTTCGAGAAATTTCAAATGATGGAGGTCAGAATTAACCCGGTTATACTGAACCCACGAAGAGACCACTGACCCTCAATACATATTATATAATTTTGAACCCCTTCAGGTGTTTCTGATATATATAAAAACAACTTTATCATCAGCATAGAGTAACTATTGATATTGTGCCGATGAGTATTTTGAAGATCTTTAATTTTTTTTTTAGAAATCATTAACAATACCAAAGTTATAATATTACACAAAAATGGCAAATACAAATGCTCTGGACGATCATTTCGGTCAATTAGCATTTGAGCTCAAATTTGATGTAAATTTGTATTACCGAAAGAAAAAAAAGTGGTATCATACAGAGCCAAATAATAAACCTAAACGTATTACCAAACCCGTCTAACAGTACCCACTGTAAAAAGATGACTATCTTATTTTTTTTTAAACTTTAGAATTTAATCTAGCGATACAACTTAAATATTATTTAAGTATTAAATAATCTACTGGTAACGGAATACCAGGTATATCTGCTAGATTTATGTATATATATATAGAATCAAACTGTCCACAAAAAAATGGCAACGACCCTGTGATAATAAATATTATTAACAATATACCAAAGTTACAAAAAATGCTCAAGACGATCGTATACAATGTATTTTAATAAATGCACTTTCAAAATCATTATTATATAAAGTCAGAATACAGATGGAGGCAGTACCTCCCCATGGATCATACCAATACTACTACCAAAATATTCTGTTAGGTATCCATTACATTCCAAGATAACCTTTACATGATCTTTAAGTGAATTAGTTACACTAACCTTTACCTAACTTTATAATTTTATCCCAAATTTGGACAGGTCATTCACAGTTCGACTAATAAGAAATTGTATTTACACTGCTTACCACATGAATATAGAACTCCATTGTGCAACAGTTACAACATTATTTTCATTCCCCTTTGTATTCTTATGCAGCCTATTATTAAAATTGTAAAATGATTTCTGAAAATTATCATTAGAAATTGCTCTGTGATAACATCTATACTGGTGCAATCCAACCTTTTAACTACGTGCCAGGAACTTTGACTAGGGAGGTAATAAATACATTTAGCCGGGATTCGTATTGTTATGTTTTCTGTATCTAACTTTTATGGTGGCTGATTTATGCCATCTCGACTTTTCGTCCCGAAACTATTTAGCGACTATTCGCTTGGCGAGGCGAAAAATAATAATAATAAAAAATCTCTAATTAGCAACTTTTCTCCCCGAAAACCAACTAATTAGCAACTCTTCGCTTGGCGAGGCGAAAGCCCACTAATTAACGATTTATTGCCCCGAAAACCCGCTAATTAGCTACTCGAATAAGTCATGCCCACTATGTTTCCAATTCTCTCCATACTACGAGGGTTTGAATTCTCTATGCTATAAAACGCGTCAGTTGTTCCCTGTGAGATGCAACCTATCACAGCGTCGTATTCCTTTGGGTATGCGCAATAGGTATATCCGGTGAAAAAAATTAAAACTTTTTCGAGGCGAAAAGTCGAAAAATCGCTAATTAGGGAGTTTTTGACTTTTCGCCTCGCCAAGTGAAAACTTGAAAACTAGCGAGTTTTCGGTGCGAAAAGTCGAGATGGCACAAATCAGCCACCATAAATTTTTATTGACATTTTTTGATACATTCATAGTTTAATCGAACACTCTTTTATAAGGCCAATCGAACCGACGCTCCTTTAGCACATGCCCATTGTTTTATAATTAAGAATACCCCCAAATTCAAAAACCGCATGACTAAATTATTGGCGTTGTTAATAATTTGTTTGTCCCTATCTCTAACATAGTAATATGGGGAACGGCCATATACAGTGATCCCTTTCGCCAATCAGATCTAAAATAGACAAAGTTTTAGAAGGTTTACCGATTGAATGTATTATTGATATATAGTTCTTACTGGTAGAACAGACGCTGAACATCTGGATAATTTAGACTTTGAAACGATAAGATGAGTATGGTATTAATCTGAAAAAGGACAGGTGTTCATTTATGGTTGATGAAGTTGAGTATTCTGATTTTACGGTGAACACCTCCACCAAACCAACTTAAGGTAACTTTGGATGTTCTACGTCCTACGGGTGTTACGGAACTTCAAGAATGGTTGGGCATTATAAACCTCTATAGGAAATTTGTACCCGACTTGCCGACTATCGTGGAACCACTTACTCGCTTACTTGTGAAAGGTGCTCAGTGGGAGATGTCAGAATCTTGTGACGATGCATTTATGAAAGTGAGGGATATTCTAGTATCAGCTGACGTTTTAGTGCATTATCACCATGATAAGCCATGAGAGTTAGCTGTGGATGACTCTCTATTGGGACTTGGAGCGTGCTACCTCATTCTTTCAATGAATCTGAACGCCCTTTTGCATATGCATCACGTACGTTGTTAAGTTCAGAAAGGAACTACTCACAGATTGAGAAAGAGGCACTGGCGTTGATTTTTGGTATAAACAAATTTCACCGGTATTCAAATGGGCGACTTTTTACATTATTAATTGATCATAATCCGTAAACCGTGATTTTTGGGACCCAAAAGAGGTATTCCAGTTTTAGCTACTTTGCGTCTACAAAGATGGACGATTCATTTATCTACATATCAGTTTAATACGCGAGCGCTAGCGAGCTCTTTATTGTGGAAATGTTGCAACTTGAGTCAAGTCCAGTAAATACAGCGCCCACTTACGGTCACAGTCCTCTAGTGTGTACTATGGGCTTCGAAAAGTTTCAACCGGCACATCCCAAACGAGGCTCCAGCATACGGGTTCCTAGAAACATGGCTGCCGTAAATTTATAATCTGATTCGTTGAATTATTCACTTGGTTGAATTTAATGGGTTTGTGGGCAGCCCGATCCCGTAATTGGTGGATAAGTAACAGCCTAGACGGTTTATCAACATCATATTGTTCCAATAAAACAACACCAATTACGCTTTACTTTCAATTTGGCAAGAATTTCAGCATGATTTTAAGCGAGCGAAGAGAGCACTTTATGGTGATGGTAAGGTGGTAGAAAATGATCTGTACATACATTGGCTGCATTTTAATTAATGTTACATTACAATGTTACAATGACAAAGCTGCGCTCGCTTCAAGACAATGCCTTAGTTCATATTATGCGAGTGCTAGCGAGCCCTTTATTGTAGAAATGTCGCAACTTGAGTCAAGCAAAATGATACAGATTCCCGGAAAATGACGTCAAGAAACAATCAGTTACTATAACAATGTGTATGTTTTTGCGGGTATCTCTCATTTTGCCAACCGGAAGACTGGCAAAGTCACAAGACCGCAGTTACTGCTAAAGGGTGTATACGTTCAATATATATATATATATATATATATATATATATATATATATATATATATATATATATATATATATATATATATATATATATATTATTTGTTTTTTTTTCAAACATTTATTTATACTTGATTTATCCTAACGTGAATGATTAACGCTCTTGATCGGAACTCTTCAGATTGAATACAGGCGTTAATGTAGTGATCGAAGTGATTTTTCAGGTTAGATTTATCCTCAATTTTAAAACGGAAATCCAAACTCGGCAAAATCATATATTGAACGTCTCGTGGGTTCCGGTTTTTTTGTGAGCGGCGAGAAACATTTTAACTGGTTAGCTTTCACGCTCTATCGGATCTGAAGAGTTCTGATCAAGGGCGTTAATCATTCACGTTAGTGTGCTAAGGGCTTCAGGAAGTTTCAACCGGCACATCCCAAACGAGGCTCCAGCATACAACATTCCTAGAAACATGGCTGTCATAAATTTCTAATCTGACTGGTTGAATTATTCACGTGATTGAGTATAATGGGTTTGTGGGCAGCCCGATCCCGTAATTGGCGGATTAGTTACAGCCTAGATATAACAGCCCGATCCAGTAATAGCCGGAGTAGTAACAGCCTAGACGGCTTACCAACATCATATTGTTCCAATACAACAACGCCAATTACGCTTTACTTTCAATTTGACAACAATTTCAGCATGATTTTAAGCGAGCGAAGAGAGCACTTTATGGTAATGGTAAGGGGGTAGAAAATTAGCTGTATCATACATACATTGGCTGCATTTAAATCAATGTTAAACTACGATGTTACAATGACAAAGCTGCGCTCGCTTCAAGGCAATGCCTTAGTTCATAATATTCAGTATAAATCTTCAGCTGACAATGTAGATTTTCTCTCGTATCCCCTTATAGGAAATAGAGGATGTTGTTCAAATTGTGTTCTATCAGGAAAGTACGACAAATTTAGTCTTTCAGTTACAGCTATTCCTATTGCAAATGCAAGTAGAAAAGATACCACTGTCTAAAGTTGTGCATTTCATTTTAAATTGGTGGACAACCACTCCACAAGAGTGTTCACATGAGTTGATGCCAAACTGGCGTGTGCGTAATGAGCTTACAGTGGAGGAAATGTATACAGTATTCGTACAATTGTGCCAATGTATACAGTATTCGTACAATTGTGCCAATGTATACAGTATTCGTACAATTGTGCCAATGTATACAGTATTCGTACAATTGTGCCAATGTATACAGTATTCGTACAATTGTGCCAATGTATACTGTGCCAATGTATACCCTATTCGTACAATTGTGCCAATGTATACAGTATTCGTACAATTGTGCCAATGTATACAGTATTCGTACAATTGTGCCAATGTATACAGTATTCGTACAATTGTGCCAATGTATACAGTGTCATTGTGCTTATTGAATTTCAGGCAGACATTTTGACTAAATTTTATGAATATCACCCTGGTATTGTGCGAATGAAATCACTTGCTAGCTTATATGTGCTAAAACCAGTGTCCACAATTACATAGTGCACAAACTAATCCGTGAATGTGGACTGAAACCATGGTAGAATATTCATATGGATTGGATGCCATGTTGTTTTAACCATTGTGGATTCAAGCTCAAAAGGGGTTGAAAGTATTATATAAGTGAATATAAAAATATCTCAGATACCAAAGTATGAATATTTAGGATGTGCAGAATACGAGTACAAATCTGGTAAGAAATCAAGATGTGGGATAAGGTGCCATGGAAGAGTAAGCATCCCCTGTCGACCGATCACACCGGCAGAGAGTCCAAATGAAATACATGAGGAACGGTCCTCGTCTCAATTGGTACAAACGTCTCAACATCGAACAGGGAACTCAACATTTTACTTAGTGAAACAGAGTAATCGCAAACAAGACTTTTATAACGACCGTAAAATTTGTGGAACGTTGACATCAAACGCGTTTTCGATATCCCTGTGTCAATAATTAGTCAGCGAGTAGTTTACGTCTGTATATGAAATGCTCATATGTTGAACACGACCTGGTATATCGAATCATTTATGAAATATAAACTCCATATTCATGTGATTGTGGGATATTACTACTTAAATGTGAAACATTTACGATGGGAAAGCCGAAATCGTTGCGTTTGTCGTTTAGCTTTATGTTGTTAGTTGTTAATTTCCCGTCTGTGTGTATAGTAAGTAAAATGTCTAAGTACGAAGCGTGTGTGTCTATAGTTCGCTGGGATATATCGCATTGATATATGTATGAAAGTAATTGTCATCATTAATTGAGAAAACGTCGTCGATATATCTAAATGTCAAATTAAAGGACACCGTTTGCTATTTCTTGTTTTGATTCAGCAGCTTCGTATGAATAAGGAACAAGTCAGCCAATAAAGGAGCACAATTGGTTTCAATAGGAATACGGACAGTTTGATGAAAGACCATATCTCCGAACATTACAAATATATTGTCTATTAGAAATTCCATCATCTTTTTATATTAACTTCAGTATATTTATTTGTAGAATCAGAGTGGAGTGGGACAAAATAAATGTCATGATAACCAATGACTAGATATTTAAATTTTCAAGTACGACCTTTAGTAAAAAATCAAAAACAAAACAAAAAACAGTTGTCTATGATGCTAAAAGTCACTCTATAAATTTTTTTAATGTGGAATTGTTGTGTAAAGAGTAGAGACGTCGTATGGTTTGATACAGTGAGTTTGAGAGAAATTGTGTGCCTTTATATTTTCTAAAAGTTGTTTAGAATTTTTAAGTATCCACATCTGATTTACACAATAAGCAATTGACAGTATTGCTGAAGTTTCTCCTTAACGACTGTCAGTATCTTGGTAAGGAGTAATGATTAATATTTGGTATAAGTTTTTGCTGGATCCTGCTATGTACCTCTGCTTATATGGGGTTTTATAAAGTTTAGGTATCCAATATAAATATGGTAGCTCAAATCAGTATCGGTTGTAGGTACATCAAAAGAACGTAATACGGACGCACGATTTTGAAGGATCTTGTCCTTTGAATATAGGCTACGTGTATAATTAGATTACCAGAATTCACAATAAATCCTAGTTCCTCTAATAAACAATTACAGTAATGTGCCTAACAAATATCATGTTCATACTTTTTGATTTAACAGGGATTTTACCAAAAAGTGGGAACGTAGCTGCAAAACCGTTTGTAATCAAATAGCTTGGATGCGATGCTAGGTGTACAGCCATATGAAATGTAAGGCGTGGTCTTCAATCTAAAATATGGCAAATCACAGGACTGAACATTTTTATTTAGAACATTGCTAATGTTTAAAGCGTCTATATCTTTATTTGTAAATTTAACTTTAAAGAAAAGACGTTTCTGTTCAGAATAGTTATCGTTTGTAACGCGTGATCAGTCTGTGATAAGCAATGTCCATCATAATGGAGTTCAGTGTGTATTCTGGGGTTGAAGAATCCGTGTAGGGGTTCATTCTTGCTTCCTGAAAAAGTTCATTAAGGAGTGTAAAAAGATTATAATAAAGTTTGCTGTAAATGTACTGAATTTTTTGTTATTGTAATATAAAAGACATGAAAAAGTTACATCGTGTATGTTGGGTCTGTTTTATGAACGATGCCCGTGACTTCACTTACGCCGTACGTTAGAATTAAAAGTTCCATCATATTGACATTACTGCACTGTGGACTTGATAGATTGCCTACACTTTGGACATTATCATTACATCAATAGGGGTATGCAGTGCCAAGCTGTCGTATCCAATAATCTTCACGTTGTCTACGGAAGGGGGTACTGAAGGAAGGATTGTTGGTCCAGTGGTATAATTATACGAACTCTCATGACAAAGTGGAATGGTCATGGGAGTTGAAATGTCGATACTCTTTTATTGAAGGGCCCCTTTGTCTTGCCAACATTAATCCACACAAGCTATATTAAATTCAGTAAACAACGTTAGATGATTTACAATCCAGCTTCTGGTATTGTAATATTTATTTGTCAGATTGCTAATGAATTCCTGATCAATTATGAATACATTACACATTTTACCATTTTTGACAGAACATTTTAAAATGGATGGTATATTTTTTTGGAAATGAACTGTCAAAAATGTACTCAAGTCGAATCTGACAATTTTTATGGGTACATAAGCATCATTATGTCTACACCAGTGTTCGTTATCTTTAGACTGTACAAATGATAATTTGGTTATGTCACTGAGGTAAACTCGAGGAATACCAAACTATCTCTGAGATTCTGTTGCTCTCGGTAGACTCAACACAAGGACACCGTTTTTACATTGGGCGCCGTGTCATCCAGTATGCAATTTGGTACTTTTTAATCCATTGAGTCTATGTACCAAGCGACAAGTATCATCGGAGACAAAATCACCATCAGCAGCGATACAAAATCAGTGGGAAAATATTAAAAAATCTCAGATACAAAAGTATAAATCTTTAGGATGTCCAGGATATAGGTACAAATCTGGTAAAAAGAACTCTGAGAATTCTCTGTCATGTTTTCAGCATATAGTTTCCAATGTAAACAATGTCAGAAGATATATCAACCAACTGTGTTTGACAGATGCGGATCAGTATGTGCAAACTAATAATTTAATTCTAGATTTCATATCGACCTTCAGGTAGATAATCCGTCATGTCATTCCAATATTGTCTTACCTGGATCTAATTCACTGGGAAAGTCAGCTGCTCAAACTAATAACTCTTAGAGTGAACCCACTAGTGAAAGTTCTTGTGACATTTCAGTTAACACTGTGTGGTTCGATAACTCTTAGAGTGAATCCACTAGTGAAAGTTCTTGTGACATTTCAGTTAACACTGTGTGGTTCGCAAACTCAATCGCGTGATTGAACAAATTTAGTAAAGTACTGGTTTAAATTTTGTGTTGTCAATTTTTAGTTTCCAGGGCCGATTATTCGTAAGCCGAGCCTTCCATTATAATTTTGTATCGACATGTTTAATACATACATAGTTAAATCGAACACTCTTTTATAAGGCAAATCGAACGATCCTTTAGCATATGCCCACTGATATGACTACGTTAATAAAGTCATCACGTAATTATCATGATCATCACTTAAGACAAAGATAATTACTGACTAAATTACCTGAAAATATATATGAAATCCTTTAAAATATATCGGTTTGCCTGGGATTGAAACGTCGCCATTTCAATGGGTATTTTAATAAAAGAGTCATCTGATTGCCTTCTGTGGTTCTTTGGATGTTCAAGAAGAAAAATACTCGGCAATGACGGTTGATCCGACACACAATTCTGTGTATAGTGCAATTGAAGACATTTCCTAAATCAAAATAGGGTCCTCGTCAAAAATGTTATTTATAGGTTTGTTACTGACCGTCCACGGGAATATGTCAGATTGATCAAGATCCTGGATGGCTCGGCTTCAGTAACAAATCTAATAACTAATAAAGGTAAATACTATATCACACTGCAGTTCAGACAAGACATCATTATCTGTGTCTGAAATGTATAACTTGATTCCAGTATCTTTATAAAAAAAAAGACGCAGACACAGCACAAATTCTGATATACCATCTTTTGTTTAACTAACATCTGTTACACGGTCGAAACGCAGAAAATGTCATAGTTAATGCACTTATTGAAAATAAATATTTGAAATGTTATTTCATCAAATATTACTCATATAATGTATCGATTGGATTACTTGATATATTGTGAACTTTGATATTGAAACAGACATATGATATACTTCGAATTAGTCATATAAGTCTCTCGTTCTTGATTTAGGTCAACTGACGGTTGATGACTGATTTTTTTTTTATTTTTGGAACATTGGTCCCATAATATAAATTGATGAAACTTTTTTTTACACTCAGTAGAACATATATATGCAATATTTGTATTCTCAAAAGCATACATATTCTCATTTAAAAAAAAAAAAATTTCCCCGCGATTAGACCTAAACTGATTTAAAACGACAACACATCGCTGTGGGATCTTTTGACATATTGTGCATATATGGCCTAGAATCAATGAAATATGCCGATAATTGATATTTCTGCTATCCGTGAACAAATCGAAATTATTGTTTATCACATTTTTTATTAAATTTATCAATAAAATAAAAGCTTTATTTTTCACTGATTTTATATATAGTAAAAATATGATATTTTTCATTAAGCCAATCAAAATACAGTGCCAGGTCACTTATGAAAATCCGATGAATTAATCACATCTATAATGTAATGATAATTTTCAATTCATTTTTAATGGTGATGCCGTGTTAAAAACTTTTGACGTTTCAAGAAGGGATTTTCGTGTGAGCTATTTATAACGCCGTATCGAATCTAAACAAAATGGCTTAGCACAGACGTGTTGTGTCTCGACTGAAAAGCAGGCAATATTATGTTTTGATGGAATGGGTTTAAGTGGTCGACATGCAATGGCAATGTTTAATGTATCCACTATCTAGGTTAACAGTTTAATAGTTTTTTTAAAAAAAATCAGTGACCCTTTGGTTACAGCACAGAAAATGAACATCGGCTAACTTCGAAGCGAGTTTGCCGTCCAGGTCTATCGATAACTTTGGCATGATCTTTGAGGCATCAAGCGATGTATTTTGATCCAAAACACAGGGACGTGGGAACCTTTTTTGGAGTGTAATATTTTCCTCCAGACTCCAGTTGTCATTGAGCATATTACGCTCTTAAAAGGTTTCCGAGCCCCTGTGACAGTGTCAAAACGTGGTTTGTTTACATTTCACAAGCAGTAGACCAGCCTAGCCTACATGTACAGAACATCTGTTAAATCTAGGTCCTAACGAAACTTTACTGGAAAATGTAATAAATAGAATATTTTACAATTGTTTTTGAATAACATGTTTATTACATCTCATGAGGCAGGAGAATACATATTTAACACTCGTGCAACGTACCCGTCTTAAATATGTACTCTCCTGCCTCACTCGAGGTAATAAACATGTTGGGCCTATTCAAAAACAATTATCAAATATCCTCTATTTACTTGCATATTATTCACATTCGATTCCCTTTAACAAATTACAACATTATAACAACATATGTTTTTTCACCCGGGATTTTATTCTATTTGTATAACACATCCAATATTAAAATTTTTAATACAAACAAAATTCCATTTTGAGAGCATGTATGCCTTTGAAGAGTTGAGTTCTTTAGAATGGGTACACTTCCATATATGTCCAGGGTATAGGGCGCCGTTTCCCTTTTAAATACCATTTAGTGATATCACTATATTACTCATTCAATAAGTGATATCACCAATTCAAGTAGGTGATATCACTTATTCGAATAGGTGATATAACGTTTTAAGATTCTTAAGTGATATCACTTTGTCGAATGAGTGATATCACCTATTCAAAATGAATGAATGATATGACCAATTCTAATAAGTGATATCAATTATTTGAATGAGTTATATCACCTATTCGTTTTGTAAAGTGATATCACGTATTTGAATAGGTGATATCACTTATGAATCGATGCCTATGAATACTCCCTACACAAAAATAAAATATACTCCTGGGTGTAACAAAAGTATTAGTTGTGCTATATTGGGCATTATAATTTTTTCCGTTTCCTGAAAAATTATATAGGGTTCAACAAATTTTAAAACAAATTTGTGCGGAACTCGGAACATGGTCATCAAGCCTAGCTGCAAATGGCGGGAGTCGGCGGTATGGAGAATATCGTCCTTTGCGCAGAATCTAGGTCTAGTGATATTCATTCCGAATCTACATTTATGGAAGAAATGGGGAGCATAAGGTTTTTACTGTTTGCAAATTTGAATAGGTGATATCGCTAATTCGAATGAGTGATATCAGTAATTAAATTTTATAAGAGATATCACCTATCCGAAGTAATATTAACAATTCGTATAGGTGATATCACTATAAAAATGTATAAAGTGATGTCACCTATTCGAATGGGTGATATCACCTACTCGAATATTTGATATCACTTATTCTGTTTTATAAGTCATATCACTTATTCGATATTCCAATTGGTGATATCACCTATTCGAATAAGTGACATGGTATAGTAAAACGGTGCCCCATACCAGTGATGGTCATAATTCTTTTTAAATATGATTGTTCATGGTCTGTATAAACGTAATACCATATTTTGATCTGAACCAGAATGTTTTGCTATTTATATCTATGCACTGGACGCGTGCATCGGGATCACATAACATAAATCGCTTTTACCATACATTACTTCTGCACTTGAAAGTAGGCATCGGACTTTGAGTTGTGACGCAACACGTTAGATTGCTTCACCATACCTTACTTCTGCACTTGAAGTGTGCACCTGAGTTGTAACGCAACATATTAATTCGACCTTACCATACCTTACTTTTGCATTGGACGTGTCACAAGGGCTATGAGGTTTTCGTGCAACACGTTAAATCACCTTATTCATAGCTTACTTCTGCATTTGACATGTCAGGCTGCACGCTTAATCACCTCAGCCATATATAACATCTGCAACTTAATGATTAATAAAATCATTCTGATGACTAGCGAGCACGTGTATTTCAAAATGACAATCAGTTATGAATATTGAGTTAGATCAGGAGAATAAGGAAGGCAAGAGGCAAGTGTTCATGTGATTGACAGGCAATGTCATGTTGGTATGTTATTTTGATCCAGAGGACAAATAAGTTTTCAAATAGAACACTTGTCACTCTTACGTATTAGGCGGAGCGACCTCAATATTGCGCACGATAGAGTATGTACAATGCGGTTTGGAGGTAATCTGGTTCCCAGGATCACTACGCAATCACCTGTAAGAACTGTTTTAAAAATTTAATTCATTTTTGTGTTAAGGATCTCTTGGTGATATATATTAATACAATTGTTACACACACCAAGGGATCTTAACACAGAATTCCAATTTTGACTTCAGAATCTCCATAAACCTGAGACATGGGACCACTCGCTCAAACGTTTGGAAATATTCCTGGATCTGAGAATATTCTCAGATTTGAGTGATACTCATTATGAGCGAGTGGACATTGCTTCTAGTAACAGAATGATGAGCACAAATGTTGTCAAAATTTAAATTACAACAACTTAAAATGTCATTTGTTTTGGAACTGTAGAAGCTTTAAAATGGAATATTACATGGGTACGTTGAGTGGATAAGAAAATTTTCACCCGAGGGGTAAGGATCTGCTTGTTCAATTCGAATATTGGATTCCTACCTCGAGGGATGGGATCTCCGATTCTACTTAACACAACCATGTTTGATATTTTTTCTCCAGTGCTTCAAGTACATGCTCATACACGCAAATAAATCCTGACATATTTTAACTATTTATGCGCAGACTACATTCTCATTACATCTACGTCATAAAATCGCTTTGTGACGTCCTAACGCATGAAGCTTTCAATTGACCTATCGCCAAGTGTCTGATACATGACAGTCCATGTGCTTTTTTGACGTCATTCGATTGTGATATCATAGTTACACAAGTGTGACGTGCCATCTAATTTTGTTTTGCCTCGGACTGAATGTCGCCATTTTATTGGATATAAAGAGTAACGTGATTGTCGTCCATAGTTCTATGGACAATCAGTAGCAAAAATAGACAACATTGGCAAATGATACGAAACACCATTCTGTAACAGTGGAATTTGAAGACATTTCCTAAATGAGAATATGGTCCCACAAAATAAATCAGTAATTAGGTTTGTAACTGACCGTCCACGGAGGTATGATCAAGTCCATCAAAGGCCAGGCGAAGCATATTGGAAAAGTTTGCCAAAAGATGCCGTGTCGGACATTGGCGACAGGTCAATACCCCTGAGGTTCACAAGGAAATAATTTCCTGTAAAATTCCCAGAAGCAGCAACACCAAAGGCTCGACTGTTTGCTGATGACTTTTTCCTTCGACGCATCAAGAAAGCGGAGATGCTATCCGGTTGTAGAAAGATCTTCATTCTTTGGAAGAATGGGAAAGTAAGGGTCAAATGCGTTTTAACTCTGAAAACTTTACAGTCATTCGTGATACAGGACTGCATAAACATCACCAGACACCCTACATACTGCATGGTCACACATTAAAAACAGTGGATAGTAGGAAATACTTAGGGCTCACCATCAACAAAAACCTATCCTGCAAAGAACACATTAAACTAACTAGAACATTGATAAAGACTCCAGGACACTGGGATTCTTACGGAGGAACTTGGGCAGATGTACTCCAGCAACGAAAGCCACAACATACATTATGCAGTAAGACCAGTATGTACACTTCTCCAGTATGGGACCAGCAACAAATCACCATTACTCAAGACATCAATCAAATCCAGAGACGTTTACAACTTTTACCAGGACAACTCTCCAGGATGTGTAACTTCGTTACTGGTTCAGCTTCAAAGTAAACCATCACAGCACCGACGATGTGCTATAAGATTCAACGCAAGATGATTGCTGGGGGGAGGGGGGGGGGGGGGGGGGGGGGGGGGGGGGGGGGGGGGGGGGGGGGGGGGGGGGGGGGGGGGGGGGGGGGGGGGGGGGGGGGGGGGGGGGGGGGGGGTCGATCCAGCCAAATATTACACACCTGGTGACAGTAGAACCAGAGGCAGCCACAAATATAGTTAAACTAGAGTAAAGAGAGACGTCTATTACCATTCATTTTACCACTGAACTATAAGTGAATGAAACAAACTACCAGAAACTATAGTGGAGTCAGGATCATTAGAAGACTTCAGGACCAAAGTGAACATCATATACTGGGGCCAATCATACCTAAAACTAGGCAATAGAATTCCCAGTGAATATATTTTTAAATACAAGTTCTCCTGGAAGTTTATTTTTAAAGAAGAAGGTAAAATCTATGAACAATATGAAAATGATAGGATCTTACATGCGTGGATAAGGAAAACTACATCCGAGTTATTAGAATCTGGTTGTTCAATCCGAGGATGTCCCGAGATTCACATTCTTACCACAAAGCAGATTCCCCGTTTCACTCAACACAACAATGTTTGTTTTTTTTCGTGCTCAAAGTTCACATTTATGGATGCAAATAAAGTATGACATAACTTTGTTTTGCACTGCAGTATCATAACGAGGAAATCATTCCCAGAAAAAAACCCAATATAAACAATATATAAACATTGGAATTATAAAGGATCAAAGGGCAACACTTTCCATTATCTTTGCATCTACAGTATCGACATAAACTAACCATATTTGTTTCATACGACTTTGGATGTTTAATTGGTAAATAGCGAGGCAAATCGATAACAACATGTTTAGTGAAATTGAGATTCATTTGCAATTGAAACATACCAAAACTACACCTAAGGAGTAATCAACGATACTTTACAAGATAACATGTTTAATTCAAGTATTTCTTAAGATCTCGTTGGTAATAAGATATCTCCTCTAATGTTAGGAGATAATCTTTGAACCCTCTCAACCCTACAAAACATAATAGACGGGCCTTAAACAACAGAAAATAGCATACCACTCAGATATTCAGGGGTGAAAGGTTTAAACAATGTGAATACGATATCCTCAATTTTATTTTTTTTAGATTACTTGCAATGAGATATTACAAATTTTCTCCCAAACAATAAACTTTGAACAAGAATTTATAAGATATGAACATTCTTATGGTACTTTTTATATTAATTAATGTAAATATTACATTTCTCCTCAGCAATGCTTGAGGTTATATATATGGTCAGTTGTAGAAGATAAATAGTCCAGTCAAATTGTCACAGTACCTTGAACTAATTGCAACACAATCTTTATGTGTTCTACACATTTGAATATGATGTTATAAATATGAATAAAAAAGTCTACCAAAAAATTCGATGTGGAAAGTATTAATTTTCAACAATAAAAATTTTGTTCATTTGTTAATGCTCGACCGCGCTTCCATAACTTGGTGACGTGTGGTGATATTAAATCCGGATATCGAAATAATGAAATAATTTCTATAAAACATCGTGATTAATTTTAAAACAATTCCAAAAGATTATTGATAAAATGCAGATCAGTAACTTTTTGACAGCGATATAATATATCATATCAACTTATTAATATATATCAATGGTAAAACTTCCGAATGTAATTTAGTGTTGTAGTTGTATCATTCCGGTGATGATCGAGAAGTGCGAATACGAATTCGAAGCAATAGATCTATACTTAAAAATAGTGTCTAAACTGCACACAAAGTTTGATAAAGAGTACGATTTTATACAATATCGGCAATGTGTAATACATAAGATTTGCCCATTACTAAAGCAAGAATTAAAATCATATAAACTTAAGCGTCGTGTTTAAAAAAATCCATGTATGGACGCCCATTAGGGTAACTATATTTCTTGCAGTTTTTATTAGATTTCTTGTTTTACGTATATTATACGTAATTATACTTTGAAAAAAATTGTTTTTTATACTTGATTTAATGGTTAATAATAAATTAATTTCATTTAATTTATTGCCATTTACCCATACTTAAATCATATTTGTGCTATAAATATGTATTAAAATTTACACCTCGTTTGTTTGACGTTATTGTTTTATTTAAAGCATATTCAAACGTTATTTGGAGGAAAATTATCATTCCAATCAAAATTTTTGAATTTTCATCATGGAGGCATGCATTATATGCAAAGAGATAACGGGCGACCAACTCATTGTGCTCACAGAGAAAGGTTGTACAAGCATAAATTTTCTCCAGAAAGAGAGGTGAATCTGATATAGCTTCACCTGGTGATTTTTGTACACAGAAAGTTTTCACCCAAAATATATAGAAATCGATACAGTTGTAAAACAAATATACAAAAAAGGTATTTCATCAGAGACTTTCAGTATTTTCAAGACCATTGCATTTTCTGTGGGTTTGCCCGCAAATATATATCAAAGAAAAAAGAGGTTTAGATGTTTCATAATCCCGTTCGTACAATTGAATTTCAAAAGAAACTATTTGAAATTTGTGAAAAACGAAATGATGATTGGGGACATGTAGTAAAAGGGTCGTATATCATGTGTGAATGATCTCCATGCTGCCGATGCTTTATACCCATCAATCTTGCAGCGTAAATTTTCAGGACAATAACCCATCCTGCTAAACTAAAACGCACATCAGGAAGACCTTGCATTTTCAAAAACATGTGCTTATTTTGCGAGTAATGATAATGAACAAATTACTATTTTGGACCTGACAAAAAAGATGCAGAGTTTCTGCGATGAACCATACACATGTAGATATATGAAAGAAAAGCTTAAGAAACATTTTGGTACTGATATTTTGAGAAATAAACGGTCTTCCGAATGTTGTCACTTTCTGTTATTCTGCCAAATTCAATTTTATACGACTTCTACAAGCGACCGAGAAAACATCGTCTGACAAAGAGGCCATAATTAAAGCTGCAGCTAAACATATCCTCATCAAACAGCCTTTTATCCCTCACCCTCAGAGATTGAAATCTATGGAATCTCTCAAATTGCTATTGTCAAATATTTTTTCTCACTTCAAAAAAGCCTTGGCGTTCAACTCCACCAACAATTTGCCATCAAGATTCCCTTTTAGATACTCTCAACAGTCTTGGCTTTTCTGCATCTTATTTCTGAGGTTAAGCGCTACCAATCAAATGCAGCTGTTGAACAAGAGCAAACCCAGAAGCTGATAATGTAGACCATATTCATGTACAATTGACGGACAGAACGTTCCATGGTATGAGGGCATAATTGGTAGCTTTACTCCGGGTTCAAAATTCAACAGAGAAATCCCACGACGTGAAGTGATTAAAGAATCTGTTTTTTAGAGGCTGGAAGTGTAGAAGTACTGTATTACCAGCGGCCACAGACAAAAGAAAAATACTTCACTAAGCTACGAGAAATTGATGTTGATGATAAGTTTTGGTATGCAGATCTCTTATGCAGTATCATCTGGCCCCTTTCGAACTCCCCGCCCTTCTTGGTCTGGATTCATGCAAATGTTTCGGAATGGGCAGTATCCTGGACAATCTACCACCATTTTTCCCATCCTCTATTCAACATTGCAAATTTGTTGCAAAGAAGCATCAAAATATAAACGGACCCCTGTTATAACTTTTGACCAGCCTTTGTACTGGAAGGCTCATCAAATAATATCAAAACGAATTAGAGGACCAGTGTATTAAAGACAATGATTTTACGCTTAGTGGGTTTCATCTAGAGATGAGTTTTTCTAGGTGCAATTGGACATCTCATGTCTGGATCAGACTTCATGAAGTTTTCGAAACCGTGTTTGCTCCAAATACTGGTGGGTCATATGATTTCAGGCAAAGCGGTTTCACGGGCCATTAGGGGCCACAATCTTGTTTATTCAGCCCTTGCAATCCTCCTCGCAAGAACTTTTGATTTGGATCTTGACAGTGTTATTGGAGACCGTATAAAACCAATTTTTATCAACTAGTGAGGACACTAACGTTTCTGAAAGTTTGGAGGCACTATCAGACCCACCCAATCGCATTTATTCTGAGAGCGAATTTCTACCACAAAATTCGGATCCCAGTTCTGAAAAAGCATGTTTCTATGTACGATTCATTGAAAGACAGGGAATTACCTGGTTGATATGAGCGGAATGAAATCTTCGAAAACATATCTTCGAGGATTGAACAAGAAAAGGCCTCCCTGGAAAACAAACGAAACTGCACGGTGTGGTGTACACTACTTAAACATGATACATCTTCTCCAAAAGTTTCTCGAGGCAGAAAGGACTGGTAATTGGAAACTTCATCAAAAGACATATCTCTGATCTACCAACCCTACCTTGCAGCAGCTGGCCACAATCTTTATCTAAAATCCGCTTAGTCTATTTATGCGAAATGCAACAACTTGAATGCAGACACCCCAATATCCATGCAATGTTTGAAGCTGGTCATCATGTTTATACGTCGGTCCGAACCGATATTGGGCAGGACTCTCTAGTGATGTGGTCATAGAACAGGTACTCATGAGGCCATGAAAACATCTGGTGTTTAACAAGAGGAAGGGGCATGACAGAATTCCAGCGAGTCCAATGGTTGGTTTGTTTCTATCTCATCTCCAGCTTGTGCGGAAATGAATTACGCAATGCAAACATCTTACTGGAATAGACTACCACACAAGTGACCAAGCATAAGGAGTCTGGAAAAGCTAGACCAAGCACGTGATGATAATGATGCCTTCAAAGTCCTAAAACACATTATTGAAAGAAATCCTTTTGATGGAAATGAGGGTCTTCGGTCGATTGAAACTGTATTATTGCCGACGAAAAAGTGAATGTTGATATTTGTAAAGAGATTGGCCTAAAAATAGTAAACTCGTTACCAGGAGAGTCTTTATCAGGATACTCGTTTAAAAGGTCTAAAACAAGCCGTTACTCCTAAATTCAAAACTTGCAGTCAAAGTAGACGATACTGAAATGCATGTAGACCCCCAGCTTCTCTTTCAAAGACTGATAACTTTTTCTAGAATTGTTTATCCCGATATCTCAGTTCTGTTTTCATATGAACTTTTCCACTCACCCTTCTTCACTCTTTGGATTCTGGTGGTCTCCTATTCCTCGCATAGCACAAAAATCAAACCCTGGCCAGCGCAGTATGGACAATGGAATAAAAATGGGCGACTGCTCTGCCTCACACATCCAATTCTACCAGAGAATTTGAATATGTGCTAGATGGTGGGTCTCTCATCTATAAGCGATCCATGGGAACAAAAAAACATCATTTGGACAAATCATCGATTGCTGTTCAAATTATGTCATTAAGAAATTCGGTCATTGCAACCATTGTGTTTTTGATGGTTATCCAGATGGCCCATCTACGAAGGACATAACTCATTTGCGTAGATCTAAGGAAATTGTGGGCAGAAGTGTAGCTCTATCTAAGCTCTCTACTTTGAATTCAAAGAAAGAAGTTTTTTCTTTCAAATCAAGAGAACAAGAAGGCAGTTTGTAAACCTCCTTGGGCGCCAGCTTAGAACGTAAGGGATGTAATGTATTATATGCTCACAGCAGATGCAGATGTGCTTATTGTTAAAACAGCCATAGATAAATCTGTTTTGCTGCATCTGTCGCCGTTATTGGTGAGGACTGATCTTCTTGTTCCTTTTGATTCATATGTATTGACCCTCAATGTGCCAATGATGTAATATTCTATCTGACCGGCCACCACAAGGATCACTCTGGAGCATACGCAAAACAATTTGCTTCTTAAAGGTGAAGTATGTCAGATTTTACCTTTAATACATGCAATTACAGGTTGTGACACAACGTCCCGAATAATTTGGCTTAGGCAAATTACAAACCCTTGAAATTCATCAACACGCCGTCACTTGCATCAATTCTTTTGCGATGAGTACTAGTCCTGAATAAAGAGAGTATATCATTGGCTGGAGAATCAACATATATGCGACCTGTTTTCGGGGACCAAAAATGAATCTCTGGATCAACCTGCGATAAATCGTAAATTTGTAACGAAGACAATGTCACGTCAAAGTTCGGTTCAAGTTCATGAACTACCACCTACTTCAGCTGCCAATCATTTTCATAGTTTTACGAACCTATCATCAAGTCCAAGCCTGGACTGGGAGGACATTAGATCCAAAACAATATGGATGGGAAATAGATAGAGGAAAGTTAGTTCCTATCAAAACTAATTTATCAGCAGCACCAGATGAATCAATTATTAGGTGTAAATGTAAAACAGGGTGTGACACAAAAAATACGTGTCGCAGACATGGTGTTTCATGTTCAGCTTGGATGTGGCGAATGTCGCGGGATAAACTGTGAAAACTGTGAAAACGCTGATTGTGCATTGGGGATAATGAATCTGAATGAAGCCGAAGCCGAATAACCCAGTTGCTTCTTGAATAAACATTATACACAGAGAATATAATGGTCATATGTAAATACTGTTTATTTTGACCGCAAATAAAAAAGATTGATATACATACTGATTTAATAAAAAAATACAAATTATTGATATTGATAAAAAATCAAAATTAGTAATTTTCCTATCTGTGAGGATTTTAAAGTGAACGGTACGGTTAATAGTAATAATCACTGGAAAAAGTTACATTAATAAAATTTGATTTTTTTCCTTATACAATATGAAAAAATTGAGGGGGAAAAACATTTCCAGTTTTTCTGTGACTTTTAAAAGGAATTAACACAATTTTCCCCAAGAAATTTTTAACTTAAAATTGCTAGGCATCATGAACTTATTTTGCATCATCTATTAGTAAAACTACTATTGATTCCAAATCATGTTTTCGAGCGTGCAACAAATGTCCATGAAATTTGTGATTTTCCACCAAAAAACAATATTTTATCCTAAAAAAAACATTTGAAATGATGCTAAGCAATATAAACCCACTTTATTTTATAAAGTTTGTTATCTCTCAAGTAAATAAAATCAGTTAGTTTTTATTTATACACTTTTGTTGAATACAACGATTTTTTCCAGTTTTTTTCTCAAGTTTTGATTAGTTTTTTGTTTAATTTCCTAAAAAAAATTCCTTTTCCACGGAGGGTTGTAACAATTTGTCATTTAGAAGCCAACATATTAACCTAATCTTATCAAAAGAAAAATTTTGTGTTGCAATTTTTTCATGGTTAGACCCCTATGTTGCATACTTTGACTGGACTAAAAAGCTTGACCCCGCGTAAATTAAAGGTTAAAATGTTACAAAGATGGACATTCATTCAGAAGTCATTTTGCATTCCCGCCTTCATGTAGGACGAGGACTTCAAGGGCCTTAACGTCATATTGTATAGACCGTAAGCAATTGCTGTGAAGTCTTCGAGATCGTAGTAGAGCTGGCTCTGATCTGCTAAACCATGCTTGGAATCTTGATCGTGGTGTTAAATAATTGTTGTGACATCGTATAAGGGTCTTGAAGTTCGCACTGGACTCTTTATCCAATGTGAAGAGGGACAAGTCAACATCCTTGCATTATTATTGTGACCTAGTTTATGATAGGTACTTGTTGTATTTCCTGTTTCATCGGTTTCTACTGCATTAAGTTTCCTGTTTTCATATTTAGCATCGATAATGTTTCCGGGATTTAAGCTAGTAACGTTCCTGTGGAATCAGGATCACATTTTGTCACAAAGAAAAACAAACAACAACATATCAACTGATGAAGTCTAATTGACAGAAACGATATCGTCTTGAGCATTATAACTTTGGTAGTATGTTTATAATATTTATAACCACTAGGTCGTTGCCACTGCTGGTGGACCGTTTGAGTCCCCGAGGGTATACATAAACCTAGTACCTGGTATCTCGGTACCAGCTGTCTATCTTATACTAAAGTAATATTTGGCACTGTTAACATCATTTAAATTTTAGCTTTCTAAAGCTAAGATAGTCTTTTTTTTTACAGTGGTTACTCTTAGACGGATTTCGGCTATACTTTTAGAGATATTATTTGGCCTTGTATAATACCACTTTCTCTTTAGAACATAACTTTTAAATTGGAGCTCAACTGATGAAGTCTAATTGACAGAAACGATATCGTCTTGAGCATTATAACTTTGGTAGTATGTTTATAATATTTTTTCTTATATACCGGATCAATGATTAGGTAATATTTACTGATATTTACATCTTTTACTTGTATAAGTGTTTCAGAGCAGTCACAAATGGTAAAGAAAACAGTAGGTATAAATAACATAAACTTTTTAAAATAGGAATCCACCTGCTTAAAACCTGGACTATCCGGAAGTCTGGGGATATTCCTAGCTTTGCCTACTCAACCATTCATGGTAAATATCAAGATTTAGCTAAAGTTGAATTAAATTCTCAGACCAGAACAATACTTAAGTTTTAAATAAGTAAACCTGGTTTACTGGTCTAGTATATTCCGACTCTAGTATGAAATTTACTTCCTTCATCATAACTCGAAATTACCCTGGTTGATAATATTGGATTGTGCTCAAATAAATAAAACAAAATTAAAAATAAAGAACTCAGGTTACAAAAACAGTGGATGTTTAGAATGTAATTTGCAATGTATTTCACTGTACACACACACACACACACACACACACACACACACACACACACACACACACACACACACATACATACACACACATTCATCAGACAGTATTTCTGGTGGGTTTCTTGATGGTAAAAAAGTCATAACCTAGGTGTTTAAAAAGACATAACTTACTGTATTAAGGTCAAAGTTTTCAATTAAATGTGTAAAAGCAAAGTTTAAATGTGTAAATGTTACGTTTTGTAAATCACGGACAGAGTGCAATAACCTCCTCCTCATTTTTCAAGCACTTGGTAACATGATGTTTTGTGTTTTTGAAATTCCCATGTAAATAGTTGTTTTGATATATCGCCAAAGCGCTACTTGCAATATATCACATTATGTCATACAAAAAGGTCAGTACGTAAAATTGTATACAAATATGTTTGTGTTTGTGTTGGCGACTTCTGTAGAGTTGAATGCACTATTAGGACAACCCGACAATTTCATCGTGGCGAAAATAATATATTTATTTTAATGAAGCCGGACTAATGTACTGAGTGTCTTTTAATGTGTCAACGTTGGTAGGTGTTTTAAGACATGTCCTACTTTCGTAACATCCTTTGGAATCGGGCTCTGTATATATAGTTGAAACGGGTATATTGTATAATTGTAAAAATATACATATACACATGATATTTTATTATTTCACAATACAGTTCAAACAAAACCAGTCTTTATAGGGAGGTGGTCTTTATATAGATGTTGAGTTGTACACAAATGGTACTATTTGGGACAGCAAAACGTCTTTGTGACCCGTTTGTCTTTATACTTAGGTGGTCCCTAAATCAGGTTTTACTGTACTTAGAAACATAGAGACAGGAAAATGTTTGAAAAATCCAATTTCTGATGTCGTAAGATAAGGGATATAATCCAAAATATATGTAGCTTAGTAACCTTGTTCATGTTCCACTACTTCTTGCACGCCATCTAAGTTTACGTTAGTCCCAATAAAAAGCTTTATGAACTTATTTTCTGATATTAAAATATGTCACCAAATTAGTATTATGAATATATTTTGTAATATGGAAATGCATAACCAAATAATTTGAAAGTGTGGAAATTACATCTCTTAACATTCCAAGTCTAATAATTACATTAATGAGTTTGTATTGTCAGTTGGTATACATATATTTGCGCTCATTTTTAAAAATCTTCATTACTTAAAAAAATATTCATAGATTTACAAAAAAGTCCATGCTGAATAACATTTGGAACGCAATTAGTATTTAATTCAAGGAATCGTTGTCGCTGTTTTAATCTCATCTACGGAGAATTATCCGAGTGAAGTGGGGACACTCATGGAGATATCTCAGTCATTGAGATAGGCTTTGCTGAACCGTTTCCATGGCAATCAAACTCTATTTCATGTATGAAGAAATTTGTAATTATATGCTTACTGTGTACATTGACAATTTTGAAAAAAATTCCAATTAACGTCATTTCCAATCTTACCACGTTCTTAATGCTTTATGTGTAAATTATTTCTCGCGGAATTTTCTTTTCCATCCTTTTTTCGTTGATGCAGTTGTATCAAAATTTTGTATGTATCTATGCACTTTGATAAAGCAGTTTTTTAAAGGCACCACTATGTATGTATGTATAACTTTATATTTCTATTTGCTTTGGATGTTTTATATCCTTTGTCAAAATTATCTAATCTGGTGTTTTAGACAAACTGCACTGTTGTACATCGAGTTGTGATTATCTAAAGTGTTTGTCCTACATTAAACTTCAATTTTCACATCTGGTATACTACGTCTCTTTCTAGTTTGTTCCTGTGTACTACTGTGATATTTTAATCGACTTCTCAGTGTGAAAAAGAAAACCAAACATACGGAAGATCAAGGCACCTAATTCTCTACGTTATAAGACTCAAAACCCTACTCATATTTCTAGAAATCTTTATACATTGTAATAATAATGTAGACTTTCAGTCGACTTGTTCTGAATCAATTCCCTTTCAACATGAAGGATACTCAAAACGATCAACTTTAAACAATATATTTAAAGGGTCATTAGCTGTGGTTTTTTTCAAATAAATACCTTTCCGTTTTACTACTTAGATGAATAAACAGTTACACAGAAAGAGTATTAAAGCATACGACTCTTCTACTTTTACACAACAATTCCTGATTAAAAATTGAAAGAGATTTTTTGGCGTTATCGACAACTGTATTTTCACCAAATGTGGTACCCGAAAATTTAAATATCTAGTCACTGGTTATCATGAAACTTATTTTATCCATCACCGCTCTAATTATAAAAAGATGCTGAAATTTCTAATAGACAATATATTTGTAATGTTCGGAGATGTGGTTTTTCGACAAACTGTCAGCATTCTTATGGGAACCAATTGTGCCCTTTTATTGGCTGACTTGTTCCTTTATTCATACGAAGCAGACTTCATTCAGGAACTGCTGAATCAAAAGAAAAAAAAGCTAGCGGTGTCCGTTAATTTTGACATTTAGATATTAATAATGACAATTTTCATACATATGTCAATGTTATATATCCCACAGAACTAGAAATTAAACCTACATCAGAATCACGCGCGCTTACTACTTAGACATTTTACTCACTTTAGACACAGACGGAAAATTAATATTTTGGCTATACGATTTCGGCTTTCCCATCGTACATTTTCAACATTTAAGTAGTAATATTCTACAATCTTCTGCAATGCGATATATCCCGGCGAACTAGAAATTAAAGATACAACTGAATCAAACAAACACGCTTGATACTTAGACATTTTACTTACTATAGATACAGATGGGAAATTAACAACTAAGTTATACGACGGACGCGACGATTTCGACTTTCCCATCTTTAGCTTTCCACATTTAAGTAGTAATATCCCACAGACACCCGCATATGGAGTTTATATTTCACAAATGATCCGATATCTCAGGACGTGTTCAACATATGAACATTTCATATGCAGAGATAAACTACTCACTGACAAATGATTGACACAGGGATATCGAAAACCGCGTTTGATGTCAACGTTCTGCAAATTTTACGGTCGGTACACTAGTCTTGTTTGCAATTACTCTGTTTTACTGAATAAAATGCAAATTAGCAATTGTTGGTATGTCTGCACAAATTGTGAAGAGGATTCATTCTTGACTTATTTTATTGGACTCACGACTGGTCATCAGGGGATGCTTACTCCATGGCACTTGATCCAATCTCTTCGTTTCCAGAGGTCAGTGTTTGACCAGTGTTCACCAGATTTGTAATGTACCCTGAAGATCCTGAAGATTGATACTTTGATACTTTGGTGTCTGATACTTTTATATACATAGGCATTGAGTAACCCAGGTTAGGATTTTTTTTCAATTGCAACCCTACTACATTTATTTGTATATGAATACCACACTGGACTAGAGATAGATAGATAGATAGATAGATAGACAGATAGACAGATAGAGAGACAGACAGACAGATAAGAGAAAGTAAAAACGAAATAGAATGACGTCAGTAAAAATTCATTTGATTAAATGACAATTAAATAGAATGAATATATGAATGATATCCTAACTATGAATCAAAATAGGTAATCATAAATTTCAAGAAGTGTCAATATCGCTCTTTGCTATTATACATTTTGGTGACAAAAGTGAATTGTTATTTTTCTCTATATATTTAATATAAAACCACATCTTTGTTTCAATAATTACAATGTCATTTCCTATTCAATATCAATAATAGTTCACTATTAATCATGCATGTTTTGATGTTTCTGTTTGTTTTGTTGTCAATTCCCCTTGTTTTATCTTATAGGACTGATGAGTTTTCTTTTTTTTAAATGTGTAAATAGGGAAGTGACAATCTTATAAAAATTGGACAAACAAGGACCACGAGATATCCAGAGGTGAGATCAGGTGTCATGGAGGTGTAAGCATCTCTTGTTGACCAGTCTTTTATACATTGCACATACTCGCAAGCATGGGTTAAATGTAAAACTTCATCACTCAAACATTGAATGCTAAGTAACTAACGCTATGGATAGGTCACATTTGAATGAATACATGTGGATATAAAAGATTCTACTTGTAAGCAAAACAGCATCACGCGTATGAATGAAAAAGAACAACTATGTTTCACTTATTTTAATAAAAACTATTTCAAGAAATAGTTAATCAATATTTATTGCCCATGGCAATTCACATTTCGCGTCATAAACGAATTTCAACATTTGCATATTTCAATAAAAGAAACCTTACTTTTGTAGCAGTTATTTGCCTTGTTAGCATATCTTAGACGGAAGCGATTTAAAAAATAACGAACACATGCGTACTGTACGTGACATTAATTACCAAGCAAAGTCAAAATCTGAGTAAAGCTATACTATATGTAATTAAGAGTGGTTAAACATCGCACTTAAAACCATAAAGGTGTCCGGGTAGCACAGTGGAAAGTTCCCTCGTTTCTCACCAATGCAACCCTATTCGATTCATGTATTGGACAGGAGGCATATGAGATGGTATGGAGGTCGCCAGTCAGACACGTGGGTTTTATCCGGGAATTCTGGTTTCCTCCAATAGCATGTATCTCCGCATGCCAACTTCGGATACAACGAGAGACATTTATATAAGTTGCATGAACTTCTTTGGAAATCGTAGTAAAATAAAAAAAAGTTTATATTTATTTATATTTAAAGCCTTCTTACCTCTGGTCATTGAGATTTAGAGCCCTACTGGAACCTTCACTGATTCTATAAGAAAGCTTGCAAGCTTACTTGCAAAAGGCCGATGACCTGTCCCCGGGGTACCATTAAAACTGGCCGCTGCCGTATAACCGAAAAAGTGTTAATTGTAGCGTAAAACACCATTCAATTAAACAAACAAAAATAGTATGTATTAATTGATGGATTTGTATTTTACCTTTATCTAAAAATATACCACAGGGAATGCTGGAAACGGATGAATCATGTAGATACAGCATTACAAAATGTAGTTTTGCCTTTTGGAAAATTGAGGCAGAGATTTATAAATGATGTGTTTGTTACATCAGCACAACAGTTCATAATTTTATTTCGAAAAACAAGTGAATATAATTCATGTAAATTTTTATTTACATATTTAATTTTTATAAGCTTACTACGCAACATTACTCTGTTCGAATAACATAATTTACAATTAACAGAATTTCGTAAAACACGTGACTCTAAAACATATGCTGCACCAATCGACATTACGTTTTAAGTATGTTTACAGAGTTAAAGAAAATAATAGAAAACCACAAGAATTATCAATCGAGAGAACGTATATATCAATGTCGAAAGTAAACAATTTTATAATGAATCCAATTTATGATTTTTACGTTTTTAAAGAGTTATAGAGTAAACGTTTCTCAAATATTATGAATATTGATGGTGGTAAGTTAGCTAGCGTACGTCTCACGAGCGGATGACTCTGGATTCGATTCCTGTTAGTGGGTCATTTAAGACTTTGCAACAAAATGTGTTGGGTATGAAACTCCTTTGGATTAAACTTACAATCAAGGGCCAGTGTTATGGTGTGGGTTAACTGTTAAACAACCCTCGTTGCATTGGTATGTCCTTAGCGTAGGTAAATATTTATGGCACTTTAAGTTGGTGATCTAGTTGATAATGGCTTCATATATATGTGTGTGTCTATCTATCTATCTATCTATCTATCTATCTATCTATCTATCTATCTATCTATATATATATATATATATATATATATATATATATATATATATATATATATATATATATATATATATATAATATATAACATCTCAAATACCAATGCATAAATCTTTAGGATGTCCAGGACACAGACACAAATCCGGCATAAATGGACAAACACGGACCTCTGGAAACAGAGAAGTGGGATCAGGTGCCATGGAGACGTAAACATCCACTGTCGACCGGTCACATCCGCCCTGAGTCCAAATGAAACACGGGAGGAACAAATCCTCGTCACAGTTGATACAGACGTTTCAACAACTGCCAACGAAAGGCAACTCAACATTTCACCTAGTGAAACATAGCAATCGCAAAAAAATTTGCGGAACGCTGACATCAAACGCGGCCTTCGATATCCCTATATACAGCGGGTTCCTCTTAATTGCATAGGCAAAATGTCAGACAAAATTATGCAATTAACAGGAATGTGCAATTAACAGGAACAGTGTATTTAACCGAACAATGAAGATCCATGTTCATCTAGTCCTTTTTATTCATATATAATACTATGATAAACATCCCAATACACCAGTAACGGATTCTCATCAGGCATCAGGGTTAACTAATGTCATAAAAGCAAAATTTCATAAAACTTAGACTGGTATGTTCTCATTTCTATTACAGTAATATTTCCACATATAAGTTTTCACCGTAATCAATACATTTTCCGTCATTTTGGGAAATAGTTTATGCAATTAACAGGAATTCTTGGTTTAACTAACGCAATTAAAAGGAATATTTAACATATAAGAGTAATTAAGGGATTGAAACGTGGTCGAAACATGGACCTGTCTGTAAAAATGATTACATAACATATTTTATATAAATGTTAAAACACAATAAGTCTATGTGAAATGTGTTGCGGTATGTAAAGGTATCCCCTGGGCGGGATTGGGGGGGTGGGGGTGCCCAGAAGTTTTACACTTTAGTGGGGGTGGTGGGGTTAAGTAGGGTGCACTTCATTTCCTTGTCAATAAAAGCAATTTGATGATATAAAAAATGACGGGGATGGTTTGGGGCTTTTCGGGGGGGTAAGTGAGCTTCAGAAATTCGTTCTTTACTTCTGGGGGTGCCTATTGAATCTGGTTCCATGCTTATGGGGAAAGCAATGATCCAAATTTTACGTGTTTTTGTGAAGAAAATGGTATATTTTGTCACGGGTTTTTTTCCATATTAAGGTTGGGAGTGGGGGGTCGGAGAAGGAGATCGGGGGGGGGGTGGGGGTTCGGGGTTTGGGGGGCGTGGGGGTGGTGAGGGAGGTGCGGAGGGGGGGGGTGGGCCGGGTAGTGGTGGGTGGGGGGGTACCTTCTACCCTTATTTGATATCATGGTCAATATTGGTAAATAATGGTATGAAATCATTTTTCAATATAATGAAGTATAAACCATCTATGAAAATTGTTACAAACAATTCTGAATGAAAATCATGAAAGAAAAACATACAACTTCTTCATATAATGCATTTATTTGTTAATATCAATGAATGGGATTGAGAAGGAATATTTCTTTTCTTAGAGGGGGTGTGACACAATATAGACTGTGTTTTCATCTCTTCAGGTTGGGTTTCCCATCCTCATTAACACTATGGGGTCATAAAGGTGATAAAAAAGATACATGAATATTGGCTTAGTACTTTGGAAATTATATGTTTGGGTATGAAAAACGGTTTGAAAATTGAAAAGGAGGGGTCATAGATTAATAGATATTTTCCTTTGGTGCGGGAATACTACGAGTTTGTACTAACAAGTGAAAATGAAATTTGAAGTAAAAATGCAACGGCAACCTATACTTTTGATTGCAAAATTTTGTTATCAAAAATATTGATCTTTCACCACAGGGTACTTATTTGACCCAGATATAATAAACATGGGAGTGACAGTGACCTGAAGTTTTGTAAATTAGCATTGAGGCCTATGGGAAAATATTTGGTGGTGTCTGTCCAGTAATATTTCCACATATAAGTTTTCACCGTAATCAATACATTTTCCCCCATTTTGGGAAATAGTTTATGCAATTAACAGGAATTCTTGGTTTAACCTATGCAATTAAAAGGAATATTTAACATATAAGAGATAAGAAATGATTTTATGTTTTGAGTTCTTATACAAAAAACAGGAATATGCAAGTATCAGGTATGCAAATAAGTGGAATCGACTATGTATAACGAATACAGATACCAATGTGGAAATAAAGTAAACAATTAGCAAATATGGTAAATATTGAAAACAAGGGGAACAGGTTCCACGGGGCAGTAAGCATTCACTGTAGATTGGTCACACCCGCCATGAATCCAAAGTCAACTGGAATGAAGATAATTCATGAAATACTTCTGACCATAATCTCCATTTCCTCATATATGACAACAGTATATGACAACAGCTTATCACTAGATGCTTTACTTCTGTAAAAAATATTCATATGTAGGTAATGCTTTGGCATATCGTTTGGGAAATACAAATTCGATTATGCGGTTGATAATTGGATATTACTACATTTTTGTACATAAATATTGAATGTTAACGACATGACAAATACGTGTGTTGTCTGGTATATTTGTCAATGTGAGGTCCACATCTTTATAGGGTATATAATGGCTGGTAAAATATGTGCATGTGACTTTTTAGGAAACATGTCTGTTTCTTTTCATTTGCATATTAAAAATTTCTGTGCATCCGTTAGTGGTCACGGATTTGGACTACATATGTTATATTGGTTATGATGGTAATTTTACAGTCGGGGTTTAATTACCTTATACCTTTAATTACCTTTGAAATTATTGTGTTTCACCGACAAAATATTACAAACAATATCAGAGTTATAGTACTAGAAGATAGACCAACACAGATGCTCAAGACGTTCAAGTCTCTGTCAATAAGAGTTCATCAGTTGAGCTCGGAATTAATATAAATGTATACATCCGAAACAAAAAAATGGTACCATACAAGCGCAAATACTAAATCTAAATGGGGGCCTCCGTGGCCGAGTGGTTAGAGCATTGAGCTTTAAATCACAAGGCCTCTCACCTCTGGTTCGAATCCCGCCAGGGTCATTTCGAATTAAGTGGGAAAGTTTGCCAGTTTTCTTGCGGAAGGTCGGTGGTCTTTACCCGGGTTACCGGGGTTTCTCCTCCACCAATAAAAACTGGACGCCATCATATGACTGAAAAATTGTTGAGTATGGCGTAAAACAAAAATCAAAATCAAATCAAATCAAAAACTAAATCTAAATGTATTGCCAAATCCGTCTGAGAAATGTTGGGTTAGAAATGACGAGGGTTTACTCCTAAACTGTTTTAATCTAAATTTGACCTTGGAGTCTCGGTAGATGTGATACCTCCATGTCTCCTGACCTCAGCTCTTGATCTTCCGGGGTCCTTGTTTGTCCAATGTTTTACAGATTTGTAAACAGTCTCTCGGGCCGTCTGATGTGTATGTATGATTTTTATATTTCGCTTAATGAAAATTACACAGGGTGTAGTTATTATCAACAGTGTTTGTACGACGTATAATAGCCACACTATCATGAATGAGCAACTGTTATTCAAACCATAATCGCACGATATAAAAATCTACCTACTGTGCACCACTTATATTTTTATTTATCATGACCTCCGACATGCACTTTGATCATGGCTTTGTGGTACATTATTTACAGTGCAGTTGTTACTGATAGCTACACCATCTGTAATAACTATGGCGATTTCAAATGATTTGACCAGTTTATAGAGTTCAAACTGGATGTGACTACATTCGCACTACCACTGTGTTGAAGTATAATGCTTTATGTTTATATTTTTATTTGAAATGTATTATGTTCATGCATTTGAATAATAATAAAAAAACCAACATCCGGAATACTTAAGTTGATGAATAGGCTATTTTCGTCATTGCTTTGTGGTGACCTACATAAATTTTACTGCTATCAGATTTGCTTATGTACACCTACACTTGTCTTTATACATTTTTTGCTTAATACTTTTAATTTACTGGTTACCTATGATTTTTCGATCCCGTGTAAATTTCGCCATTTTATTTCTTAGATGGATAATTTAAAATGAAAGCGAAATTTTCAAGCTAAATAATTGACTCATGACAGTTTATGCTATCCTTAAGACTATGGTGATTTAGGGCGAATTTAATATAGGGTGAATATGTTTTCTGCCGTAAAATGATGACAACAACAAGAGGAGACAATTTCCAGGTATACAGTGTTCATTGTTCACACTGCTCCATTTGCTTTAAAACAACACACACTTTGCCTTACCGTCACCAGGGAATATGTATCGTAATATCATCATTAGCATTTTATACGTGTTACAAAAATAAACACTATATGATTAAATACGTTAACCTTAGATTTTATGTTGTTTATTCACAAAACACTACCGACGTTAAACCACAGAAGGTCAATCTTGAGTAGACCTTTTGAGAAAAAAATGTTTCTACACTGACATCAAACAACCACATGTCAGTTTACAGCGTGTTGAACTTCAAGGGAGGTAACCCCACACCGCAAACTGTCTCGCTCAAACCGCAGTATTCCCAGTCGTGAACCACACACAATAGTCTGAATATAACTTAGGCTTATTTGTTTGTGAATTTTACTGTAGTGTAAACATTGATAATGGTCACCATATGAAATAAGAAAAAGCTTGATATTCTGATTTATACTTATAGAGTTCATGATCGCATGTGCTTTTAAGTCAATTTGGATATATATGTTGGTGGTCAGCAGAAGATATTGTTAATTAACTTCGAATTACGGTAGTTTATTAAGTGTAAGACTTTTTTTACAGGGTTTACACTGTTCTTCAGACGAAAATAGGCCTTACAAAAAGATTGCTGGAATGACCCTTAATTTGACATTTTGCAGACCTTTGCCTTTTTCAGCAAATGCAGAAACAAAATCAAAAATTTGATAGCTCCAGTCATAAATCTTAAAATCACAACAAAATTTATATTTAGCAGAGAGCATCATACATGTTGCTTTTTTTCGTATACAGGTATGGTTAAATACAGGTAGGTAGATACAATTCAAAAGCTACTGTGTAGGACACATAGCTTTGTTTTAGTCTTTTTTACACTAGTAAGCTAGTTACAGAGACAGGGTAACATTTCTAGCATTTTTGAAATAGCATTATGCAATAGTGTACCACAATTCTCAGTGTGTAAAATGTCATATGAACGACGGGAGTACAAGACGGAAACAAAAACGTTTACTGGCGTACAAACCTGTGATTGAAAGAGATGACCTCTTGACCTCCAGACATTTACCAGGAACGTCTAAGATTACTTGTCCTGGAAAATATATGCAAGAGTAAGGTGAATAAAAGGTCTAAAATGTAGATAAAAGAATATAGCTAACATGTCGTCTAATACAAAAAGCTCATACCAAAGTATAAACTTCTAGATATTCAGGATACCTATACAAATCTGGTGAATATTGGACAAACACGGACCTCTGGGAATCCAGAGTTGGGATCAGGTGCAATGGAGGAGTAAGCATACCCTTTTGATACTTTATTTGAGATATATAATGTAACAATTTGAGCGTTATCTCTCCTTCTTCTTCTTTTTCTTCCAGGAAACAAGTAACAGTGAAGCAAAAGAATGTCAATCCTCAAGTAAAGTCTGATACAGCGACAGTGGAACTTCGCATAATTACCACCTCGACGACATTTCAGACCATTCATTTCCAGTCTCCTGATAATTAAATACATAAACCTCATTTAAGAGACTGTCTCACTAATCAGATCACTTTGAGCCAGTCTGAAGTGGTCTTAATTACATTGTAGTGGTAAACTTTGTACGAATCATGACTACTTATTAAGTATTTACATTAAATATCAATTTATAAACACATACTTCATTTATAGGGCAGTATAACATATAGAATCATCCATATATCTATGTAAAATTAGTGGGCATAATGGTCATACTACAGAGCATATAAACAATTATTTTACATCAAATATTCAGTAATTAAAAGAGCATTAGCTCTTACTAAAATTTCAATTTTTTTCTGCTTTCAACAGATACTTTTACTTTTACTTGTACTTAATGTACAATAACAAATAAGAGATATACACAATTATAAAATATCTTATATTCCTATATATTTTCTGAAAATAAGGTCAGGTCCATTGTTAAGTTTACCATTTGCAATTGAAAAAGTGCCAAATGTGGGTCCATCATGCAGTTTTCACGAAATAAAAAGGAATCTAAGAATGTTTATGCCTGTGTATATCTCTTTTTGTTATTGTATAATAATCGTAGCAGTAAAATATGGGGAAAGTAAAAAAAAAAAAACCATCTATTGCCCCTTTAAGTACCTTGATTTCTAGTAATATCAAGACATTTTTCATTGCCCATATTAATTGAGTGGTGGATTACCCATGTATCAAATTAGCAATAAAATATACATAATAACCGATATATGTCATACTAATAAAAGTTCAATGTCCCCATTGTCATGTTGGCATGTATTTAGCAAAACATTATCTCAGAACTTAGAATATATAATTTTATTGTGATATGTTTTATGTTAATCAGTTTCAATATGCATGTATAAATACACAATGTCATTATGATTGATACATTTACCTGATTAAAAGAAAGATAATTAATCGTTACAATAATTTAGACCAAGAATAGAATTACCTTTGTTTCACGTGCTTTATTATTGTTCATCTACATTCCTGTGGTTTATACGCAGTAACGTTTGTAAACAGACCAAAATGAGAAGTTCCAATACTGTTTATCTAAGTGATGCACAACGTATTTTGAATTGGACTTGATCAACAGAATCGCTTCCAGTTCACACCTTAATTACAAAATTAGATGAACAAATGATATTATCTTTTAAAAGCCTTATATGCATGCCCCGCCAAAACAATCGCTCTTTTATATTTGTGTTCCAAAATTGAACACTTAATTCAATGACAGACACAATGCTTTTTACATCTATTCATTAAAATACACACTTGATTAAATATGACCGGGTTGCTGGTTCACTCACCTAAATGACTTCTGAGATAGCCAGAACGGTATATCGTTTTTATTGCTATATTTAGGGAGAAATGTGATGATCTTTGACACCTGGCCTCTTTATCACCTACATAAATTGACTTGGTCGCTTAACAGATATGTTTTAAAATTTACTATGTTTTGTCTTTAAGATATAAAAAATCTCAGATACTAAAGTATAAATATTTAGAATGTTCAGGATATAGGTACAAATCTGGTAAAAAAGGACAAACACAGATCTCTGGAAATCAAGAAATGGGAACATTTCACGTGAGGAAACGCTAAACTTATACAAACGATCCTGATTTTGTACTTATTATCAAGATTCAGTTTAATTGAAAATCAGTTAATTAAAAGTAAAACACCCTATAAATTGATTTCTTCTATGATGGCCTTTATACATATTGTGTCAGACTGAAATGTTTTACTTTTTGCTGTGTTTGTGTTTTTGTCCTGTTTTGTTGTTGCTGTTGTTTTAGTTTGTTTGTTTGTTCGTTTTGTTTGCATGAATCACTGCTATCGTCTATTGCCTCGTCGTGGTCGTCTGTTGTCAACTATAACCGATTTTGACTTCTCAAGAACCAATTGACCGACTTATCCAAACTTGGCAGAGAATATCCCCATGTGAGGCTGCATTAAGTTTGCGAATGAAAAGGGACTAGAATCCGCTGACTCTTTCACGATAATTGCGGACCTGTAACTTTGAGGGAATGTATAATACAGGTATCCGCAAAAATATAGACGTCGTTATAGTAATCCGCAAAAATATAGACGTCGTTATAGTAATCCGCAAAAATATAGACGTCGTTATGGTAACTGATTGTTTCTTGACGTCATTTTGCGGGAATCTGTATCACTTGTTCCCTCAAAGTTACACATCCGCAGTTATCGTGAAAGGATCTATAGGGCCCAAAAGCAGTTAAATGTTTGTGCATTTTAAAAACTTGTGAATCAATGATCAGCCCATTTTCAATGTAATCATGTTTTAACTCAGGTGACCGATAAGGCCCCTTGGGTCTCTTGTTTAGTATGACAATAACTAACATTCTCACTTATTTACCTCCAACATTCATTTGGGCCGAATCCATGGAACAGTAGGTTGACATATAAATGTCGGTTGAACTTTAGTAGAGTGTAACTTATTTCTGGATTACTGCTTAATTGTTGTAATTACGGTACCTAAACCGTTGTATTTGCAATTTTTCGCAAGACAACAGAACAATACTGTTAATTTTGCAGTGAATCAATACTATTGTTTTCATGTTTTGTGTAACTACTGTTTGAACTAAAACACAATGATTACATTGGTAACCATAACAGCTAATTATAAAATAGAAAGAGGAGAGCGCTGTATGTTAAAAAAAAAATTTATTGATTATTTTCAAGGCCAATGTGAACTTTTCACATTTCAGTGAACACGAGAATAAAAGATCACTAACTGCAGTTCTTCGTAGAGGAACAATATACAGTGCTAGATCAATGTTCCAAGCGTTTAACGACAAATGTGTTTGCTCTCGCTTTAAAAAATTAATTGTCTTATACATGTTTTGTAGTAAAATGGTTCAAATATCATGCCACGGTGTCGGAACTAAAATTTTGATATACTGAAATGTTTTACATATAACGGTAAGCGGTCTGTAACAACATCTGCATTCTCTATATAACTAACTGTCATTTGTCTTACGATGTAGACACAACCATGTCTCATTTAGCGCAACATTTTCTCATGGTGTCGACTAATGTTCTCTAGAGTTCGTCTGAATAACTATTTTATCGTCGTACATCTCAGTCCTTATAATGACAATGCATGATATCACTCTGGGTATCTTTTATGTTCCTCGTGTCATTGTGATTTTAAGTCCAAATACTGGTAAATCACACAGATCCGAACCTTTTATATATATATATATATATATATATATATATATATATATATATATATATATATATATATATTATATATATATATATATATATATATATAATATATATATATAATCAAAGCACTAAACCAACAAGACTATGTAATTATATCCTCTGGTGTCTAATATAAGTAAATAGAAATAGAAATCATGAAGCGAAATTATATAAGGCATTAAACTTAAACGACTCCGACATTATACATATATATATATATATATATATATATATTATATATATATATAATATATATATATTATATATATATATATATATATATATATATATTGGGGGGCTTTGTGACCAAGTAGTTACAATATTTCGCTTTAAAATATAAAGTCTCTAACCTCTTATCAGCGTGGGTTATCGTCCCGGTGGAAATTTAGCTGATTTTGTGTGTTGGGAAAGTTTCTTCAGTGGCCGGTGTTCTCTTTACTGTAACCGGATTCTCTGAAGGAATATTTAGCATTGATAACATCGTTATTAATTCTTTATTCTTCAAAAAGTAAGATGATAGTCTTTTTGTGGTGCTTTTGGTCGTATTGAGCTATGCATATAGGTTTTATGATTCGACCTCGGTGATACCACATTCTCTTAAGAAAATATACACCCAATTTAGATTTGAGCTCAACTGATGAAGTTTTGTTGACAGAAACAATCGTCTTGGGCATTTGTTTTGACCTTGGTTTCAAATCTATAACTTTGGTATAATGAATATAAAAATTATTTAATTATCCAAAACATAAGACGGAAATAAAATTCTGACCTGACTGGATCTGCTGGGCAGTTTGTGAAAAAAGTACCGCTATTGAGCATATGTTGATACTGTCCAGATCTTGTATTACGTAGACCTATTCAGATTTCAGACTAACCACCTCCTGTACATTTATAATACTGTTTTACTTCTCTAAAGAGTATGACTACTGTGAGAAAACATCGATGTAATTACTACAGTGAAACATGTATATAAAGACCCCTTTACGGACACAACAAAACCAGTCTTTACAGGGAGGTGGCCTTTATATAGAAGTTGATTTGTAAAAATGGCACAATTGGGTACACAAAAAACTCTATGTGGTCTTAATACACAGGTAGTCACTAAATCAAGTGTACTAATTAAGATTTTTGTACATATGTCAGGGCTGTCCACCTCTGGTATATGTATGACACTGTTCTACACTCTGTAGATTATTACTTCTTTTAGTAAAGCTTGGTGCTTGAACTCCTTTTTAAGATATGTTTAATGCATGTATGTCACCACGACTGTCCACCTCTGGTACTTGTATAACAATACTCTACAGATCCCTAAAGATTATGACGTTTTAAGTTTTGGTGCTTGAACTACTGTTTAAGATATGTTAAATGAACTTATGTCAGGCCTGTTCACCTCTTGTACATATATAACAATGACATTATAAATTCTTTATATAAAGCTTTGAATCTTGAATAACTGCTTACATATAATGCATTTATGGCAAGACCTTTTGTTGCGTTGTTCGTTTTTAATGGTATTTATTTTACACCAGACTCAACATTTTTTCAGTCATACGTTGGCAGCCAACTATAATGGTTGAGGAGAGAACCCGATCACAATATACCTAGAAGAGACCACCGGTCTTCTCCGAGTAATTACCTCTTGTTCATATAAAGAATATTTTTCTTTTATCGTTCTACAAATTGAATATATTAAGAAAGCAAATTTAACAACTTAACAAATAATTTACGGTGCTCTATTTATCTTTAGTTACATTAGAATGCATATTTGAATATTAAATAGTTTATTCTTTGTAACATGGGTTCACTTTCTCGGGTCCTTATGTTGACAATTTGGGGTCATACACAGTTCAACAGTCCATATATTTATTCAATGTTATCAAACAAAAATTGTTTTATATCTTTATTTATCATTAAATATGGATGGAATTTTAAATGTCATTTTATTGATTATTTGGTAAAATTATTAGACGGGAAAAATTTTACTTCATGATTCAAACTTTATGGAGTGATAATATTAAATGCAGAAAAAGAGTCCTTGCAATTATATCGAAAGTTGTCGAAATGATTACCCTGATGGATTTCATCATCATCATCATCATCATCATCATCATCATCATCATCATCAAAATCAACATCTAAATCATCAACTAAATCTAAATCATCATCGTAATCATCATCATCATATTCATCATCATCTAAATCATCATCGTCGTCGTAATCATCATAATCAACATCTAAATCATCAACGTCGACGTCATCATCTTCAACATCATCATCATTATCAGTGGAAGCAGTATGGTATTATTATCATTGTTACTATAGCATTAACAGTATAACTTTTGATAGTAGCAGCACTAGTATTACTTGTTGTAGTAGTAGTGGTGGTGTTGGTGGTGGTATTTATTTATTATAACTATTATCACTAAAACCTCAAAACCCCGATAAACATATATAACACATAATCATTACACATCCAGTGTTTGAGTGGGTTTGAGTCTGTGTTTCTTATTTTCGGATTGAATAAGCTAAACTATAAATTAACTTTACTAGGCAGTTAACTGAAAGAGACAAAATGAGGACCCATTTCAGTGTACACTTGACTGCAAAATAACACTATGAATGTTGCTATAGAGATAGATCGAAACATATTGATGTAATAACTTTGATAATAACGGAAGTACATATACATCATATTATGAGCGTTGTCATGGTAATATAGTATAAGAAAGAAATGATATTAATAAATGATGCAAATTTTAATGAGGAAGTCATTTTCCCCGTTAAAAATCTAGGTCATTTTAAATATTTGCATAATTCGTTTTAAGGTTGGAATTTACAAATACAGATATATCACTCCAGTGACATCCATGATGGCGTATTTGTGGGAGAATGCCTGGGGGTAAATTTACGTAAAATTATGCTAGAAAAGAATTAAAGGTGATCTCCTAACATTTAGTTGTGAACTGCTTACAGCAACGCGGGAAACTAACAGACGACAACAACAGCGAACGTCGGTATTTCGATAAAATCACTGAAATTGTTACTTTTTCCACGCATTCTTTTGTGTACTTGAATCATGAATAAGCAAAACTTCTTCTCTCCATTAATTTTGTTATCATATTTACATTCATGTTTTAAATGTGTATGGCTAATGATATATTTGGTATATATAAGGAAATGTCATACGTGCTGATTAATCACTTTTACCTTAATGTATAACACCGATGATGCTTGAACTAATTCAACTGGTAAATATGTGACAACGTGATTGATATACCGTGGCAATTCCTCATCTTTCTCTTTATCTACCTACCTCCAAAACCTGTTTAGTAAACAACAAAGGTGTAAAAAACTGTCACGTGGCATTAAGGGAGTCTGTTTTATATATGTCCGTTATATGATTGCTAGCAGATGTTTGCCATCAAGACCATAAAACCCAAAATAAGCTTGTAATCGACAATTGAATATGAGATTTTTTGTGCGTTTGTTATTCAGTTACTGTGAACGAGAGTGCAGTTTCTATATCAAAAACAATACACTCGTGCAATTCAAATCAATACGATTATGCAATACACTACAGGAATGCCTTCACATCACATGGTGCATCTAAAATAATAACAACATTAATAATATCAAGGACATTGTTTAAAACATACGGCAGAGTTTCCGATGGGGAAATATTTCAGTTATGGCGGAATCAGGCCATACACAGTTTGCAAGAGCATATGTACTTGATATATTCACTCTGTCGTCGTGTTACAAGCCTTAAGCCTCCTGCTTTCAAACAGGGTGTGTGTGTGTGTGTGTGAGAGAGAGAGAGAGAGAGAGAGAGAGAGAGAGAGAGAGAGAGAGAGAGAGAGAGAGAGAGAGAGAGAGAATTGTTTAATGTTAAGACCCTTGACCCCATTTGACCTTTTACTGTTTGGCTTGTTACTTTCCGTATAATTGGTGTCATTGGTGACATTTGTTCCCTGGTTGGTATTGGTTTAGAATGGTGTAAACCTCATATAATACTGACGGATTGTTCAATATGACTAAATGTTTCATATATAGATATACACATATAATTGCTGATTTAAAGGTATTCGACAATGTTAAACCATTAATGTCAAATTTGTTAATGCAAATAGTAACTTTACACCATTTTCAGTATTCTATAAATCAGGGCGTTACATGACCCAGAGTACTAGACACAATCAACTTGCATTCCTTCTACACATGTGCCCAGAATAAGCAGTATTTCGTTTGTCCCTGCATTTGAATGGAAGTCAATTTATTGTCTTTAGTTATTTGTGTGGTCAGTAAGTGGTTACATCAATTCATTTCGGACCTCACTTTTGTGTGTCATTTTAGATTTGTATATTTTATTGACCCTGGAAGCTATTCATGTGACATCTACAATATTTCTGAAAGTGTATATTTATAAATGCGTATGGGAACACTATCAAAATAAGGATACTAGGATAAAAATCACTTTATGTGACTTTAATGCAGTAGTAAAAGTTAGTAGACAGGGTTGACAAAACCTTCAACAACTTGTCACAGTAACGAAGAGACCAGGTGTTATTTAATGCTTTATCTACAAAGTTAATGTCCTAACTAGACACAATGTAGAACCAAGCATAACATATGGGGTTATAGCCGTATATTGTAACATATATCTTCGTAAATGACGATAAATGTGTGGACATTATTGACCCCAAAGTCAGATACTTAGCTATGCCTTTCGTCTGGAATTTCTGGTCTCCATGGAGAATTTATTTTATATCGAAATAATATTTTGTTTTCATTGGAGAATTACAAATTAAAATGAATATAAAAAATATCATTTTACCTTAAAATTACCCTTTTGATATGCTACAAAGTGTCATGAAATATACAACAAAGACTTGACCTATCTACACCTGGTTACCGCCACAGAAATGGCACTGTTCTGTCTGAAGACGCCATATTAAAAGATAGACTCTATTGTTTCTGTTAAATGGTCACTTAACTACATTCGGATCACCCATTTCAAAGAATGGTAAAGTCCATTGTCAGTTTACTGGAATGCTATAGTTTACGATAATTTCACATTCAATATTATACACACATATATATACACTCGTAAATTATGACAATAAATCTAGACCATGCTATTTATTGCTTTGGGTCAGTCTAAATGTGACCACAGGGACTGATGAGTTCTATATATATATATATCCAATCATTTTGACTATAAGTAAACATGAACAATACAATCGTGGTTTGGAAACAATGTTGTCAAAGTAAACATTTTGTCATTTATTAAAACAGTTTAGCAGGATGGTTATTTTGAAGTAAAAATGACAAAAAGCATAATCGTAACATGACTCCAACAGTGACATATCTGAAACTGTAGAATTTGACAATCACATATCAGTTCATAAATACATTTTTTTTTGACATTGAAATAGAACCAACATGTCAGTTGACAACGGTTGTTTCAACAGCTGTTTTACATGTCTTACCAAAAGGCCTTGAAATATTCGTTATCAGTATGTAAGAAATCATGAAGATAAGATAAAGGTCAATCCAAAGTAAACAATGTATCTTGTCCATGACCACTTCTAAATTTTCTTTTACAAAGTATACTTAGAGTATCAATGATCACCCGTAAACCTGTAACGGGCATATCGCTTCCTCTCATCATTTTCACTGTTTGCACCACATGATAAGTCGTTATCAGTGTTAAAAGTATTTTCAATCCGACCCGGTCATAATTTTTTTTTCGTAGATGAAATCTGCGTTCGGTTAAAAGAACCATTGTTGGTGTCCCTGTTGTATATTGACAATGCGTTACTAGACTACAAACAAAATGAGTGAACTTTTAACAAACTGTATAATTATTTCATGACATTTATTAAACATGCTACATACTATACTTGCAACATACACAAATGAAATTCGCATCAAATTTGAATTACAATCAGGCATCCAAAGTATACGATCATTTTATATCGTCTTCATTTCTTTCATTTTCACAATTTCGATAATTTCAGTTTTGGTTTAATTGTTAATTTCGTACGGTTTTGAATATCCAGTATAACATTAGTGTATCACATACCGTTTTCTTTCCAGTTTTACCCGCTCTTCCTAATGCTTGGATAATTCCAATGAAAGACTGGCAAATGCAATGATGCATTTCATTTAAAATCAAACTCATGTTTAAACATTTTATCCGCCGAATGGGTTTGATTCTTCACTTGGAATGCCTCGGCCATAACTTTTGCAGGGGACTGAGACAATTGAGTGCGTGTGGACGTTGTTGTTGGTGAAGCTGGCTCGCCTGCAGAGCCTACACTCTCCGAGCGAATTCTCCCGACAATGTTCAGTGGAGATGAAGGCTTCTGTGGATGAAGAATTGAATATCCCGGTTTATGAGTCAAATTATGATCCCTAGGTAATTTAGTCACATCAATACCATTCACAATATTAGCTTCTGGATGGAAATGCGGTTCATTGCGAACTAAAGTTTTAGCTTTGACGTCTATATGATCCATACTTGCAGTGTTATACTTCTATGTTGACAAAGCTTTTGTTCTGTGACGCTTACCAGCTACTGTATGCATTCAACAGACGCTTTCCACTTCTACTGCCACGTGTGTTGTCAGCACTCTTTTTATACTGTTCGTCTGAGAATGTAATATTATATTGACATTCAAAGTCACGTGATACAAGCAAGTGTACTTTTATTTTTAGACATGTGTTTCTTGTGTTCTCGCGCAGATAAATAATACAATGTGCGTGGTCATTATGAGAGAAGAGAGTGTATTGACTTTTGTGTCTGTAATATTTTATAAACGTACTATATAATTAATTAGTTATTGTGGCATATACCAGCTAAAAGAAAAGGAAAAGTGAGAAATTTGAACTTTTTGGTACTTCAGACTCAATGGAAAATTACCATATGCGACCTCATTTTCTTTTACATGAAATCACACAATTCAAATATATCTATTATAATCTACCTACGATTCTGGTTTTGTTAATGCTTTAAAGAAATGAAATTGATTCTACAGTATCGATCTATAGAAATTATTAGTGTATAATGGACCTTATCTTAGGTAAGCGCCAGAATTTCATTGTAAGTTTATCTCGGAATATCATATACATGTCTACAATTATGAAAATAAAATCTCAGTTATTGAAATCGGTAGTATCATATACAAAGAACTAAAAAAGTATTTCACTTAGATTTGGTCATAAATATATTTGACTACCCGTAATTATAAAAATTTATGATCCTCTTAGAATCATATTACTTTTTGTCTATTGTATGTATTTAAAGTGTTTTTAAATGAAACACCATATATATATATATATATATATATATATATATATATATATATATATATATATATATATATATATATATATATATATATATATATATATATATGTATGATAGAAAATGAATAAGCTTTCCTTGGTTCAGGATTGAATTGGACTGGTTTTTACGCAACACAATAAATTTTCAGTTATATGGTCGTGGCTAGTTTTTATTGATGAAGGAGAGAACCAGGTTACCCGGGTGCCACTGTCCTCCCACAAATAAATGGGTAAACTTCCTCACAGGTTCAGGATCTAATTCCGTATAAATAAAGATGAATCATGTACCTACAATCAGGTAATTAGTTCAGTGATCTGATCTGATTAGTACACCGCCAGAACCATGAAACACCTTTCCTTACCTCGTCTGACTAATCATGTGTATATGTTTTATATATGCCACGAGTAAAAACCAAAACATACAGCTTAGATATATACACGAACAAAATAATAAAGTCGATGTTTTGACCATTTGAAAGTTCAAACGATCATATAAACATGTGGGTTTTTTTTAAGTCAAGGTCGTCGATTATGGGTCTGGACGGTACCTAATTAAAGTAAAGTAAATTTCATCTGGTTTGTTTAAAAATAATCATATTTCTAAAGTATGATAGTATGTAGCTATGAATTAACAATAACACGATACAGAAATAATGAAAATGGTTGAAACCAAAACATAAGTAGGGCAAACACTACGTGTTGTGTTTTTGCTTAGAGTACTAACTAGGGACCACACGTACAGTACAACGACATTAATATAACATTAATTATAATATTAAAGGCATCAAGGAGAGCAGGACATCAATAATTATCATCTATATTGTATGTGTATTTCCCCACATAACACTATGGTACCATTGTTATGACGTATATCATCTATATTGTATGTGTATTTCCCCACATTGTGGTACCATTGATGACGTATATCATCTATATTGTATGTGTATTTCCCCACATAACACTGTGGTACCATTGTTATGACGTATATCATCTATATTGTATGTGTATTTCCCCACATAACACTGTGGTACCATTGTTATGACGTATATCATCTATATTGTATGTCTAGTTCCCCACATAACACTGTGGTACCATTGTTATGACGTATATCATCTATATTGTATGTCTAGTTCCCCACATAACACTGTGGTACCATTGTTATGACGTATATCATCTATATTGTATGTGTATTTCCCCAAATAACAACACATTGTTATGACGTATATCATCTATATTGTATGTATCCCCACATAACACTGTGGTACCATTGTTATGACGTATATCATCTATATTGTATGTGTATTTCCCCACATAACACTGTGGTACCATTGTTATGACGTATATCATCTATATTGTATGTGTATTTCCCCACATAACACTGTGGTACCATTGTTATGACGTATATCATCTATATTGTATGTGTATTTCCCCACATAACACTGTGGTACCATTGTTATGACGTATATCATCTATGCTGTATGTGTATTTCCCCACATAACACTGTGGTACCATTGTTATGACGTATATCATCTATATTGTATGTGTATTTCCCCACATAACACTGTGGTACCATTGTTATGACGTATATCATCTATGTTGTATGTGTAGTTCCCCACATAACACTGTGGTACCATTGTTATGACGTATATCATCTATATTGTATGTGTATTTCCCCACATAACACTGTGGTACCATTGTTATGACGTATATCATCTATATTGTATGTGTATTTCCCCACATAACACTGTGGTACCATTGTTATGACGTATATCATCTATGTTGTATCTGTATTTCCCCAAATAACACTATGGTACCATTGTTATGACGTATATCATCTATGTTGTATCTGTATTTCCCCAAATAACACTATGGTACCATTGGTATGACGTATATCATCTATGTTGTATGTGTATTTCCCCACATAACACTGTGGTACCATTGTTATGACGTATATCATCTATATTTTATGTGTATTTCCCCACATAACAATGCGGTACCATTGTTATGACGTATATCATCTATGCTGTATGTGTATTTCCCCACATAACACTGTGGTACCATTGTTATGACGTATATCATCTATGTTGTATGTGTATTTCCCCACATAACACTGTGGTACCATTGTTATGACGTATATCATCTATGTTGTATGTGTAGTTCCCCACATAACACTGGTACCATTGTTATGACGTATATCATCTATATTTTTATGTGTAGTTCCCCACATAACACTGTGGTACCATTGTTATGACGTATATCATCTATGTTGTATGTGTATTTCCCCACATAACACTGTGGTACCATTTTTATGACGTATATCATCTATATTTTATGTGTATTTCCCCACATAACACTGTGGTACCATTGGTATGACGTATATCATCTATATTTTGTGTGTATTTCCCCACATAACACTGTGGTACCATTGTTATGACGTATATCATCTATATTTTATGTGTATTTCCCCACATAACAATGCGGTACCATTGTTATGACGTATATCATCTATGCTGTATGTGTATTTCCCCACATAACACTGTGGTACCATTGTTATGACGTATATCATCTATGTTGTAAGTGTATTTCCCCACATAACACTGTGGTACCATTGTTATGACGTGTATCATCTATGTTGTATGTGTAGTTCCCCACATAACACTGTGGTACCATTGTTATGACGTGTATCATCTATGTTGTATGTGTAGTTCCCCACAAAACACTGTGGTACCATTGTTATGACGTATATCATCTATGTTGTATGTGTATTTCCCCAAATAACACTATGGTACCATTGTTATGACGTATATCATCTATGTTGTATGTGTAGTTCCCCAAATAACACTGTGGTACCATTGTTATGACGTATATCATCTATGTTGTATGTGTAGTTCCCCACATAACACTGTGGTACCATTGTTATGACGTATATCATCTATGTTGTATGTATATTTCCCCACATAACACTGTGGTACCATTGTTACGACGTATATCATCTATATTTTGTGGTATTTCCCCAAATAAATTGTGGTACCATTGTTATGACGTATATCATCTATGTTGTATTTGTATTTCCCCACATAACACTGTGGTACCATTGTTATGACGTATATCATCTATGTTGTATGTGTAGTTCCCCACATAACACTGTGGTACCATTGTTATGACGTATATCATCTATGTTGTATGTATATTTCCCCACATAACACTGTGGTACCATTGTTACGACGTATATCATCTATATTTTGTGTGTATTTCCCCAAATAACACTGTGGTACCATTGTTATGACGTATATCATCTATGTTGTATTTGTATTTCCCCACATAACACTGTGGTACCATTGTTATGACGTATATCATCTATATTGTATGTGTATTTCCCCACATAACACTGTGGTACCTTTGTCATGACGTATATCATCTATATTTTATGTGTATTTCCCCACATAACACTGTGGTACCATTGTTATGACGTATATCATCTATATTGTATGTGTATTTCCCCACATAACACTGTGGTACCTTTGTTTGACGTTATCATCTATATTGTATGTGTATTTCCCCACATAACACTGTGGTACCATTGTTATGACGTATTTCATCTATGCTGTATGTGTATTTTCCCCACATAACACTGTGGTACCATTGTTATGACGTATATCATCTATGTTGTATGTGTATTTCCCCACATAACACTATGGTACCATTGTTATGACGTATATCATCTATGTTGTATGTGTATTCCCCCACATAACACTGTGGTACCATTGTTATGACGTATATCATCTATATTGTATGTGTAGTTCCCCACATAACACTGTGGTACCATTGTTATGACGTATATCATCTATATTTTATGTGTAGTTCCCCACATAACACTGTGGTACCATTGTTATGACGTATATCATCTATGTTGTATGTGTATTTCCCCACATAACACTGTGGTACCATTGTTATGACGTATATCATCTATATTTTATGTGTATTTCCCCACATAACACTGCGGTACCATTGGTATGACGTATATCATCTATATTTTGTGTGTATTTCCCCACATAACACTGTGGTACCATTGTTATGACGTATATCATCTATATTTTATGTGTATTTCCCCACATAAACAATGCCCCATTGTTATGACGTATATCATCTATGCTGTATGTGTATTTTTCCCACATAACACTGTGGTACCATTGTTATGACGTATATCATCTATGTTGTAAGTGTATTTCCCCACATAACACTGTGGTACCATTGTTATGACGTGTATCATCTATGTTGTATGTGTAGTTTCCCACATAACACTGTGGTACCATTGTTATGACGTGTATCATCTATGTTGTATGTGTAGTTCCCCACATAACACTGTGGTACCATTGTTATGACGTATATCATCTATGTTGTATGTGTATTCCCCAAATAACACTATGGTACCATTGTTATGACGTATATCATCTATGGTGTATGTGTATTTCCCCAAATAACACTGTGGTACCATTGTTATGACGTATATCATCTATGTTGTATGTGTAGTTCCCCACATAACACTGTGGTACCATTGTTATGACGTATATCATCTATGTTGTATGTGTATTTCCCCACATAACACTGTGGTACCATTGTTATGACGTATATCATCTATATTTTGTGTGTATTTCCCCAAATAACACTGTGGTACCATTGTTATGACGTATATCATCTATGTTGTATTTGTATTTCCCCCACATAACACTGTCGTACCATTGTTATGACGTATATCATCTATATTTTATGTGTATTTCCCCACATAACAATGCGGTACCATTGTTATGACGTATATCATCTATGCTGTATGTGTATTTTCCCACATAACACTGTGGTACCATTGTTATGACGTATATCATCTATGTTGTGTGTTTATTTCCCCACATAACACTGTGGTACCATTGTTATGACGTATATCATCCATCTATGTTGTATGTGTATTTCCCACATAACACTGTGGTACCATTGTTATGACGTATATCATCTATGTTGTATGTGTAGTTCCCCACATAACACTGTGGTACCATTGTTATGACGTATATCATCTATGTTGTATGTGTATTTCCCCACATAACACTGCGGTACCATTGTTATGACGTATATCATCTATATTTTATGTGTATTTTCCCACATAACACTGTGGTACCATTGTCATGACGTATATCATCTATATTTTGTTTGTATTTCCCCACATAACACTGTGGTACCATTGTTATGACGTATATCATCTTATATTTTATGTGTATTTCCCCACATAACACTGTGGTACCATTGTTATGACGTATATCATCTATGCTGTATGTGTATTTCCCCAAATAACACTGTGGTACCATTGTTATGACGTATATCATCTATATTTTATGTGTATTTCCCCACATAACACTGTGGTACCATTGTTATGACGTATATCATCTATATTTTGTTTGTATTTCCCCACATAACACTGTGGTACCATTGGTATGACGTATATCATCTATATTTTGTGTGTATTTCCCCACATAACACTGTGGTACCATTGTTATGACGTATATCATCTATGTTTTATGTGTATTTCCCCACATAACAATGCGGTACCATTGTTATGACGTATATCATCTATGCTGTATGTGTATTTCCACACATAACACTGTGGTACCATTGTTATGACGTATATCATCTATGTTGTAAGTTTATTTCCACACATAACACTGTGGTACCATTGTTATGACGTATATCATCTATGTTGTATGTGTATTTCCCACATAACACTGTGGTACCATTGTTATGACGTATATCATCTATGTTGTATGTGTAGTTCCCCACATAACACTGTGGTACCATTGTTATGACGTATATCATCTATGTTGTATGTGTATTTCCCCCACATAACACTGCGGTACCATTGTTATGACGTATATCATCTATATTTTATGTGTATTTTCCCACATAACACTGTGGTACCATTGTCATGACGTATATCATCTATATTTTGTTTGTATTTCCCCACATAACACTGTGGTACCATTGTTATGACGTATATCATCTATATTTTATGTGTATTTCCCCACATAACACTGTGGTACCATTGTTATGACGTATATCATCTATGCTGTATGTGTATTTCCCCAAATAACACTGTGGTACCATTGTTATGACGTATATCATCTATGTTGTATGTGTATTTCCCCACATAACACTGTGGTACCATTGTTATGACGTATATCATCTATATTTTGTTTGTATTTCCCCACATAACACTGTGGTACCATTGTTATGACGTATATCATCTATGTTGTATGTGTATTTCCCCACATAACACTGTGGTACCATTGTTATGACGTATATCATCTATATTCTATGTGTATTTCCCCACGTAACACTGTGGTACCATTGTTATGACGTATATCATCTATATTTTATGTGTATTTCCCCACATAATACTGTGGTACCATTGTTATGACGTATATCATCTATGTTGTATGTGTATTTCCCCACATAACACTGTGGTACCATTGTTATGACGTATATCATTTATATTCTATGTGTATTTCCCCACATAACACTGTGGTACCATTGTTATGACGTATTTCATCTATATTGTGTGTGTATTTCCCCACATAACACTGTGGTACCATTGTTATGACGTATATCATCTATGTTGTAAGTGTATTTTCCCAAATAACACTGTGGTACCATTGTTATGACGTATATCATCTATGTTGTATGTGTATTTCCCCACATAACACTGTGGTACCATTGTTATGACGTATATCATCTATATTGTGTGTGTATTTCTCCACATAACACTGTGGTACCATTTTATGACGTATATCAGAATATCACTGACATAATATATTTTCTAGGTCAGAGCAAACATTTTAGCTTCACCACAATACTAAGTCCATATCAAAATATATATCTAAAGCAAAGTCCATTCCAAAATACAGCTAGTTTAATGTTTAATTTTAGATCAAATTTCAGACCATTGGCATGAAGGTAACCCTCTATGTGGTACTGGTCTTGAATGTAACTGACCTTTCACCTATCAATCATAACATTTGACCATTTCTCGTAACTGTCATTTATATGACACCGTATGTTTCGCTTCAAACACAATTCCTCTCTTATATGTCTGACTCGTGATAGTGGCTACGTGCAGAGTTGGAAATGAATTGGTATAACATATCCATAGACTAAGAACTGACGGATAAAATCAACTTGACCAAAATCAGTAAACAAGAGAAAATCCTTATACAGTACTTAAATCTGTTATGCTTCCGTTTCAGTCTTTTAAACAAAGTCTGTTATGCTTCCGTTTCAGTCTTTTAAACAAAGTCTGTGTAAATTATAATATGTATATATGCAAAGCACTAAAACCAACAACACTATATATCCTAGGGTGTCGGATCTAAGCAAATAGAAACAAGTCAGGAAAAGAATATATAAAGCACTAAAATGACTGCGACACGGAGAAAAATAACGCTTTTAATCATACCGTAAGTCATTTGAGTGACACATACACACATATACACATACACACACATACACATACACACATACACACACATAAACACATACATACACATACACACATACACACACATACACACACACACATACATACACACACACACACACACATATATATATATATATATATATATATATATATATATATATATATATATATATATATATATATATATATATATATATATATGAACGTACAAATTATTCCAGACGTGTTTATGTTACCTGTTACAGGTTTGTGCTAGCGTTGCTTTTATGATATAATGACTCTTGGCCTACTTGATTGTTTATATATAATATCTTGTAACGAATGAAGATCTAGGTGTGGTAATATGAATCAGTTTAGACGACTTTTAATGTTTTATACCGCACAATGTTGACTTTTTCCTCATTTTGTTTTAGTTTTTACCGTTGTTGTTGTTGTTGATGATGACATTTTTGTCCCTCTGTTAGAACCAACTGCAACTGATTTTTCAAACTCTAAAATTCTAACAAATTCTTATTGTAAGTACATCAATTATGTTTAGGTACAAATAAATCCAAAAACATTGTTATTTGTCAGTTATCTATTTGTTTTTAATTCTACTTGAAGTGATTCAATTGTCGTTATGAATTCTAGGTCATAAGTAAACGTAGAAACCTTTAACGTACAAGGTTTTCCAGACGTGTTTATGTTACCTGTTACAGGTTAAGATTTTGTGCTAACGTTGCTTTTATGATATAATGACTGTTGGCCTACTTGATTATTTATCTGTAAAGCTCCTACCATGAACTATAGCATATGTTCCATAAGTAGGTTGTCAGCATGTAAGACTCGCGTGTAAAATGTTTCTTGTTTATTGTAGATGTCTTATTCTGATGTTTACGATCTAGCATTAAAATTGTAAACAAAGTCAAACATGAAAATCAAGAAAACATGAGTTTGTTTTGAAAATGAGGTAGAATGTGCTTACTTAAACGAACTGTACTTCTATTTTTGTCAACAAAACGCTTAACGACCATACCAAATAAAAATAATATATCATTTACTAATCGAGAAATTTAGTCCTTTTTTATGGCAAATTAAATATTTATTAAAGTAATAAACAATCTATATATAGATTATAATTAACAATGGCTATATATAGAGAGGATCCATTCTTTAGGTAAATTCAAAATAAATACATGTACATATACAATAAATATTGCATACTTAATTGCATACCAGATAATTCCATATTCCTGTTAATTGCATAAGAATTCACAGCACAAAACAATTTCCTATCTCTTACATGTTATATATTACTTTTAATTGTATAGGTTAAACCAAGAATTCCTGTTAATTGTATAAAATTTCCCCCAAAATGGGGGGAAATGTACTGATTACAGTAAAAAGTTGTATGTGGACATACAATTTTCATGAAAATGAGAACATACCGAACTTAGTTTTATGAACTATTTGCTTTTATGGTGTTATTTTACCCTAATGGTTAATAAGATTACATTACTAGTATACCTAGGATGTCTATAATAATATGATACACACAACTGAAAGGACTTATTGAAAGTATATCAACATTGTTCATTAACATACTCTATTCCTGTTAATTGCATATCCTTGCTATTTGCATAATTTTCTCCGTCAATTTGGCTATGCAAATAAGAGGAATCCACTCTATATGCAAACACACACACACACACACACACACACACACACACACACACACACACACACACACATATATATATATATATATATATATATATATATATATATATATATATATATGACAACTTTTTATATTACAATATTTGCAAATTATTGCAACCCAATGACTAGATTAGAATACTTTTGTTTGCACGATAAAATATCCACACATATCAAAGACATCAGGTGCATAATATTACACAAATATCTTGTTTATCAACGAATGTATTAAAAAAGTATTTTTACCATTAACTATCAGTTACGCTAAGGTGAACCAAATTTTGTGTCAGTTATAACTTTGGTATTATGTTTATAATATTTATTCACCTTACTTTGTACTGACAATCATTGGGTTTTACTTAATTATACAATCTGCACTGTCAAACATAATTTAATATTGTCGTCATGTACAAAGTCTTAACTGTGTAAATCAAGACAAAAGTGAGAAATAATGATGAGTAGTTGCAGAGTATTGGTTTTGTTGTTTGACATTGATGAAATTCAAACTGCTTCGTATTCCATTAACGGTACAATCACATCAGGCGTTTGAATTCAATGCCTCACAGCCTGGTTTAGAAAAATACTTAGTTCTTATATGGCTGGTTATGCGCGTTTTACAGGATTTCCCGCGTTTTTCATTAATGCGCTACTTTACACTTTATGACTTTATGACCTGTGACATTGTTTGATGCGGGCAAAGCCGTTCTCTGTAAAGTCAGCTGAGGCATTTGTATGCAGATACTTGTGTAAATGTGTCCTTGGTCGCGAACTCTTGATATTCTACCACGGCTGAGGTGTTTAGGGTCACGGAGCATTTCCTCTAGCATCTTTGTGCACGTTATAAATGATTGAAATGGATGTGTTCATTGAATGCATTCGCAAAGTAAATTAGGAATATATGAACAAGTTATATATATTAACATTAAGTATTTCGCAGAACAGTTAAGCAGAACAAGGATTTACTTTTTACATTTATAATACCTATATATATTATGAAGTCATATCATAGCCCTTTTGACTGACTTGTGGTAGAATATATATATATATATATATATATATATATATATATATATATATATATATATATATATATATATATATATATATATATATATATATATATATATATATATGCAAATTTGTGCTGTCACATCAAAAGCTTTGGTAACATTAAAAGTAATATAAATTACATTTAAGCCCAGAAGTCATTGCTGTAAATAATATTACATACATGACATATATTACGAGGAAACAGGTCAAGTTTATAAGAAAAGTAGATTTAATCCCGTCGTATGTCCTGCATACAACATTTGAAATGTCATTTCCAACATAATTATTGGCCTGGAAAACATGCTTAAACAACTTATTTATGCGAAATTTGAACATGTGCTAAGAGTTTATCGCATTTCGTATATAAGTCGATATCTAAATTGTATGCAGTCGTAAAACTTATCATATTAAATGGTTTTAGATGCAAAATATCCTATAGTGCCGACAAATTTCGTTGAGCTCTTATGTTGCCATGGAAACTGAGTTTTAACAAAATCTTCAGTTTTGTCCTAATTAGGGGAGTATGAGTTTTGACTGAGTCTGTAATATATATTCTGTACTAATTACATAATATGTAAGCCAAATACCAAAGTTTTTATCATGACATTTAATTTGAATATATTTTCTCGTTCTATATTATTCTGTGTTTTAGAAAACCGAAAATTATGTCTATGAAAGATGAGATTTGAAAGAGATTATGGACTGGATGTTTATCTAATGTGCTGCTGTTAAAAGATGTACAGTAATTGGAAGATTTTCTGGCTAATGAAATATAAAAAATCTCAGGTACCAAAGTATAAATCAATAGAATGTCCAGGACATAGATACAAATCCGGTAAAAATGGACAAACACGGATCTCTGGAAACCAAGAGGAGGGATCAGGTGTCATGGAGGAGTAAGCAAACGGACCTCTGGAAACCAAGAGGTGGGATCAGGTGCCATGGAGGAGTAAGCATCCCCTGTCGACGGGTCACACCCGCCGTGAGTCCACAGTCAAGTCCAATGAAATACGTGAGGAGTGTATCCTCGTCACAGTTGGTACAGACGTCTCAACAACCGCCAACGAAAAGGCAACTCAACATTTCACTTAGTGAAACAGAGTATTAGCAAACAAGACTATTATTTAAAATTTGCGGAACGTTGACATCAAACGCGGTTTTCGATATCCCTGTGTCATTAATTTGTCAGTGAGTAGTTTATCTCTGTATATGAAATCTTCATATGTTGAACACGCCCTGGCATATCGGATCATTTGTGAAATATAAACTCCATATGCGGGTGACTGAGGGATATTACTACTTAAATGTGGAAAATTCACGATGGGAAAGCCGAAATTGTCGCGTTTGTCGTATAACTTAGTTGCTAATTTCCCGTCTGTGTTTATATTAAGTAAAATGTCTAAGTATGAAACGTGTGTGCTTGATTCTGTTGTATCTTTAATTTCTAGTTCGCTGGGATATATCGCATTGACATATGTATGAAAATTGTCATTATTAATTGACAAAACGTCGTCGATATATCTAAATGTCAAATTAAAAGACACCGCTGTTTTTCTTTTGATTCAGTAGTTTCTGAATGAAGTCTACTTCGTATGAATAAAGGGACAGGTCGGTCAATAAAGGGGCACAATTGGTCCCCATAGGAATGCCGACTGTTTGTTGAAAGACCACGACTCCGATCATTACAAATATATTGTCTATTAGAAATTCCAGCATGTCTTTATATCAACTTCAGATTATTATGTGTAGAATCAGAGTGGTTTTTGACGAAATAAGTATCCTGATAGCCAATCACTAGATATTTAAATTTTCGGCTACCACTTTTAGTGAAAAAAAACAGTTGTCTATGATGCTAAAAAGTCTTTCTTTTAACTTTTATGTGGAATAGTTGTGTAAATAGAGGAGTCATAAGTTTTGACACTGTGAATTCGAGAAAAATTGTTTGCCTTCAAATTTTCTAAAAGCTGTTTAGAATTTTTAAGTATCCACATCTAATTTACACCGCTTCTGGAATAAGCAACTGTACAGTATTGTTGAACTTTCGCAATAACGGCTGTCAATATATTGGAAAGGAGTAAAGATAAAGGTTTGGTAGAACATTTGCTGGATCCTGCTATGTATCTTTGCTTATATGGGGTTTTATGAAGTTTAGGTATCCAATATAAATGTGGTAGCTCAAAATCGGTATCCGTTGTAGGTATATCAAATAAGCGTAATACGGGCACAAACAAACAAGTATGTATTCTGGGGTTGAAGAATCCATGTAGGGATTCAGGGAAACATAAAAATAATGATACAAAACAGGAGTAGAATACTTAACATGTATCATGTCGTGCAAAATAAGAAAGTGTACATTCAGTGTAAAGTGTATCCGTTCAGTGTAAAATGTACATTCAGTGTAAAGTGTATGTTTAGTGTAAAGTGTACGTTCAGTGTAAAGTGTACGTTCAGTGTAAAGTGTACGTTCAGTGTAAAATGTATGTTTAGTGTAAAGTGTACGTTCAGTGTAAAATGTACATTCAGTGTAAAGTGTATGTTTAGTGTAAAGTGTACGTTCAGTGTAAAGTGTACGTTCAGTGTAAAATGTACATTCAGTGTAAAGTGTATGTTTAGTGTAAAGTGTACGTTCAGTGTAAAGTGTATGTTTAGTGTAAAGTGTACGTTCAGTGTAAAATGTGCATTCAGTGTAGAGTGTATGTTTAGGGTAAAGTGTACGTTCAGTGTAAAGAGAACGTTTAGTGCAATATGTACGTTCAGTGTAAAATGTACGTTTAGTGTAAAGTGAACGTCCAGTGTAGAGTGTATATTCAGTGTAATGTATGTTCAGTGTTGAGTGTGCTTTCAGTGTGAATTGTACGTTCAGTGTAAAGTGTACATTTAGTGTAAACTGTACGTTCTGTGTTCTTTAGAATAAAGACACTTAAGGTAAAGAGAGAATACAACACATGAATTTCCTAAACGCTTAAGACAATCTGATTGAATCAAAGTTTATATATCAATAATACCATTATTTTGGGCCTATTGTTACAGCTGTCGATCCACGTTCGAAGAACTGCGTTTTACCATTGATGTTTTTACATAGTTGAAGAATGATGCTTGATGCATCAAAATAATGCACAGTACACCAAATACATATTACAGAATTCGACTATATGCCAGCACACAGCTCGCAGTTGGAATTTTAACATTCTTTTAATCTGGATGCTGGTCGATTGCACGTGTTCGACCATATATATTATAGATGTGTTTGTCGCTATATATTTGATATATACATCAGAGTTACGGTTGTTGAATAAGGACGTTGTGTGTGTGTGTATGTGTGTGTGAGAGAGAGAGAGAGAGAGAGAGAGAGAGAGAGTTGTTTAATATTAAGATAATGCATTACAAACTTGAGATAATTTGAAAAAAGTTCACAAAATAAAAAAATGTTCAGCCATCCGTTACTTAAATATATATTTTGACTCAGTATAAATGTATTCCGTCAAAGTAAAACAAAACTTAAAATAGATAAAAAAAAAAGACATGAGTCGAATTTGATTTTGTTCTCATAACTTCAATTTGATTTTAATCATGTCGACGTGTAGTCAGGCAGAACTTGATTACTTGCAACACACTGGGACAACAATCTCCACCATCATACACGTGAATGTTATGTGTTCAGGTGACATGTGCGAGCACTTAAATAAACCTCGACAAAGATACATCTACAGCTCGACTTTGATGGAAGCTGACATTTCAGTTTTTTATAATGATAAAATCATTTATCTACAACTTGTACAAAGCACGGTCAAGTGGAACTTTGTATCTATAAAGAGTAACATGTATAGTTGAATAATTATTATTTTTATCTATTTTCAGTTTTGTAAATATAAAAATTTCAGATACCAAAGTATAAATCAATAGAATGTCCAGGACACAGATACAAATCCGGTAAAAATGGACAAACACGGACCTCTGGAAACCAAGAGGTGGGATCAGGTGCCATGGAGGAGTAAGCATCCCCTGTCGACCGGTCACACCCGCTGTGAGTCCACAGTCAAGTCCAACGAAACAAGTGAGGAGTGTATCCTCGTCACATTTGGTACAGACGTCTCAACAACCGCCAACGAAAAGGCAACTCAACATTTCACTTAGTGAAACAGAGTAGTCGCAAACAAGACTAAATACAATCTGGTGTGGTTCATTTATCTAAATTTTAAAACACGTAACGTTGAGAAAGCTGATCTACAAACGTCTACGTTTGTACATTTTCGCCCTGTATTTATGATACCACAGTATTTGATAAACAACTTTTGTATCATGATATTTAGGGTGACAAAAGAAAGACGCACTTTTGTGTTCTTTAAAAGTGTATAGTTGTATTGTTTTAAGTAAATAACCTCCTCAACATCCAGATCCAAGTTCACTTTCCCCAAACGCCTTGGTAGTTTCACACTCGTCCATATGAAAGTCATGCATTCCACACACTACCCAAATAGACAATGAAATGAATTTAAAACAAATATGGTAAAGTTTTACGAAAATCATTTTTCAATTTTCGTGTGGAATTCATATTTTGGTGTTCAAAAGTTTTTTCCAGTTCTTTATATCTATTCAGTGCATTTATAAGTACGTTGTCTGTTGGGAAATGATTGCTACGTGAATATGCCAAAATAAAATACAAATCGCCAACAACCGATGGAACACATGAACGTACAAATGTCTGTGGTCATTAACTAGAACAAATACAATGACATAAACGTTAAGTGTGCTCTTGTGAGCAGTATAAAACCCACCTACCGGAAGTCAATAGACATAAACATGAATTGTTTATATCATACATGTAGTCACTTTCAAATAAAACCATGTCCAAAAGTTTAAGATTAATCAGGAATTAAATAGTATATGCCAAAAATTATCTTACACACATGTGTACTTGAAATAATGTACCACCCTTTTTTTCTGACAATATTGAGAACAATTTTTATGAAGATGGCGATGATGGCGACGTCGATGTGCACGACATACATCGCATATGATGATAAAAAGAAGATATGTACTAAATATAAGCTTAGACATCGCTGCTTACAGATTCTAAACTGACAATAAAAAGAGACGTACTGGTTTGTATGCGGCAAACTACGTCCAACTTGAAAACTTCGCATACTACAACATCGTAGAATATAACTGTTATATACAGTAGTATAAATGTCTAATAAATGATAACATTACAAATGTTAATATTATTATAATCTTCACTTTTTACATTTTGTTCTTTTTAAGTCTGAAATGGTCTCATTTTGGTCCAATATTTTTTTATAACTTTGATCACTTGATACCATTGTGTATATTTTATTTTTGAACATTTGATGATCAAATTGTCAAGTTGCCACATATAAGCGAGGTATTTCAACAGTCACTTACCGACATTCTGTTTATGTATATTTATTTGTCTTGGCATTGTCGCCTTGTTTACATCGTCCTCACCGAATTTTTTTTTGAATAAGAATTGTTATATCTGTGTGCCATCATTTATTTTATGTAGCGCTAACTGGAAAAGATATTTTGTGCATAATTTTATCAGACATTCCAGTCTGTCAAAGAAAAAGATAAAAATAGCTTCTCTATGGGAGCTTTAAAGAACAATAACACCGCATAAACATCTTATATAATACATAAGGCAATGTTCCAATTCCATATAAAGACAAAAGGTGTTGTTCATTTAATCTTCATTACAAGAGACCCTCTCAAGTGATCGGGAGTGTGTAAAATATGGAAAGAAGCAAATTGAAAAGAAAACGTGAAAACGAATCCGGTGTTATGTCACAAACTGGTGTTGCTCGTGAAGGCATCATTTCTCAGCTTTACAGGTCTCAGGAATTTCATAGACCGGCTGGTATATATATCCAGACTCCACTTACAATGATGACCATTGCAAAAACTATATCAGACAGTGTTTGTTCCGAAAGCGAACCCTTCAAGAACGTAACTTCAAACTTTTCGTCTCCGGAATAATTGTTTTGAAAAAGACTTTAATCTGTTTGCAAACGTTTAATGCATGGAGATTACATCAATTTTTCGAATCAGAAACTGCGTTTCCGAAAAAAAACTCTTCTTGGCTGGATTCATATTCAGTTAAAAGGATAACATACGTGAAATCGAACTCTGCCAAAACATTGTGCAGAAATGTGCCCCATTTATGTGTGAAATCCAGATTTTAGTCGCCGAAGAGTCATACGCTGCACGATGTATTGGTGCTCTGTTAACTCGACTGCAAAAGATGTTAGCAAAACAGAAAGAGAAAATCAATCCATGAGTCATCGTTTGAGTACAAGGACGCACAAAAAACTCACAATCCATCGACAAAACAAAAACACTGAGATGTGTTCTACATCCATGTAACTAGGATGATAATATATGTGCAGGTGATTAGGTAGCTTTTATATAAGCAGGTGCTGCAGCTTTATACGGATAATCGATGTCGTAATTATTCAGTATTGGAAGGTATTTTAAGTTATCATTGTGCACGTTAATCATCTCAAATTTAAAACCTCAATGAAAATTTATGTATGACAGCATAATGCATATTCCATAGCATAAATCTGAGTCCGTTTTAATAAGTGAATTACCTGTAATCATATCATTTTATGTCTGAAAGAATCGTTGTAGGTTAGAATGTTATCAGTTTCTGTATGTACATACCAGTTCACAAAAGTCACATTATCACCTCTGGTGATACTGTATCAAGGTAAAGGTGTAATGTTATCAGATTTTGTAAGATGTATAAACATAAAATTTGTTATGTTGTAAGTTAAGCTACAACCTTTGTTTTCTGTAATAAACATATTTACTGGTACGTTGGTTCGAGTTATTATGTCAGTAAAGGAAGCAAACTATTTCACGTGAAATTCATAAAAAGGCAAACATGTTTTATACACGTAATGACAACATCAGGTCCTGGTTACAAATATGTACTGACACACACAAAATACAACAACTACAATGATTGTCATATTACCTACCTGTGTGTGCGTGTGCTAGTTAAGACATATTTACATATGAATACTTATATGTATCCATCAAGACGGTATCACTTTGGAACAATTCTCGACTAGCAATTTTTAGAAAGTAAATCTAAAAAAAATACTTTAAAAAGTTTGAAGATACTATTCTTGAAACTAACAGTTTGCATTTTAAAATGTATTTTAAATTTCAAAATTTCATCATCAAAACCTATAACGTCCATAAATCAGTCAGTCACAAGTGTTGCGACAAGGTTATTTGCTATGATGTCAAATTAAATCAAGCTAACATGTAAAAGAACTATGACCCCGCACACGGCAATATGGAAAGAGCACATTTAATCCTTAATGTTAAACTTCACAAAACTGTTAGTTTTAAGAATAGTATCTCAAACTTCCAATTTTGTTTTTACGTCATTTATGAACAAGCCCGATGCAAAGCACATCTCTATTCACCTTTTAAGTCACTGAACTGATGATAAAGATTTCCAACGAACGTCCGTATAAGGGCAAACAGTAACAATCTCATTTTTGCATCATGCTGTTGGTATATGATATATGTATGAATGAAATCATTACTTTTTGTAAATTCCGATCTCTCAGAAACACCTACTATGTCCTATTTAAATTTCACCTGAATGTTAAATAAATAACCAGAAGCTAATTCCAATGCTTCAAAAAAAGTTGTAAATTGAATAAGTTAAGTTTGTTAAAACTATAAACACTTCCAATATGATACAGAAATATTATTTATGTCTCAAGACTGCAGATGGGAGAGGAGGACATACAGTTTTGTTTTGTCTGTTTGCACTCCATAATTATAAGTGAAAAATTCTTGGTGTGTAGTAAAACAACAAGTAAAAACATAGCACTAGATATACAGAACCTGTCGGGTTGTCAATTGTTTATCTACATCCAACCGGTATATTAAAAATTTACAACACGACAAACCTATAGAATTTTTTAAATACGTCTTAGCGATTGATGCATATTGTTTCTGTACCACATCTTGATATCTTGATACAGCAGTAATACAAATCATAATTAATTTATGATGTTGATTTAACACAAACAAGAATTTAGCTTTTATGACCACAGGGAACTGATTCAAAACTCCAGAAGGAGGCTTCAAAATATATTTATATATAACAAGAAACTAAAATACCTTACAAGTGTTATGTTAGGTGGTCAAATCGCAAGTGTTATGTTATGCAGTCATATCGCACCATGGTTTAAGCTTTGTGTGTCCTTTATATAACATAGTTTAGCCTCTTCACAAGAAATTTAAATAACTTTATAGCATGTCCAATAAATGTTATGTCTCAGTATATCCATAAAATACATGTATTTTTCAATTTCTTAAGCACTGGTTAAGTATATATACTGGTTATTATACATGCCAGACATAAACATGCTATTTAAATTGAAGCCGGTGGTAAAGGTCATATCGTCAAGAGTTTTGATGAACTTGATTTTCAAGTGTGTCATCCTACGAGACAGATTTTACTGTCTGGTGTTATGTATTTTTGTACGTAATTCCATATTTCGTTATTGTGGACGTTCTTTCGTTCCGATAAGTATATACAACCGTCTTTAGCATCTGCTATGATATATATATATATATATATATATATATATATATATATATATATATATATATATATATATATATATATATATATATATATATATATATCAGAACAGATGCTATATATATATAATACAACAGTTAAAACTGATATTAAGTCTTTTTGTCATTTTGGTACAACCTTCACTGACAAACTAGTTTAGAAAACTATGAACCCTCTCTGGAAAGAGGATTTAAATTCTTAATTGAATTAAAAATAAAAGTAACTTCCAACACTATAGATGAAATTTTATGTTCTCCTCTGTGGTACAACCCCCTTCTTAGAATTAATAATCAATCTATTTTAAATTATCTCTATAAGAAGGGGTTTCATCTGATACAGGACCTACTAAAAATAATGGCGAAATACTTTCGCATCAATATCTATACAAAATTGCTTTGTGCATCTACCTTTCACAATCTATTTAGGCTTGGTAAAATCTTTATTGAAAGTTTGGCTAATCCTTAATGATAAAACAAATAAATGTAATTTATTTGGCATATCTCCAGTTTTATCAATTATTTTGGCTTCCGAAACAGGCTGTAAGGAAATAAATGAATTTCTAATCAAATTTAAATTTAAAAGGCCAAATGTGAATCAAAATGAACCTGGTGTAAACACAGTAAACCCAGACACTAACTCTTGGAAACAAACTTACTTAAACACCTTTAAAATAATCAAAGATACCAATATATGATGGTTTCAAGTCAGAATAAGTCATAGAATATTGGCTACAAATAAACTGTTACATACTATTAAAATTAAGGACTCGTCATTATGTAATATTTGTAAAACTGAGCTTGTTCATTGTAAACCTGTAAGAGCTATGTGGATAGAATTAAATAATTAGATCAGAGAAAATACTAATATTAATTTTCACCTGTTACTATCACATATCCTGTTTGGAATTCATCAAAACAACTTATCTGCATTGAATGTTATTATCATCCTATCAACATATTTCATTTATTCTAAATCTTGGCAAAGTGGAAACATAACTTTCCCTTGTTTTAAAAGATATTTACTAAAGATATTACGAGAGTGAAAAGAACATGTATTTTGGAAATGGAAGTGTAGACGAATTCAATAAGCACTGCTACACCTGGAAAATATTATTTAGAGCTGACCTCTAATGTAATACAATGTACTTATATGCAATCGCTGGAAATCACAACATAACGTCACTGTATTTAAACATTTATTGGAACAAACAATTGAAATATGTCAAACAGTCTTGTTTGTTGAGTTGCCTTTTTGTTGGCGGTTGTTGAGACGTCTGTACCAATTGTGACGAGGATACACTCCTCAAGTGTTTCATTGGACTTGACTGTGGACTCACGGCGGGTGTGACCGGTTGACAGGGGATGCTTACTCTTCCATGGCACCTGATCTCACCTCTTGGTTTCCAGAGGTCCGTGTTTGTCCATTTTACCGGATTTGTATCTATGTCCTGGACATTCTATTGATTTATACTTTGGTATCTGAAATTTTTATATACATTTGTATTTGAACTATACTATATGTACACTGTATGTATGTAATTTTTGTATGTGTATTTATGTATATACCGATACATATGTTTGTGTGTGTGTGACAAATGTATGGTATACCGATGTGTATGTATATGTGTATGTGTGTGTACATGTATATGTATATCAATATGATTAAAACATTAGAAGTAAAATGTCTTTAATCTAAGAATTTCTATAAATATCAGTTTTATTTGGTGGGTCCATAGTCAATAAAATATATGTATAGCTGTAGAATGAATGAGAATGGATAAAAGATTGAGTAAAAGCTGTTTAGACTAGTGTATTGTGATGTTCATATTGTATACGTATTACTGTACTGTAATAGTCATGTAAACATGGATGTATTGTAATAATAATAATAATAATAATACTAATAATAATAATAATAATAATGATGATGATGATGATGATGATTAGTATGATGATGATGATGATAATAATAATAATAATAATTTTGCTTTCATCTATTTTGCATTATGTATGTGGTAAAGATTCATAACATATAAAGGACGTTCTTTAATTTTTCCTAGATAAATCGCCCTCAGCATTTGCGAAAGGTTCATGGTTAGATATAAATGGAAATTATCCACTGTGAAGGGACTGTAGTAACATTACAATTTTATACTCTTTGAATGTTGTAATTTGAAGAACAAAAAGGAATCTACACAACAAGAACAAAAAATATCAAGAGACTAGTTAGAAAGTGGCAACGCGGAACATGTTAATTATCTTTTACCATGAACCGAGAAAGTCAAATGTAGGAACCAATCGAGCAGACGATAGCTACAATAATAGCGTATTACTATACAGTTGTTCTATTACGTCTTACTTTTCCTCCACCAATTGCGTTTGCCAACTACCTAGGAAACTGACGAAATGTTGGTACAATCAATTATCCTAAATTACGTTACGAATTATATTACAGTCAGACATGAAGCCTCGGTACCAATCCAAAGACAGGAGACTCGCAACTAACAACAAATATAACTGTCGCAGACCTCAGATCCGGTCAGCACTTTAGCCATTTGATAACAACGCAGGCGCACTGAAATTCCTGGCATCTAGTACACAGTGAAACCACGTTATACTGCCAGCATTTGTTTAGCCAACATTTTTCATTGTAAAGGGGTTTCGCGACAGTTTGAGGAAAACCTCAAGTGGACTTTCAACTATTGAGGCGTTAGGCAAGGTGGCAAATTAAACCAGGACATTATATAGAGGTTTGACTGCAAATGGTTCAGTGGAAATTAAAAGAACTATTTCATGTCAATATTTCCCTTCACATTAGTACTTCTTTTCCTCCTCTCTGACTGTTTTCCGGGTAGACGTATACATGACGACATGGTTTGAACTCTCGTAGCATCCATATTTTTACTCATTTGCCCTTTTCACTGACTCATCCAAATATAAACACATAAGACAAGGTTCGATAACATTTTATACGTCTGTTTTTGAATAATTTATATCTTGTTATGATATTTTATGTAACTATAAGGTAAAACGTACTTTTGTTTTAGTCGCACTTCACACCTGGTGACCGCATGTCTAGAGACAGCAAAACCTTAACTCTTCTGTAAATCAATTACTTGGGCCAGTCCAAATGCACATTTAGAGGTGAAAGAGTTATAAGTAGCTAGTGTTGTTATTGACATAACTGAGAATCATGATAGTTATGTAAATGGGACTAAGACAATGTACATCATTGACAATAAGTTTTTTCCAAAACATTTTTTTTCTTTTTGACGACCTAGATGTGACGTGGAATACAGGCATAAAAATCTTATATTCCTATATATTTTGTGAAAAAAAGTTCAAGTTCAGTATCGAATATACAAATATTAAGGGAGTTAATTGATTGCAAGTGAAAAGTGTCAAATTTGGATTTCTCAAGCAATTTTCATAAAATTTATAGGAGTTTAAGAATGGTTTACAAACTTAACAAACATTGCTAATGCCCCTTTAAATCGTATCAATCATTTGAATTAGGGCCTGGCTAATGCATTTCAATATTTCATACAACAGACGTTTAGTTGTAATAAGGAAGACAAGAGCAATAACTCTAAGAAAAGTTTAAATATTTTAAACAATATGGTAGCTTTGGTGAAATGGATTATCGCCCTTTAAATTGTTTGCATATAAAAATCTATCAGTTTATGTCATTATTTATATATATAACAAAACACAGGTAACCATAAGTGAAGTATACACTATGTTATTTTATTATAAACCAAACATGACTTTGTCAATGACATATAAACAGTAAATAATATATTCTACAAAATGTTTTTCTTCTGAGTAACATGTAAATAGTTTTAACCGCAATTATGTGGCATGACTATCTCTCTCTCTCTCTCTCTCTCATTCTCTCTCTCTCTCTCTCTCTCTCTCTCTCTCTCTCTCTCTCAGTATTTCAACGATTCTTACTTTTTTGGCTTTCGATAGCATAACAGTACAAATGTTCATGTTTTCAGTAATACTATGAACAATTTGACACAAAGGAGACAAAATGGTGGTTCACTCCAATACCATTGAAATATTTTAAAAAACATACAAAATGATGACATAAAAACCAAAAATACCACTGATGTTGAATTTTAAACCGTGTTTGTGTGTGTGTTTATCTTTTAACTTTCATCATTCAGAGGATGTGTATAAAAATAGTCTTTAGTTATACAGTAGAACCCATTTATATCGAACCCTGTTACATTGAAATCCTGCATTATTTGAAATGTTGATTCCCAGTCCGAATTTCTTTATTACCATTATAACCCAATTATTTTGAAAACCCTTTTTATTTGAAAGAAAACCTTGTTCCATTTTGATGTCAATGTATCCAGTTTCTACTGTATGCATAGAAATGAATACTACCATTGTCTGTCTCTCTCGTTATCCTCAGGGGTGATTAAAACTATTATAAATACGGACTTTAACAAATTTGGTATTCACATACAAACATCAACTCTCCGTTTGATTTAGAAATTTGGTGAGTTGCATCTGACAAAGAAAACGGAATGACAAATGCATCATATTAAACCGCGAAAATCTAATAATACGTTCATCAGTTTGTGATATATAATCACTAACTGATGATCTTAATGGTAACCCATGTAGAGAATTACAATTGTTCTCCATTTTGTACGTTAATAACGTTATGTACTTTTAGGTTAAAGCAATCTGAGCTGTCAGCGTCGGCAATGTTTTTTAAAATGTCTAATAAACACTAAACCACTTTAAAGCAATTCAAAATATCACCGAACACAAAATTACCTACATCTATTGTGATTTAAACCTTAAACTTAGTTTTTCAGGCAGGCACGAAATAGTCATTGTCTTGCATGGAAGCATTTCTCTGACATAATTGACATATATGCAAGTGACCTCTATGTCAAACGTTCGGAGAACCTTTATCACGCATGTTCCACTATTGGATACCTCAGTCCATTAAAATATCGCCCATCGCCGTCTTGGCCATATCCTTCTCGGCAATACATCATATATATCACTACTTATTTCCAATAATTATCTAGTGCTGTAATTTTAAAGTAAATATTGATACAACACATAATAAAGCCGATTTAATTAATGGCCAAGTTTTAAGGCCCGAAAGCGCGGGCCAAGATTGGCCGAGATCTCCCTGAAACTGCATGTTCAAAAAGATTTTGACACTGAAGCAATATCAGAAACACCTCAGAATCTTGAATTGACTAATTTGGCACGCAAACAACACAAACAATTATCGTAGTCCAAGTTTAATAGAAGAAAAATTTAAATTGGACAGCACTACAACCGTTGGATTGCATAACTTGGAAAAAAACGAATGTAATTTGGTTAAGCTGCAGCTTGTCAGATAACTGAATTTTACAACTCATCTTGTTTTTACACCATTGAGTTGTGTAGAACATATGCCTAGTTTATAAATATTTGAAAAATAAGAAGACTTATCATACATGTAGATTCATACCTTAACTAAATATATTTGGGATGTTTTGAATTTTTTTCTATACTGAGAATTTTGACGAATTATTTTACATGGTATAACAGATATATTCTCGCCAGATGCTTCCTTAACAATTGAAAGTTAATCAGCAATGACCACAGTGATGGTGGACTCAAACAAATGGGTACAGCAGTCTACGTTTGGAATGCATTTGTTCTTTTAACCACTAGGTGATCTCTTTGGGATTATTGCATAAAATATGCACGTAAAATGTTGCGCCGACGACAGCTCATATTGCTCTAACTAACTTTCAAGCATAATGTGTTTTATAGTGATGATTATGGAAGTCGTTAGTTATACGATGAAAACTTGAATTTTAGATTAAAATCCCTGTCCTGTTTTATATAATCTACATTGTAGATAAGTTAATGCCAAGAGTATTGTAACCCACATCCAGATGTTCAAAAACATTTCCGAGCAGTTGAATGCAAACTTTGAATTTGTCATCATTTCCATATGTAGCTTAGAATTCACACCTTATGACTACCCAACTATCCAGCATGCTGTGACCATTTATTCTGGTGGCCAAAAACCTATTCTGAGCATTAAACAGTTATACTTTGGTAATGAGTCAATTAAACTTACAATCTTTATAAATCACATTTTGTTAATACAGGATCATTCAATACATAAAAAGACAATGCTAGGAAATTGGTACAAACAACGATGGGTTTAATTCACTGGCACTATCACCTATTGCACGTCCAATTTCTGTGTCATCTTTAGAAAGTTTACTTTTTGTATGAACTTGTAGAAAGACATTATTGGAAGTTTGTAGAAATTGTAAATTCCCGGAAAGTCGTTTAGATCCTATATTTTGTCGGATACCTTGTCTCGGTGTCGATGTACATAAAAGATCATCAGCAAATCCATACACCTCCTGTGGTACCATCTGATAGCCATGGTTCTGTTGTGGTTGATTTCCCAGTTTTTTAACACTCTCTTTTTCATTTTCCGTCATAAAAGTGCAGTGTTTACATTTTTCAACAACTTTAACTTCATCTGATTCACAGTTCGGTTGTAATGGTTCATTACCTGTAAGACAGGAAGAAAAAGTCTAGTTCATCAAGAACGATAACAAAAATCTGACTGAAACCGGGAAAAAATAAACTTTAACTACACAATGGAATTACATCATTCCCCGCATGGAATGATAAAGAATGTTAATTTCAAATTTATTTATTTAATGAAAATTTATTTATATATGAATATCATCTGCAGGATTCTTTGTGAAACACTCTACATAAATTTATGTAAGCGCGATGGAAATGAATTATCACATTGATCTCACAACATGCTCATTGTAAACGAATTTTTAATATAAATGTAATGTGCACTTGGAATGTACCCAAATTAACAAAAAGAAAACAATTGGCCATGTTCTGTACTCGGAATAAAAAATATCATCAACATCATGCCGAAGTTATGGAAAGGAGAAACTGAGAAAATACTTTTCACTTCATCTTAAGTACTGTGGAAGTAGTAAGTCAGCCGTGCTACCATATAGAGGAATTTTATTTTTGTTCTAGATAAATATTTCCCGAATCTTGAATAATAAATGTAACATATTCATTCAGCTTTCTTCTTTTTAATCGACGTCTCCTGATTAGTGAGCATTAATTATTTGGACGTAAAACAACAATTAACATTGTATCCATATATGTTAAAGGCAGGTGCCAATGAATACAAAATGCACATTTATTTATGAAAATTTCGATTCCTCAGCAAGCCACAAATTGCAGTGTGATACTTAGTAACTAACGTTCGATCTCACGCCTTGCGCTCAGTACATGTATTTGTAAAATGATCTGATAGTCTCTGGTCTGCGGAAGCATGTAATTTCATACTGATCAATTCAATAGACACGAACAAAGGTTATAATATATGTAATTTCATACTGATCCAACGATTGGATTTTCAAGTCTGTCAAGTGTTCATAAGATTTGTATGTTGTCTCTTGAACCCCCTACTTTGTTATCTAATGTTTTATATATGAAACTTTACATATACAACAGTATATATTACATAACTCAAATACTTTGATCCTAGTGTTAGATACCAACACTTGCTTAAATAAACATAATACATCAATCTGTTCAGTTATCTAATGTGAAAGTTTTATCATCGTCAAAACTGTTTAGGTTTTATCTCATTTAAAATTTCCTTTTAAAAATTTGTCCCGGCAATAAGTATTGCCGACCATTTCGATACTAGTGTCCTCTTTATAGGTTCCTGAATTTTAGCTTTGTATTCGATCGCCTGCTGTCCAACAAATTCGAAAATCAAAACGTGGCAGCAAGATCTAATTACATTCCTTTATTTTATGCTTCTTGTTGTTTACTCACGGCGGGTGTGACCGGTCGACAAGGACACCTGATCCCTCCTTGTGATTTCCAGAGGTCTGTGTTTGTTCAATATCATCAGATTTGTATATGGATATTTGTACATTCTGGATATCCTGAATATTTATACTTTGGTATCTGAGATTTTATATTTTTACGATGGGGCACAAGTTTGCTTTTGAATGACAAGGAGAACTACCTGGTCAATTAAATGATATATCTATCACTTATTTTGACAAAACGTCGTGATTTAGCGATCAGATAGTAGTTGAAGAGCATACTGCATGTTAAAAAATCGCAAGATTAAAAATATTCCTTAAAATTATAGCAATTTCCCTTTAATAATCCTGAACCATATGAGGCATTATGTAGAATAATGTTGATAAATAAAGTTGCGTTTTTTAATCTTAAAAATCAATACATATGTAATTTAAAGAAAATGTAAACATGAATTAATTGCGGTTTAAACGGTATATTTTACTAGCGGTCGGGTACATTCTGAGGCAAGCATTAAAGTAGTGATTAATTTTTCAGTCGTCATGTTGACATAATGTTTAGATAAAAATACAATTTAACAGGCAAATTGATATTTTTTCTTTTATTATATTAAAATGTGTTATTTATATCTTATATTTCATTAGAGTAAGTTAACATCACACGAGGATTTAAAATAAAGAGGAGTCAATATAAAACTGTTTGGTCAAGAGAAAACAAAACAACCAAGGCTAGACACTATTTGACATTTTGCAAACACGATATCTTTTTGTGAAACGCAGAATCTTTAGAAAATAAACTGCCGCGACTTCAGGTAAGGACCAAAATATTTGACATTTTGCAAACACGATATCCTTTGACATTTGAAATTCTTGACGTAAACAATCAACAGAAATACGTAAAACAGGAATAAACTTACTTGAATTTGATTCATTCTTTCTCGAAAATTTCCGCCTTGTAAAATAATATGTAACTAAAACTAACATCAAACACACAAGGAAACAGCCGACTATAGCTCCAAGAAAAACCGGAAGTGACACACCTACAAATTGCTCTTGTACAAGATCTGAAGAAAGAAATAAAATAAAAAATCAAATTCTGCATACTAGATTTTTAAAGTGGTATTATTGGTGATAAAAAAATTAAGTAAATGACATGATGAAGAACGGCGACAAACTTAAACTACATTTCAATTTTTTTCTGACAAAGTGTAGTTTTTTAAAATTTTTCTGACAAAATGTACAATAACTTGCTGTATGATATGATGAAGGTTCTGGACTCTATTACATTTGACTCTACATGTTGATGATGCTTATGAAGATGATGTCTTTTAATCAATTATTGGACTTCCCATGGGCTTCAATTGTGCCTCTGTATTACATGTATTTTAAAATATGTTTATTATTATTTAGAAAATTTGAAAGACTTGTGTTTGTTTTATTTGACAGGAAACGGCCTTTGTTGAGTTTGTGACGTTTAAATATATAAATGAAAATAACAGACAAACGTTCATACTAAGGTCGCGCAGTTTATGTCTACAAACAGAATCCAGAATCCAGAATCCAGTTTTGCTGAGTACAAAATTGTTGTATTTCGAGACAAAGGGCAGGCACCATAAAACTTGAGATTTTACTCAAGTCTGAGAATGTTCTCAATTTGGCCTGGTCAACCAATCATATTTCAGGATTAGCCAAAATTGAGTAAAAGTTTTAGATTCTAGTAATTCCTGAGTTTTATGGTCAGGCCAAGTTTTGATAAAAATGAGCGCTAAAGATTTGGGTCTTAGGTAATTACCAAATTGAATATAAACGGCACTTACAACAAGCTAATACTCAGTGCGATTCGTGTTTTATGTATCCTATCATACAAACCGTCTACCTAAAAATTAAAAATCTGCTAAATCGTACACATAATGACCTAAACTTCATTTGATGAACTTCCTATGTATGTAAAATTAGGTTCCTTTAGTATCTTTATATCGCGCGTCTTTATGGGATGCGGTTGGATGGAAATCACTGACTGAAATAAACTATTAATTTACATCTTAAAGATGAGAGAGAGAGAGAGAGAGAGAGAGAGAGAGAGAGAGAGAGAGAGAGAGAGAGAGAGAGAGAGAGAGAGAGAGAGAGAGAGAGAGAGAGAGAGAGAGAGAGAGAGAGAGTTACCTTTATCATCAGAATGACATATTTCATCTCGTCCGTCAGCACAATCCTTCTGACCATTACACACAAAGGTTTGTGAGATGCAAGTGTCATTTGAACAGCGAAATTCTTGTGGAGTGCATGCTGTAAAAATTGGAAAGATTAAAGTCATAATAGAGTAAAGTAAACGAACCGATTGTGTGAAGCTAGTACACTGGTTATGAACAGTGTGTGTGTGTGTGTGTTTGTTTTTTTTGTACTACGGCTATTTCACTTGATAGATATATTGGCGAAAAAAAAGAAACTGTATTAAAAGTTAAATAAAAAATATAAAATATTCTTTGATCGCTCTTAATTCTTAAAAGCATAGTTTAATATACAAAACGCGTGTTTGAGTACACAGTTTGTTAAATACCGATCAATGTCGATTCACTTTGATGGCCACAGCACGCTTTTCTTGCGTTTCGAGCCTAAGCGGCACGTGGTTAGTAATCGATTAGAATCTCTTGCATTTATTGACAGTATTCAATGTATTGAAACAGAAAAACCTTGTTTTTTTTAAATAAAATGAATAAAATTGAGAGACGTATCGCATGATTGAAAATAATCGTTTGCGTGCTATTGGGATGCTGGAAGCTAGAGTGTATCAAAACCATCTGGCAAGGCAGTTTGGAGTAAATATGAACATTGCAAATGCTTTATGGAGACGATATCAGCAAACTGGCATCGTTCAGGACCGCCCACGATAAGGACGCCCGCATGTGACGTCACGTCGGCAAGATACGTATATAAGGACGTCAAATTTGCGTAATTGATTCCAATCGGTTTCTTTGACCGCTAGAAGCATCACCGGGTATCAAGGGGTAAGTCCCCGTATCGTAAGGAAAGATTGCGAGAGGCCAACATCCGTCCTGGGCGTGTTACTATTCGTCCTGTTCTGTTCTTGCGTCATCGTGTTGTGAGGTTAGCGTGGTGTAGGAGATTGGGCGGAAGTTCTGGTCGAGATTTCGACATCAGTGACAGTCGTGTTCGGGCTTACCGTCGTGCCGGAGAACGTTATAATGACGCCTGCATTCTTCAGCGCAGCTAATTCGGCGGAAGGAGCGTTATGGTCTGGAATGATTACAGCGCCCTCTTCCGGTTTAAGTCCCTCCAGTGAACGCATTATATGTTAAAAATTCTTCAGCTGCCCTGTGAATCAAGTGACCAATCAGAGACGTTGAATATATGTTTCTGCGGAGTCTTGATTTCTGTTTCAAATTTGAGTGTAAATGGAGGATAAAGGAATGTTCGAAAAAAAAACAAGAAAATATATTGACCGTATACTGCTAATGAATGATAGGTTTAAAGTTATAATTTTACGATAAATCACAAATCTTTTACCAGTGTTTTGAAAAAAAAACTCAAGTGTTGCAGAGTAGTCAATGCAACGTCACAAAATCACTATGACGTCACAATCTTGCACAGTAAAAATTTCTTCCGGTTGAAGAATTCTGATTGTGTATGCATTCGGGCGTTAATGTAGTGATCGAAGTGAGTGAAATACAACGACTGGATTATTCGGGTTAGGCAAAACCCCTTTGGTGATAGTGGAGGGCAATTTAATCAGCGTACGCTACCGTGACGAGATTGTACGTCAGCACGTCATTCCATTCATTCACAACAAGCAGCGTAACATCATTCTGAAACAGGACACCGCAAGTGTTGTTAGTGACTACAGCAGCAAAACATGAATGTTCTACCCTAGACTGTGATGTCACCGGATTTATCACCTATAGAACATGTCTGGGATGAAAAGGAACGACGTCTACGTCAAGAGCCAAACCCCCTGCTACGTTAAACGCTTTATTGCGCATATGGCGAAACTTTCCCAGGCATTTCTACATAACCTGATTCGTTCAATGCGTCGTAGGTGTGAAAAATACATCGAAGCAAATGGCGGTCATACACGCTATCAAACATGTGAAAATCTTTTGCACCTCCTTACTTTCAGTGGCTGTTCGTATCAACCATAATGGACATAATCCGTGATTAAATGTTTGAATTGAAAAACAATTCAGTATATCAAATAATGATTATTTATAATGCAACATAATATTTTGTATATATATATCTATAAATGAAATTACTAAACTACACATTTTCTTTATTCCGCTAGTATATATTCATAATGCATAATGTTTTGTGAGCATCCAAGAATTTGCAATATAGATATTTCTCGAAAGTAAAATTTAGAAGTTATGTCAAAGCAAAGTATCATTTACGATTAATTCTTTATTAAATGTCTGTAATTCAGATCGGCATAAAGTCAACAAAACTCTTATATTAGTGTATAAAAGTAAATAGATTCAACTTTATCTCGTGTGAAGGAGGATAAAGTGCACAAAGTCTGTCACCCACACTGACGTTGCGACTTGCGATACAGCCACTGGTAACAGGCAACTCTATCGGTGGTTCAATATCTTACAGAAATGTTCAGAGGCGCTGTTGGATTCCTCAAGGTACATCAAAAATTCAAAAATAAGACCGATTGATGTGGCTCAGGATATTTAGAGAGTCTGTGGAAGCATTATTTAATTGAACTTGGTTCTATTCAACCTCATACAGGAACTCATACTGATGAAACCGTAAATAAGATAAGTAAAGAGCTCGTGCAAATTTTGGAAACAACAAATGATACACAAATGTGTACAACAAATTTCCGTATTACTGATGTATCAGACGGAGGCTATACTGAAGAAGAAATTTCACTTGGTGGTCAATCTGCTGGATTCAGTCCGAAAATGAAAACCATGGTTGGCTGAATTATGAAATGATGTTCGATATGATGCCCGCGACTGTACAGATAGAAGGTGTTCGTTTCGTAAGCAGTTTAATAGAAAAAATCAATGCGGTTAGAAGGAGCATTGACAAATATAAACAGTATAATTACTTGAGTTTACTAAAAAGAGAAGTGCTTTAGAATATGTAGGTATCAATGGATCTACCTCAATTACTGAAACGAGGAAATCTAAGAAATAATTAAAATTCAGGCTTTGTTTATGCCCCATTAATCCGAGATTCGGGGTCATATAGCTTTTTGCCGGGCTAGACGTTTGTCTTTAACCTTTAACCTTGACTTAAACTTTTGAATAGTAAGTGATGGGGTTTTCATATTTCATATTTCACGTGTATTCTTTGTGACAAGACTTGTTGAGACCAAAATCTTTGATCAAATGGCCTTGACCTTCAACCATTTTCGTCGAACTTTGTTGTCGAACGGGAACATTCTGTTTCACAAACACAATCTTACTTATTTTAAAAAGCGTATGATAATGTGAATAAAAAGTTATTGTTCAGTGATCAACATAAAATAGTTAGAAGCACAAAGTTCATAAATGCAATTAAGGCCATATTCAAAATGTTCAATGTTGTGTGAAAATATGTCGTACTTTTTCTAAATAGCTAGGTGTAAAACAAGGCCTTCGGCAAGGGCGTATCATGTCTCTGATATTATTTAATCAATTCATAAACTCTCTAATGACTCGTAAATGATGCAAAGGCATTAGACCTTGAAATAGAGGTGCATGGTCAGACGATATGTATAGTGCTTTATGCTGATGATGTTATTTTATTGGTGGGTAAATACATTGATACATTATTAGATGCGTTTAATGCTTGGTTCACTCGTAATAGGATAGGTTAAACTTGGACAAGCCAAAGGATATGCATTTGAATAACAAATCTGTATAAAGGGCATCTTATGTTTTTAAATATATGAATGAAACAATGGAAATTGTAGATCAGTGTTTATACTTACAAGGTTTACTGGTAGAAGAGTTTTTGGATTATAATTAAATAGCCAAAAAGTTGCTAAATCAGCAAATAAAGTCTTTCTACTTATTGTTAAATGTAAACAGTTTGATAGTTTCTCTATTGAACCGTTTACTAATATCATAAACAAAAAGTGTTAGTTTTGTAAAAATAGGCCAAAACAAATGCCTTGAGACAAATGTTTCTGTCAAATGAGTAATACTTCTACAGTTGAGCTCAAATTTACATAAAACAAATGTATTTCTTTGGTCAATTCATCGGCTATGGATCAGGTATATGTGGTTCCAAGGACTCAAAATTTGTGTATTAATACTGTTCAGAACAGTACCATTCGATTTGTATGGGAGTTGGTATTTGTACACCTCAAATGATACTGTGCATGGTGCCATATGTTGAAAACCTGTATAAGACAATGGTCAGATATTTCAGACACTGGTCAATATAACTGTAAATGGATGGTGATCAAAATGAATTATAAAGTAAAAATGAAGAATCCAATTGTACCAATCCAAGAGTACCAATGGATAATGGAAACTGCAAGTCCATTAAAATATGTGTCAAATTAGATATACACATGGTCTCATCATGAAGAACAATTGCGAGTAACTGAATGGTCTTCCCGTGAGAATGTAAGGAGTAGAACGAATTGGTGTTTTAAAATAAAAAGAAACTTGATTGTTTTTTTTTTAATTTTAGGGAAATCTTAGACTTAACATATCAATCAATAATAAAAGATGGCCTAAAAAGAGGGTTGTGGATGCAATTTTTGTTAACATTCAATAGCTTTGTTTGATTGTCGTTTTACCTCCCGCCAAGAATTTTCCTTGATTTTACTGAGAAAGTGGAACATGAATTGGTAAATGTATTAGTTTAAACTTGATTTGTAAACAGAACTCATATACACACATTGCCCACAAATTACAATCAAAAGGATTTGGAAAACAAGCACATTTAAGTATTTATGTATATCCATTTCCTTTGATACACATCAATATTAAATAAATAGATAACCTTGGTTGTTGATTAGCAACAGCAAATAAAGTAAATATATATATATATATATATATATATATATATATATATATATATATATATATATATATATATATATATATATATATATATATATATATTTGATACAATAAAAAGCAAGCAATTTGAATGAGAAGGGGTAGTCATGAAGCATGCAGGAGTATATAGGGGTGCGCTGTTTACACGAAGTGAATCGACCACACAAAAAGGAAGGGGTACAAACATCATTAATTGCTGACAATGAACAGCTCATAAGAAACAAGTACGATAATAACTGAAACAATAACTGCAGATTCGAGGCGTAGCATGATAACAATAGATAAGATATGAAAATAATGCCTGTAGATTGGTGATGTAGTATTATATTAGATGAAACACGAATGCGATTACTATAGTTATATATTATACAATTATAACAATAAATAAATGATACGAATACATTGACAGGGGGTTTATATTGTGGTATGATAAAATTCGACAAAATACAAAAAGGGTTTTTGCTATAGTATAATAACAGTAGATTACACACTAACAGGAGTTTTGGGTTTACATAGATAATAATATACAAATACATTGACAGGTGTTTTATGTTATATTGTGATAACAATATAATACTATACAAACACAATTACTGCAGTTATGAGTTATAGTATGATAGATCACATACTTATACAATGACTGCAGTTCTATGTTATATGTTATAGTATGATAGAAAATATCCAAAAACGATGATTGCAGTTTTGTGTTATAGTATGATAGAGAATATACAAATACAATGATTGCAGTTATATGTTATACGTTATAGTATGACATAGAATATACAAATACGATGATTGCAATTTGTGTTATAGTACGATAAATAATGATACAAATACAATATCTTTCGGATGAGAAAGTAAAAACTGGAGGTCCCGTGTCACAGTAAGTGTCGGCACGTTTAAGAACCCTCACTGCTCAATGGCCGTAAGTGCCGAGCATAGGCCAAAATTTGAAGCCCTTCACCGGCATTTGGTGACGTCTCCATATGAGTGAAATATACTTGAGTGGGACGTTAAACAACAATAAACAAACAAACAAATACAATGTCTGCATTACTGTATTTTAATAGACTATGAATATAATAGCTGCAGTTTTGTGCTAAAGGATACGGACTTCAGTTTTGTGTTGCAGCATAACAATAGATAAGATACGAATATAATGAATGCACTTTTGTGTTGTCGAATGGTAACAATGGAGAGGATACGAATGCAATGCCAATAGTTTTGTGCTGAAGTACGATATGAATTCAATGAATACAGTTTAGTGTTGAAGGATAACAGTTATATGTTGTGACAGAAAAGCAGGATCTGGTTCAGGGGAATTGTAATAAGTCGGTAAAATATTCCCTTTCGAAGACTAAAGTAATTTAGAACAAAACGTATAACTTACATTAATATATTATAATCATGAAATCGTTTACTCTTAATAATAAATTTTTGGACTGCTTTCAATATTTGGATATTTTGGTTAAGTTGAACAGAAGTAGTTCAGTGTTAAGAGTAAAAGGTAGGGTTGAAATGTACAATGGACATTCTAAAAGGTATTGCCTAGAATTCTCTATATTCCCACAAGTTTATAGTGGACTATCAATAATATGTTTCGTAAATAAATGTTCTTTTAGAATACTACATTTAGTACATCTAGTGTGAAGAATTTGAGCTTTCCTAGTGCCGGGGATGTTATATTTCTGTTAAGGTGATACTTCAGATTGGAAATAGAGGTTTTTTGTTTTATTTCATCTGGCAGTTCGTTCCATAATGAGATGGAAGCTGGTAAAAAGGATTTTTTATAGAATGTTGTTTTGACATTAATTTGCATTATATTATCGGATTGTCTAGTATTATTAGAGTTCATTTACTTTGGGGGGGGGGGGGGGGGCACTAAACTATATAGATATTCTGGTGAGGTGCCGTGTACCATTTTATGAAATTGTATAATTCTATGTTTTTACGTCTTTGTTGTAGGGGTTCAAATCCAGTTTCTATATATAGTGTCTACTAGTCAATTTTGTACAACCTGTTATCATTCTTGCCGCTTCAAGATTTATTTCCTCAATTTTAAGGTTAATGGTTAATGTACTGCTCACTGTATGCTGTAAAAATATATATTTTATTTACATATGCAAGAATGTTTCGTCGTAATTTTGATAGATATAAATAATGAGTGTCAAAGAAAAGTTAATTCATTATTTCCAGGAAAAATATTTGTGCAGGATTACTCCCGAAATATATGCTACCTTTTTCTGTTACGGAGAAAGGGTCTTTTATATATCTAAATAAAAAGTTAAACATGTACGTTTTAAATTAAATTTCAATAGACCATTTCCGAGTTGTCACATTACGTTCAGTTTTGTGTAATATTTTGTACTCGATCGCGTGACGCTAACAAAAATGTGACCTAGGTTATTTCCGGTTTCGTAATATATCTAAATTGACGATATTCAATGATATTTTGTTTCAGGTCATTTGAGTAGGGAAAAGTTAAACTAAATGTTCATTCTTGTAAAGTTGACAAGTTTCATGCCTTTACTTTAGGCTACTTCTCAAATCTGGCTCTTTTCACTGTATGTAATACATATTTCTGGTCATCTATGCGATAAACTAATTAACATAAGTTATGTAGGACACATTTTTCGTTGACGGTGCATAATATTATTATGAACCGTGTCGGAATGGGACAATCGAAAAAGGGCTATTGAGGACTGCAACTTGTCGCAATTCATGTTTTTTCATTTATTTATTATTATTATTATATATATATATATATATATATATATATATATATATATATATATATATATATATATATATATATATATATATATACAATGTATATAATTATTACATTTTAAGGCCATATCTTAACTTTGTAGGCGTACATGTATGATTGTGCTGTTGGTGAGACGTAATTATGAATAAACCATATTGAATCTTGAATCATGTTATATGTCCTGTTCAAGATATTTGAAAGATATAGTTCTACGTTTAAAAATAGCATGTTAGATTTATTTTTTTAAATAGATTACATCATAATAAAAGGAGATAGAAAGATAGGGTCCACGGAAACAATGAAATCTATTATGGAGTTAATCGATTAATAATTTAGAAACGTCTGTAGTTTAATTGACCTAAATAGATCTACAACCTGATATGACCTATATATGTGTGTATTAAGATATATATGTCAATAATATCGTAAATTTTACGACGGAATCTAAATAAAATATTAACATGTGTTATACAAGAAATGTCAAAACTTACATTACTTAGCGATATATATTTGCAATTAGAAGTATTAAAATTTATCAAAACATAGGCTACCGAAATGAATTTTAATTTTGATTTTGAAATGACCTACGTAACTGGTGACACTCATTTATGTTTCATACAGGGATGATTTTATACCCGGGAATACACGTACTTATGTTAACTACATAAAAACTTGTTACAGCTGTTACAATTACGATCACATTAGTAACAGTGGCTCCATCACGTGTTTTATCATCTATAATATGTATAAATAATAATTGTCTTTCAACATATTTACAAGATATAAATATTTATACAAATTTTGTTGGACGTTGTGTGGATTGCACGCAGAGAGAGAGAGAGAGAGAGAGAGAGAGAGAGAGAGAGAGAGAGAGAGAGAGAGAGAGAGAGAGAGAGAGAGAGAGAGAGAGAGAGAGAGAGAGAGAGAGAGAGAGAGAGAGAGAGAGAGACTGTACTTACGACACGGTGTTTCGCGGGGTAGACAGATCCAGGAGGAACAGCGGCGATATAACTGAGGGTTTCTTTCACACTCGGAGGGCCACCGCTGCGTTCTGAATTCCGTCATAATAGTTTCGATTTATTTTCAACCAGCTCTGTGGAAATAAAAATGTCACACTATTCAGATACAGGTGATATGTCCATTGTGCATAGTCGGATCAGCGAATAAAATTCTGATAAATCGATTTTATAAAGACATTAAATTCTTTCTTTACTTTTCTTTTGATACACAGCTTCCCGACAAAGACATTGATCAGCAAATAGTATAACTTGTATAGTTGATTGTCCCAAGTATATATTTAAATAACTTACATTCCCTGTAATGAATAACATTTAATACACGTACATGTCTCAGTAAGCGAATAACAGATATCGCTTATAAAAAGATCCCTTACCTTGTGAAAATTGTATTAACGGCTTGTCCTGTGTTTCTTTTACTTATTCAATTGACAATCAAAAACTGGAAAATATTGACACAGTATTGCCATCTGTTTTTGTACACTACACCCCGATGTCTCGGGTTTTACCATTGTAAATAACTGCAAACGATTATTCTCCCGGGTTTGTTTAGTTACTATTGTTAGAACCGGGAAAGAATAGACAGATTTCCAGTATGAATCACGGATACAAATGGCATTACTAATATCAAAAGAAATGCGACCACAATTTAAGTAAAAAACAAAAAAACCACAAAGAAGATTTAACGAGTACCTACGGGTGTATCAACACAAAGGTATTATCCTATACGGCTCATGTTCACAGGCGTCGGGTGGTAATAAAATTTAACCCTGAAGAGGTAATTGTGAGTTTTAAATGCAGATTTTTATCAGCATAAAGATGCAAGCTGTGTAGAAATTTGTCCCATTGTGCGAAAATACGCGGCAAGTGCTCTTAATTAAACGACAGACAGATAATTTACAACTAAGACTGAGAAAATTCTAAGCGGATCCAGGACTTTTATAGGAAAAGAACTGTCAAAAAATTGTTTATTTCTGTCCCTGACTCTGCTTTGATATGCGCTCGTAGCATAGGTACAGATTTTCTTCTTCAGGAGGATGGTCGAACTTCTTTTTTGGTATGTAATTCAACGATGATAATTAAAGATGGATAGAAAAAAAGTAACAGTTTCGGCAATTATGGATGTCAAAATGAAAGCGATACCAAAGACATGACAGCTGCGTGGATTTTTTTTTCAGTTACATGTACATGTATATGATGGCGGTAAGTTTTTACTGTTCGAGGAAAGAACCCAGATACAATGTATCCAGGAAGAGACCACTGGCCTACCGCAAGTAAACTGGCAAACTTTCTCACAAAAAGCGCAGGTTCCAGCGGGGCTCGTACTGACCTGTGCTGACCAGAAGTGAGAGAAGAGACTTCATGGTTCAAAGTGCGATGCTCTTACCACTTGGCCATTGAGACCCAAAGCTCCCTGGATAAATGTTACTTGATTGTGCAGCACCATTATCTATTTAACAACGTAATCTGAAATACTCGTATCGTTTCGCAATTAGACAGAAAAGGGTACTTTTTGTACCGTGTAAGTACACAAAGCTCAAAGTTGTCGGACAATGTCAACGCGATCTCACGTACCTAGTGATTCGCCTGACTCAAACTTGATTCGCATTATAAAGTCAGTAAGCGATATTGCTTTAAATCACTTAAATCGCTTTAACCGTGAATTATCTGCATAAGATTATGATAGAACATTTAAATCCAGTCTAGTTTGTCTTATTACAAGGAATTACGATGGATTTAGATCTAAGTATATGTAATATTTGTCAGAATTCAATTGCAAATCTGCATGAACGGATCTGGAGATGTATTAATCATTGTCCAATATAGCATGGTGCCAAAAGTGAGTCAACTAAAGTAATTTCTCCATAGAACTCTGTGCTAAATCAACTTTTTAAAAATTATTGGCCTGACTTATATACTCAATAGAATCTTGTAAACTTTGGCACATTTGTGCTGAAGTCTACGGACTATCTTTCTAAACTGGTTTGAAATGTCATTTTTTATGAAAACTGTAAGTATTTGTACATTGTAAGTTACAAGCAAAACTTACAGCAACATTTCCTTTTCTGTTCATAGTAAGTGACGTCAACAAAATACTTACCGCAAAGAAAAATTGTTGATTCTCAGAAATAAAGTTTCAAAGGACTTTAAAACTTATATCAGATGAAGATGAAAAGACTTTTTTCATATGTATGTGGATTTTGTAATGAAGTACGCAAACATTACTTTGTGACATTTATTTGAAAAGGTTTATTTAACATAGAAAATGGTGGCTGTTGCTCACTTTTGTCACCATGCCGTTGCATGCCCGACTACAGATTCGGATCCGTGACGGGTCGCCGAGGGTATAATTTTTTAAATGTGCAATGCATGAGGGAATGTATTAAGAAAGAAAATATAATTTTAAAGCGGGGGATTGAATTCAGGTGTCAACATTAAGAGAGATATACGATTTCAATAGAAGTATAGAACCTGATAATCTCATTTTAGCCGGGTTAAATACAATATCTTACACCGAGATCAAGATTGAGAGTGCATGGGCCGATAACTCGATCTGAGTAAGAGATTGGGATAATTGTAGGGTTTTACCAGTTCCACTGATTCAGAATGAAAGTCGGTATTTACCTTCGTTATATGTGAATTTCACAGATCAGATGATTTACTGAATCATTTACCCGCAAATCAGACATATAGAAAGATATCCTCACATAAAGCGTAGACCACACGTGACTTGGACCAATCAGAGGCAATCTCTTACACAGAGTCGTCGGATCTTGCACTCCTCAACTATCTCTCAAACAGAGTTGTCGGTCCTCAACAATTTCTGTCAACGTCTCGACTTTTGCCAATTTCTGACAAAATATATAAATCTACTATGGATTTTGCTTTTTATAAGACATCGGTCCTTTTTTTACATATATTGTTAGTGCCGACATAGAAAAATACTATTTTTTGTGAAAATACTTTTTGAAAATGGATATAAATATAGGGACTATATTTTTGCGAAATGTTCCCTTACTCTGTGTAATTTGGTTTTTATATACATGACCACGTGTTTTGGTGTTGACATTGGTGGAGTGCAACGACCGACAACTCTGAGTAAGATAATGGATCAGAGGTGAGAGATATTTCTCATGGGATATTGTGGCTTTTTTTTCTTGAACTACACTATATTTTAAACACATTCAAACACGTGGATTGTATTTCTATAGAGTGATTTTTCCAAAACTTTATGTGCACCTGATATGCAACCCCTTTTAAGAGACGAACTGGAATGCATTGTGAAAAAGCCCCCATTTAAATGAGTTTTTGTACAAAACCTGAACGCTAAGAATTGCCTGAACCTAACCTATATTTGTAAAATTTATCTGCAGCTGCTTGTTTGATAGACTTTTTTGTTTTAATGGTGTTTTAATCCTGCCAAAGTTTTCACTTATATGAATATTTCACCAGCTTTAGTGAATTGCCACAAAATTTGACCCTTGTTATGAACTAACGCAAATAAAGAGAGGGTTCTTTTACGTGTCACGCCCACTGTTACCCGATACCTCAGTTTAAAGTCTCATCTAAAAGACTCGTGACGTTCACTACGTTTGTCGAGCCCTTGGCAAAAGGAGAGTCCCCACCATCATTGGCGTCGGAACCGGGGGGGGGGGGGGGGGGGGGGGGGGGGGGGCAAAGATTTTTGCAAAGATAGACATAGGTATTGAAAATTGGGGATTAGCCCCAGACGTTTCTGGCGTGTGTGTGTGTTTAAGTTGGTTTAGCCCCCCACCTTCAATTTGCTTCCGACGCCTATGACCATTATAAAGCCTTTATTATGACCCAATGAATCGAGCCTGGAACCTTTCACTTGCGAGTCGAGCGCTCTACATCTAGACCCTGCAACGGTTACCTACTTGATATAAGCCTGGGATTTTAGTACCTGAATAGCACACTTGAACATAAATATACGATAGCATGGGATGTAGATACTGCGCTCGCTTGATACGTCAGACGTCATATTTTCTGAGAAATTTTGCCATATTACTTGTGAAAGGCCGGTAGTCTAACCCTAGGTACATTTTAACCTCTATATCTCTCCTCTACCTTTAAAAACTGGACGCCACCTTATAACTGAAAAAAATGTTGAGTATGGCGTTAACAAAAAACAAAATACTTTAAAAAAAGAAAACGGCACAAACCTCATCTGGGATCAGGAAACATTCTCACAACGACAAAATGCTGCGAGATCATTCCCGTCTAAAATTTGTAAACAAACCTTTACTTTACTTGACTGACCTCAATTGCTTACTTTCCTGAGCCCCAAGAAAAATAATTGAATAAACGGTACGTACTTCAGATCGAATTGATCAGTAAAATTATTCAGGCCATTTTATTTTCTTTGGATTTTCAAGCGCCCACTTTCCGGTAAGATTCGCTATAACAACAAAACTCTCTAACCTTCCTTTGTAAAATCAATTCCTAGTCACGATAATGCGCCTTCGGCTTCTTGTTGTGTGGATAGGACCTTGCATAATATTAATGTGTGCTTCGATAAAAATAATAAAATCACGATTAAAAAAATACAGATAAATTAAATTAAAATTTTCTTATTTCTATATGAACTTATACAGCTCAAACGACTATTATAGTTGTAGTCTGTATATGAGAGAGAGAGAGAGAGAGAGAGAGAGAGAGAGAGAGAGAGAGAGAGAGAGAGAGAGAGAGAGAGAGAGAGAGAGAGTTTAGTTTCGAGGCCGCTTGAAGGGGATCATTTGCAGTGATGGTTTGGATTGGTTCAAACTTTTCTTCATTTTTTAGGTATATATTTGTTTGCAATTTTCAATAAATCATACACTACACATGAATATATAAGTATTTAGTAGTTCTCTATCAAATGGCTCGCCATTCCTTTGCCTTGTTCAGCGTTATATGCTTCCAGATTCGAATCTATTGACCAGAACAACATTTTACAAATAGTGACAGTCCCTTCATAAAAATTTCTGGATTAGAAGTGAATGTCATGTGTCTCTTTTAACCCCTTCACCCCGTAAAATCAAGAGAGTATGCTCTTTTCTATTGTTAAGACCAGTCTGTAGGGTTGAAAGGGTTAATAAAGTGAAAGCCAGGGACATTGTTGAAAATAGGGGCAGCAGGTCACTTCAAGTCAAGTGAAATCCATATAAAAAGTCAAAACTTTCGGTACTTAACCTACAAGTTGTACCATCGTCTCCAAATGTGTTTAGAATTTCTTTTAACAAAAATAAAACTACCGAATTAATCATAAGTAAAACATTTATTTTACATGTTCTGGATCACTAATTGTCATGTCAATATATTGTTTTCTCTTATTGTTTTAGTGGTTAAGCAATATAAATCACTAAAGCCTAGTATATTTCAGCATTTTGTGCAAGAGTTTATAAAAACTCGCATATCCTTCCCTCCTCCGTGCGCCTGAATTACGGACCCAATTTTTAAAGTAATGCGTCCGTGATATTTTTCGGTTTATAGAAATATTTTATGACAAAGCTTATATATGTACCGTATATCTGCAAGTTGTCGCCCTTTTACGTCAGAACACATTCACTCTGTCTTATTTTCGCCCTAAATCACCATAGTCACCTGGTTCTCATTAATGTAAATGCTTCAATTGAGGATTGTTTTTCATTTTTTTGAAAGAAATATGGAATGTACATGAAATGGCTCATGGAAAAAAAGCACGATTTTTTCCAAGAGTCATTACATGTGCATTCCATGTTTTTTCCCCAAAAATGAAAAATAATCCTTTTATTTAAATATATTACCATTTTCTGTGAAACTGTAGTCAGCTGGATACGAAATTCGTTCTATATAATTGACTTTGCGGGGGGGGGGGGGGTGTGTCATATGACGGAATAGCTGAACAACTGTGTGTCCAGTAGTAACTATACAACACAACCGGTCTGTATACTTGCAATGAAGAAAATAACAGTCGGTATGTAACTATTTACATGTATTTATAAATCAAAAATATCTCGCCTTAATTTTAAATTCGCCCTCTCATCTCAGGGCTAATTATCAAAAAGCGAAAATTAAACTGGAACCAAAGTTTTCAGGTATACAGAATATAGAAATCTATAAAATTCAGCGATAGACCACACTTTAAAAACCCTTATGTTATGATATGCTGTACATATATAACGTCTACATGTAAAACTGTTTAGTCTCTGACCCACTGTTAATGGCCGTCTTGGTTGTCTGAAAGAAACTGTTTATCATTTCGCACAAATCTTTTTAAGTCCGTATAAATGACATGATCTGTCATATATAGAGATAAAATGACATGTGTACATACCTTGTTACAATCAGATAACGCCCACGAATGTATAAATATAGTAAAATCACATCTAACTCCCGAAATGAATCAAATTCAATTTTGTTTCAATATGAACGTTTTCACAAAATTGAAAAGAAGCAAAAATAAATCAGGAAAGAAATATGTCCATTTCCTGTGTCAATTCCAACTCGACGGAGGGCACTATCAGAAAACCACGATTAAAACTTCCGACGTCAACTGATTTTATCAGACCAGCAGGCCGTACATACTTCATCTAACATGAAATAGTTTCAAGGTGAAATACAAATAATATATACATACATTCAACTTGATGTCAATTTCTCTACATTCATCATTGTAAATGATTTCCCGCTTACCTTCTAGTGTGTCCTACATGTGTCACCTTCAAGAGACCGCCATAATAGAATACTTCTTAGTTTCATAATCCATTGAAATATGTTTCACACAAAAAACCTGATAACTGCGTGTGTGTATGATAATGATTTAAAATATTTTGTAATATAAGTGTTGCGTAACGTTATGTTTCAGTATTTTTTAGTGTGATGTGTGTGTTCTTTTCGTTGTTGTTTCTCTTTGATTTCCAACTTTTCTGCGGAGAAAAAAGTATTGTTTGTTTGCTTGTTTTAGTGCTTTGCGCCAGACTCGATGGTGGCGGCCAGTTATATAAATGGTGGCAGAGACATGATACATCTTTGCACTGAACTAGCAAAAAGTTCCTGTCTTCCGTAAGTCAACCGGCATACTTCAGACACACAATCAGAATAGGTTCTAGCCAGACTCAAACCAGCGCAGATACAAAAAGAGAACAGGGCCCGAAGTCACCAAATTTACTCAATACTCAAGCTCTAATAACTTTTCATGATTTTAAGATAAAACACGCAAAATTTATTCTGTAACTGGACATGTTTATATATTGACAGCATATAATTGTAAATAATGATCAAAATCATTGCTCATTTGAAGAAAACTTCAGAAATGTTAAAATATTGTTTGAGTACGTACTCAAATTTTGAGTACCGTACTCAACATATTTCTTCATTTTTACAGAGCCGGCCTGGCTCAGTTCGTAGCGCGCTCGACTCTGGATCGTGAGGTCGTGAGTTTGAGTCCAGCCGGCGGCAGGTTGGTTTCCTGTCTTTCGGATGAGACAGGAAAAACTGGAGATCCCGTGTCACAGTATGTGTCGGCACGTTAAATAACCCTCACTGCTCAATGGCCGTAAGTGCCGAGCATAGGTCAAAATTTGAAGCCCTTCACCGGCATTTGGTGACGTCTCCATATGAGTGAAATATTCATGAGTGGGACGTTAAACAACAATAAACAAACAAAATAAAATAATCATTTTTACAGGAAAATCCTGAGTATGACCCAAAAATTCATGTGTGAATGATAAAAAAAATACTGTGCTTCCTAATCATTCAAACCCATTTTACAACGATTTTATAGTCAAAATATTGAAATAAAAGTTGAGCTAGAGTGTTGAGTAAATTTGGTGACTTCGGTCCAAGATACTTTGTTTATGCTGGATGTTCCACTCGCTCGGCTCCGTAGAGCAAATTAACATTGATTTCCCATATCAGTTTGTATCCCGGGCACATTTCGAGTTTTCTGTATGGCAGATAATTACAAAGTATAGGTATAACAACATTGTTATCTGTTAACATTATTAACCTGTTACCCTGGAAATTATTTTTGTTTTAAATTTCGGACATTTTTTCCCGTTCAATACCATATCTGGTTGAATCTGGGATGGGCGTAGCCTACCAACTTAAGCAAATTGTTCATCTTGAATAATGTATTGTATAATGTTGTGTTCATGTGCATGCATACGTATTGAAATAACTTTATCGACCAGAAATAGATTTATTCAATTCACGTGTTTTATTGAAAATTCCGTTAAACGTGTACAATCTGCCTTGTTCACCGATACGGTGAAAGAAGTTTACATCATATGAATACCATGTTGTCCGTCTTTTAGACGCACACAGGTAATCAGAGAAATGTAAATTAAGGGTTTAACCCTTAATGTAATTTTCTTGATTTCAATAAGATTCAATATGAAAAAATAATAAAAACATGTCTAGCTGTCAATTTCGGTAACATATCGAAATTTGTTTACAGAGTGTACGGGTATAATGTGTGTTTTGTACAGTTATCACTCATATACAATTTTGATGAAATGTAGTAATCATTAAAATATAATGTCATCATCGATGTGTTCATCTAATTAGCCATGCAAAATATCAATAGATGAACAGTCGGGATCCATCGTGCCATAGGATTATGTGACGTAAACATTCTATAGTACACATCGAATAACAAGATATATCGAATTGAAAGGAAGAATATGTACCACTGTACACGTGACTTTGTGTATGACAAGATTGTGTTTGTTATAGATGTTATCTAGCTGTGATAAGTAGAGTTTACATACAAAGATAAACATCAAAACACTTGTATGACGAAGTAGTATTGTGTTTATCATACGACCGTCAGCTTTGTACACATTTTCATACGATAACTTAGACAACGGTTCATAAAAGTTACCTGTTATTTATGTGTCGTTTTATATATATATATATCCAACTCACGTCTGGAAACTTCATGGATATTATTATTCTTAATTTAATGCGGAAATTGTACATACTTGTCATATTTACAAGAGCGCATGTCATTTTCTTTTTATAAACCTCTGAAGATTACACAACACAGTTTTGCATGTGAGTTTAAAAATATAGAAAATGTTAGCATCACTAGTGACGCCAAATGCTAGGTTGACGAGAGACGAAATGCTAATTAATTTGACGAGTAATAAATTATGCTAGGTCACTTGATAGGTAACTTAATGCTAGGTCAGTTGACAAGTAACGAAATGCTAGGTCAGTTGACGAGTAACGAAATTCTAGGTCAGTTGACGAGTAACGGAATGGTAGGTCAGTTGACGAGTAACGAAATGCTAGGTCACTTGACAACTGACGAAATGCTTGGTCAGTTGACGAGTAACAAAATGTTAGGTCAGTTGACAAGTGACGAAATGCTAGGTCAGTTGACAAGTGACGAAATGCTAGGTCAGTTGACAAGTGACGAAATGCTAGGGAAATTGACAAGTGACGAAATGCTAGGTCAGTTGACGAATAACGAAATGCTAGGTCAGTAGACGAATAACGGAATGCTTGGTCAGTTGACGAATAACGAAATGCTAGGTCAGTTTACGGGTGAAGAAATGCTAGGTTAGTGGACGAGTGACGAAATGGTAGGTCAATTGACAAGTGACGAAATGTTAAATCAGTAGACGAGTAACGGAATGCTTAGTCAGTTGACGAGTAATGGAATGCTAGGTCAGTTGACGAGTAACAGAATGCTAGGTCAGTTAACGAGTGAAGAAATGCTAGGTCAATTGACGAGTGACAAAATGGTAGGTCAACTGACAAGTGACGAAATGTTAAATCAGTAGACGAGTAACGGAATGCTTAGTCAGTTGACGAGTAATGGAATGCTAGGTCAGTCGACGAGTAACAGAATGCTAGGTCAGTTAACGAGTGAAGAAATGCTAGGTCAATTGACGAGTGACGAAATGGTAGGTCAACTGACAAGTGACGAAATGTTAAATCAGTAGACGAGTAACGGAATGCTTAGTCAGTTGACGAGTAATGGAATGCTAGGTCAGTTGACGAGTAACGGAATGCTAGGTCAGTTAACGAGTGGCGAAATACTAGGTCAGATGACAAATTACGGAGTGTAGGTCAGTTGACGAGTAACGAATTGTTAGGTCAGTTGATAAGTAACGGAATGCTAGATTTACAAGTAATTGAATGTTTGTTAGTTAAGTGACGACGAATTACAAAAACGCCTGAAAATATTTGGAAACAAGAAATGTGATGATACACATAATTTTATGGTTTACGTCATTGAAAGTGACTGATCAAAATCTTAGGAAAGCATGGTTAAAGCTATAGGAAGGAACAACAAAACTAGGATATACAAATTCCAGGAACCAAGTGTATCCAGCTTCCATCACAAAAACTGTCCAATGTGAATTTAAAATTATTTCATCATAATATATTTTCATTCAGAAATTCTCTCGGTGCTTAGATCTATATATTAATTTGATGTTTAAAATGTACCAATGTGTTGCATGCTTCACATTATTAGTTATTAGGTTTATTACGGGAATGAAAGGATAGACTTAATCAACCCCACATATTACCATGGATGGTCAGTAATAAACATAAGAATTGTTTTATTTTGTTTAGGACCATATTCTCATTTGTCTTCAACTGGCATTGTACACAGATTTAATTATCGGATCATGAGCCATTGCCGATTTTTGCTAATGACCGTCCATAGCATCATGGAAGACAGTCACATGACTCTTTATATCCAATGAAATGGCGACATTTCAATCTGAGGCAAAACGAAAATAGCAAAGGGGTAAGTTACATTGGCAAGCAAAAAATAAGTATTTAGTCGGTTTGTTATCACCAATCTCAATCCAGACTGTTGCAATCCATTTGACCTACCGGGTGTAGTCTTGTGAACCCTTTCTTGACCTGAACGAGTTGAAATGTTAGGTAATAAAGCATATCATTAAAATTATAGACTTTACTGACCAGAGAAATCGTTCCTGTTTGTCACCATATATAAGAGAGTATCCTGAGAGGAATAAAACGTTTTTCCCGTGAAGCTTGTGAGTAGAATCATCCGTATGATAATCAAAAGGTCACTCCGCCCCACCATCTTATGTGAATCGGACAATTCTGAGTGGGACCCTCTAGTACACAATTTGTGTTGAGCAGGAGATGATTGTACATTCGCTGTATTTGTATAAATATTGACTCTATGGACCACATTGGTCAGTCTAGGGAAGCAAATGAAGGGGCCTATCGTTATCCATTTTTTTATTCTGCCCTGTACTTATTAGCCCTACTATGGAACTTTGTAATAAATTTTACCCAATCTCTTTTCATGAAATTATGAAATAAGATATGTTTAAACGGAAATGTTTTTGATTTGCTTTTGGTTTATTGGATCTACTTTATTTTGCGGTTTTAAAGTTGTAAGTGCTATTTGAATTTCTATTGTAAATTCATGTTTTGTTTTTATTTTCCATGTGTTTACACCGAGAAAATGATAAAATGAGTCAGTCACAGTCACGCAATGTACTGATCCGACATTCTATGTAACAGAAGTTGACCTCTAAAGAATTTTGTTTGTGGGATCATATATACTAGTATTTCGAGCCCGATGCACAACTATTGATAACTGTCAGGGGTAAGATTGGTGCATAGGTATTGATGGCCATCATGAGTAAGATTAGATGTAGCGAGATGTGTAACATGCAACATTTAAAAACTTATCTCACTAAAATGGCACCAGGTGAAAAATTAATTCCAACTGCTTATGTTTAATAACAAACAGAAGTAGAACATGGAATGTAGGTGAAATATAGATGCATATTGATTTAATAAAACAACGAGCAAGCTTAAAATAGAATACAGAAAAATATGAGTGCTTTCCCTCAATTGACATATATTTTTGTCAGCGTGAGTTGCGTAAAATGTTTGTATAGACGATGCAGTGACTCAAACGTTGTGATATTGTATAGGTTAAGTGTTGTTTTTATTTGTTTTCCCTATCCTCACTGCGTTATACAGTGTCTGGGAAAGTAAAATTTCTAATTCTGTATCATTTTAGGAACAGCAACATTGACACAACAATGAAAGTCCGATACTGTACCCTATGTCATGGTTCAAATCTAAGGCGTTTTTAGAAGTCCCAGCTTGCCACAACTGGGGCATGATCATTATGAATGTGATGAAATTATTGAGAAAAACATGAAACTTATTTCTACGGGTGTGGCATGCTTACAGGGGAAGCTGACTACTTCCGGACACCTGTTCCCATCCTGTTTATGTTTCCAATTGTTGTTCATGTTTAAACTTTTCTATGTACAAGTGATCGTATTCTAATCGCTTTGGAGTTTAATTTATCCATGAGTATGTCTATATTTGACTTACAATACTGTTGTCAGTTGATAATAAACTTTTCCTTATTTTGTTAAAACTTACACCGACTTTTTGGTGTTTCAGTCAGGACAATTGACAACATCCGGATAACCTGGGATAATTTCATCGCTTGGCAATGGACAAAGATTTCATTGTTCTCTGAATGAGATCTTGTACATTTTTTTTACACTCTCTTGCCTTATATAAGCATTTCCATCAACAATCGTCATCATACGAATTCAGGTAATCCTACATACACACGTAGCCCACTTTCAAAGGACGAAATCTATCAAAATCATGTGTCAGTATTACGCTCTTTTGATGTACCTACAACCAATACTGATTTTGAGCTACCATATTTATATTTGATTTTGTTTACTTGTTTGTTTATTGTTGTTTAACGTCCCACTCAAGAATCTTTCACTCATATGCAGACGTCACCAAATGCCGGTGAAGGGCTTCAAATTTTGGCCTATGCTCGGCACTTACGGCCGTTTAGCAGTGAGGGTTCTTTAACGTGCCGACACCAACTGCGATTCGGGACCTCGAGTTTTACTGTCTCATCTGAAGGACAGGAATCCAACCTGCCGTCGGCTGGACTCGAACTCACGACCTCACGATCAAGAGTCGAGCGCGCTACCGACTGAGCCAGGCCAGCTCATATTTATATTGGATATCTAAACTTCAACAAAACCCCATGTAAGCAAATGTTTTACCAAATCTTACCATATAATAGTGCTGTAACTGTAATAAACTTATGACTATATTTTATCATGCTTATATATCTATCGCCGCAGCACCTGCCCATCAAGGTAATAGTGCTATTGTAATAACCATACATAGAGTGCTGTAACTTTGTATTACTCGTGTATATATTTTGTATCATGCTTTCTTTTGTCATAACCAGACATATAATGCTGTAACTTTGTATTACTGGTGTATATATTTTATTAAGCCTATATATTTTGTCATAACCAGACATATAATGCTGTAACTTTGTATTACTGGTGTATATATTTTTTATTAATCTTTTCTTTTGTCATAACCAGACATTTAGTGCTGTAACGTTGCATTGCCCGTATGCATATACACAATGTATTTTATTCATGCTTATAGTTGTATCATAACCATACATATATAGTGCAGTAACGCTGTATTACTCATGTATATGTTTATTTTCATGCATTTTTGTCATTACCAGACAAGCATAGGTATATATTGTCTTTCATGCGTTTCGTTGTCATAACCATATATATATTGCTGTATCTAAGACAGTCAATTGTACATTGTATATTATTGTAATCGTTTTCGCTATAATTATGTAAATATTATAAACATAATACAAAAGTTGTGATGCTCGAGACGATCGTTTCTGTCAAGTAGACTTCATCAGTTGAGCTCAATTTTTTAAAAATAAAAAAACTCTAAAGGGAAAGTGGTATCATGCTAGGACAAATAATTACTGTTTTATCTTTTGTAATGGTAAAGGGTAAAACGTTTTTGGTGGGTGGGTTTCAAATTATATCAGTGCTATAGCCGTATAAGCCAGGATAATTTGATTTTCAGGTAACTAAGTTAGAAAATTACAACACATTACTACAATTTGTCATGCCGTTAACTTTTGTCTGAAATGTCTGGAAATAATACAGAATACTAGAAAATAAATATTTTTTTTTCGTTAGAATTTGTTTAAAATGTCAAAGTAATTTGGCATTGATCAAATATAATGTAATATCAGTACGTCGGAATTATAGGTGAATTATCATGGCTATAGTTGTATTTTCGGACATCTACTGAAGATCACAAATGTTTCTCTTTCTGATGATGGTTGTACTAGTGTCTTAACTGTTATCATTGAAAATGCTGTTGATACAGCTGGTCCTGAAACGTCTGCACAATTACCCAAGTTTGCCTCTTCAAATGTGATCCCTGCAAAAATGAAAGAAAACGCAAACACTCAAAGATAAAGATATTTATAATAAGGTAGTGTTAAGGGTTTCGAAATTAATCAATGTAGGGGAGGGGATTGGCAGACATTGAACTTGATTAACTGTGGGTGATTTCCTTTTAAGTTACTAAGTTAAATATATTATATTTTATTGAAATATTTTATCAAATAATGAAACGTTATCTATTGGTGGTGCCGGTCTTAAAGTACTTGGTATTTCGGTACCAGCTGATTATTTTTTACTAAAGTAATACAAGTATTTCGAGTGGATGTAACCATTTGAATTCTGATCTTCTTAAAAGCTAAGATATTCAACTTATTTATTACATTTATTTTTATTATTTGGCCTGTTTGATACCACTTTTTGATTCAAACTCTACGTTTATTTTATTCTCGAATTCAACCGATGAAGTCTTATTGACCAAAACAAAATTTAGCTTAATTTTTTGAGAAGCTCAATATTTATTAAACAATTATCATCCGCTGTTTGGATAAAGTGCCTTTGTTACTCAGTCTCTCCATCACCAATCAAATATGCAATCATTCTATGTCCTCTTAGCATTGTCTTCCTTTGCATTTGCATTTGGTGATGTACAGAACACAGGATTTGTGAACTTCAGAGAGCTTCAAAAAGGGGAATAACTTTAACAAACTTACTGAAAATGTAAATCGCCAGTATTTTATACCTTACTATTAGTGTACAATCATGGCTGGTAAGATATGGATTTAATTTCAAATATTTATCCAAACTTCGATCATCGGAAATCTTATGATATGTAAGCTGAGGTGATATATATATATATATATATATATATATATATATATATATATATATATATATATATATATAATATATATATATATACATATATCATTGGGCACACAAGCATATTTTGTTAAGCAATCTTTATATCTTCTTTTAAATGAAATATTTGTTCGTATACATTTTAAAATTCCAGTGCATATAGTTTTGTTCGCGTGTTATTGCATTTGATTTTGTTTTTACTGACTGCAAATTCATTCGTTTTCAAAATGCAAAAGACAATTTTAACAAATCAACAACACATTAATTTGATTCTACTGATATATCGTACATTATGGATAAATTCAACATAAGCTTGGAAATTACGAAAAACTAATTACATGTACAACATGTACTTTGTACTTCTCAGATAAAAATATAAGGCATAAGTTTCAAAACTTAAATTGTGGCCGGTCAACAGGGGATACTTACTACTCCATGGCACCCGATTCCAGCTTTTAAATACTATACAGCGTTTATATACTATACAGTCATTTATATTTTTTTATTATATTATTTTTTTCTTCAAAAACGAAATCGTTTACATTTAATTTTATTTCAATTGATTCGAGATATTACGGAGTGTATGGAAGTGTATTAGGTGCGGAAGCGTATTAGGGCCACCTTAATTTTTTTACTTCTCGTTTTACCAACTTTAAAGTTGGCTTTTTTAACGTTTTTCTTGGAATTTCCAACTTTAAAGTTGACTTTTCAGACTTTTTTCTTGGAATTTTCAACTTTTTTCTAGTTTTGCCAACATTTAAGTTGGCTTTTCCAACCTTTTTCTTGACTTTTCTAACTTTTGTCTTACAAACTAATTAATTCTGAAAACAAAGTGAGATACAGTAGACATAAGCTGAATGCTCCATTGTTTCTTTGTGTAACGCATACGGATACATATTGCGTTTTTGGTAGGAATGCCTAAGATTTAACTCACAAAAGCCAAGAATAAAGTTGAAAAACCAACTTTAAAATTGGAAATACCAAGAAGAAAGATGGAAAAGCCAACTTAAAAGTTGGCAAAACGAGAAAAAGTTGGAAACCAAACTTTAAAGTTGGAAATTCCAAGAAAAAAGTTAGAAAAGCCAACTTTAAAGCTGGCAAAACGAGAAAAAAGTAAGAAATTCCAATAAAAAAGTTGAAAAAACCAGCTTTAAAGTTGGCAAAACGAAAAATAAAAAAAATTCAGGTGACCCTAAAACGATTCCGTAAGATATCAGATTGTCTGTAAGTCAAGTAAAAGTTATGGTCATGGATTTATTTTTTCGTTCTTTTTATTACATGGAAATTACTAAATTAAATCCTCGACGAAAATTTATGATTTCACAATATGTTTGCATGTGTAACAATACGCATTGATAGATAGACATACCTACCAGCATACATTTATACTTTCCTACATACCCTCCATATCACAAACATTATTTGCATATATATACATACATACATACATACATACATACATACATACATACATACATACATACATACACACACACACACACACACACATACATACATACATACATACATACATACATACATACATACATAAATACATACATGCATACATACTAACATACATACATACATACATACATATATACATACATACATACATACATACATACATACATACATACATACATACATACTAACATACATACATACATACATACATACATACATACATACATACATACATACATACATACATACATACTAACATACATACATACATACATACATACATACATACATATATACATACATACATACATACATACATACATACATACATACATACATACATATATATATATATATATATATATATATATATATATATATATATATATATATATATATATACATACATACATACATACATATATATATATATGTCTTTGTTCTATCTATAAAATATAATGCATCAGCTTATACCTACCATCGTTGGCCTACATAGCAAATGGAAGCCACACTTTGCACGACCCTTTTTAAAGTTTCTCTTATAAATACATACCAATGAGTTAAACAGGCCAGCAAATACAGCATCCATTAACTTAAAAAGTTCACGACGAGCGAGTCTTGCCCCCTTTCCGGTGTTCTTTTTCTTATTCAAATTCATATATTAAAGTTACTGACACATACACACTTTAAACTATACATGTAAGTTACTGAGTGTATCATTCAATTAAAATATGATTGGAAATGTTGTAAGAATAAAACTTTTTAATTTGTACATTTTGCACCATGTTTTTAAATCCTGTACCTTAACAATTGCTTTAGATTACTTCCATTTCAAAGCTTTCAAGATATTTCAATTACTAGCAAATCATATAATAAAACATGTTTTTTTCAGTTATTTTTAAAATATTTTTATCAATTCATTTCATTTTAATGTCATTGCATATGTTTTTAGTTTCAAAGTCATTTTAAGCTATTATTTCTATTTCCAAGTTTACACGCGGAAGTTCTTCGTCTCTTCTCAGGTACATTGTGTCTGGGTTCTGCCCTCCACCATTAAAATCTCTTTCTTGTTGAACGTGGCGGCATAAAACAACATTCAATTTCGAATTCTATTTTCCAGTATATTCCATGGTCTTATTTCTCGATTTATTTCTGACCAGAGTATATTTCGATCTTTAAGTCCTGACATTTCCGAATTCTTCAACTACTGGTAGGACAGTTATTAAAAATGTTTTTATTTCAAAGTAAACAGTAAAATTGAATAAGTATGCTTGAAATGCATTGGGTTTAACACTGAAGCTCTTTTATCTTTTGTACACCATCTTTATTCTGTGCTTATGTCTAAGATATTGTATTATACTGAAAACATCTATTTCAGCACTTTATGCATGCGATGTTGTTACTTTAAAAGTTTCTATATATAAAAACCACAGATACCAAAGTAGTTATAGTTATAAAGTATAGGATACAAATCTGGTGAACTCTGGACAAACATAGACCTCTGAAAATCCAGAGGTGGGATCAGGTGTAATGGAGGAGTAAGCATACCTGTTGAACGGTCACACCCGCCGTGAGTCCACAGTCAAAATTCAAATAAAACAAGTGAAGAAAAAACCTTCGTGACAATTTGGACAGAAGACACAAAACGACATACGACTATAAAAAAAGGAATGAATACAAATGTGGTATCTTGTAAGATCTTATGCCCGTGAAACGTTAAAACTTTCAAACTGAAAATAACAAAATTAAATGCGACCATTAACCTATGAATACATTGTACCTCCACATGCAAGATCTTTATCTGTAACATTTTACCATATTCACCCTGAAGGGACATGTTAAGATACCGTAAACGATTATAATCAGAGTCTCTCTTTATATTGAATTGTTATGGTTTGTTTGTATGTGTTTGTAATTTTGCTTTTCTTCTTGTTTCCCACTATCTTTTCCTCTTTATTAGTATGAGTGAGCCCCGAGTGTTTGTGAGGTAGAGTGAATGGAAGGCTAGTACTAGTCAGCCGAAAAACTCCATACCCCTAACCAGGTGGGTCTGTAGGAGTTATGTCAAATCCTGGCTATACAAAGCTGAATAAAGTGTGAAAAAAAAAATAATAATAATAATAATCAGAGACTGATTTAAGGGCTTCATCATAAAAATTTCGAGAAAAATGCATGGAAACAAATCAAAATATTTTAGATGTCCATGTACATTTAACCATCACCATGACGTCAAAAATATGAACATTTTATTTTTTATTTTTTATAAAAATTTCCAATCAACGAATTTACATTTTTTATTCATTTTAACCCATTTCTTATGAAATAATTTTAATGTAACTACGCAAAATTATCAATAGACCTCCGAGACAAAGTGTTATTATTTTCCAGCTCAGATCATTTAGATTGTGAGTTGCTAGCAGCATATATTTTAAAATGCTTTTGTATCTGTCATTTTTATATGTGCAACTGTAAACACAGAAATGCCAAGTATTCACTCAGTACTGATAATTATGGATTGTATATGTCTGTAAACGTCCCAATCACTCTGACTTTTACTATCAACTGTTTTCAGCACGATGAGCGTCTAAAACGTTATTATTAATCTTCGTTATCTCTTTTCTCAATAACTGATTTGGATAAGTCTTAAAAACTTGATGTGTAGATATGTAGATTTCATTTTTTGTGAAACATTATAGGCAAAGACAAGGACGTGTTATATAAATTAAACCCCATTTTCTCAATTAACCCAGTTTGTCCCTAGTTCAACCTATTTTTCCTCACTAATTCCCATGGACTGGAAAAAAGGGTTTATGTGAGAAAAACTAGGTTTAACTCGGTATTGAGACAAGAAAACAGCCTATTCTTACGTCAGCAAGATGAGGGGGACACCGTTTACTGAGCTTCCAATAAAATAGTCCTGGATGTTGACCCTTGGTGTCCGCAGATGAATTTTACTCTAGGAATGTCTGCTCTGAATATCTCCAATGCAAGGGTAATTTATTGGCAGATTGAGTATCTAGCCATCACAAATATTCCAGCAACTAGAGTCTGCATCCAACAATATTCTATTAAAGGGGCATTTGAGTTTGACCAAAAACACTGTGTCGACTTTTTCTACTTTTACTACTTGCACCTGATGTACAATAACAAAGAGAGCTATACACGTCATATATATATATGTATATATAATATATATATATATATATATATATATATATATATATATATATATATACATATATATAATTTACATATACATATATATATATACAATATATATATATAGATATATATAATATATATATATTATATATATATATATATATATAGTGAAAATAAGGACAGGTTCAGTGTAGTATTTATATACAAATAGTAAGGTTGAGTTAATCAGATGCAAATGAAAAAATGTTGTCAAACCTGGGTTTCTCAAGCAATTTTCACAAAATATATAGGGACATCAGAATTTTCATGCTTGTATATATATATCTTTTTTGTTATTGTTTATCAAACTAAATTGTAAAAAATGGAGAAAATGAAAAAAAAACACGTCAGCTAATGCCTCTTTAATTTCACTCGATATATATATATATTTTTTTTTTTTAAAAATTGAAGGACAGTATTTTATTAAAACTTTATTTATTTGACAAAGATTAACATACAAGTTAACGCAACTTATATGTGGGAGGAAACCGGAGTGCCTGAAGATAAATAATATATAGACTGTAGAATCGGAAAATTTTGTGGGGTTAAAATTCCGCTGTTGTAGATATAGAAGAAATCCATTGATATGTTGAAATTAAGTTTTATTGAAAGAACGAAAAACTGTTTGCAAAGGAAACTTTAAGAAAAACTAGGTATGAAATATGTAAAATTATGTCTTTGTTTTAACTTCGCTGATAAATAGAAACAACGAAATTAAAACCACGAAATTTCTGATACTGCAGTATTAATAAAACACGAACAAGCAAACATGAAAACTGAAATGAAAAATACTAATGCAAAGTGAATGATATATATACAAGAGAAAATATTAATTTTCTTCGATAAAATGATCTTATATTGTGACGAAATATTTTCCATGGAAAAATAAGTTTAACATACATAAGTAATTATCTATCAATAAAAGAAATTGTGAAAAATTAATGTTTACATCTAATTATTGATTCATTTGAGAAAAAATATAAATGCAAGTTTATCTTCAGCCATGCAAGATGTCCATTTATGACTGTCAGTTTAAGTTTGTTTAAGTATGTTCATATCCTCCGATTTCAATGTCATAATGGATACGAATTCTTCATTTAGTTAGGTTAAATCCTTTTGTATGTTGCCTCCTCTCTAGGAACTCGGTAACTCCATATAAAAACATTCCCGAAATTAATATGGCCAGACTGCAGTAAAGTTTTATTCTGGTTACCAGGAAGTTTCCCCAAGCAAAAGCAACAATGAAACCCATGGACTCCCACAAACGATAATTGGAAAATGCTGCTTCCGATTTGCCCGTGAACAGGTAACCGTAATATGCTGAAAAAAGGTAAATATTAAGATTTAAAACGGACAGAGAAAGGTGTAATTGACGTAATATGCTGAAAAAAATGTAAATATTAAGATTTAAAACGGACAGAGAAAGGTGTAATTGACGTAATATGCTGAAAAAGGTAAATATTAAGATTTAAAACGGACAGAGAAAGGTGTAATTGACGTAATATGCTGAAAAAAGGTAAATATTAAGATTTAACACGGACAGAGAAATGTGTAATTGACGTAATATGCTGAAAAAGGTAAATATTAAGATTTAAAACGGACAGAGAAAGGTGTAATTGACGTAATATGCTGAAAAGGTAAATATCAAGATTTAACACGGACAGAGAAATGTGTAATTGACGTAATATGCTGAAAAAGGTAAATATTAAGATTTAAAACGGACAGAGAAAGGTGTAATTGACGTAATATGCTGAAAAAAGGTAAATATTAAGATTTAAAACGGACAGAGAAAGGTGTAATTGACGTAATATGCTGAAAAGGTAAATATTAAAGCTGAACTACAAAGATAAAAAGCTTTTGAACTTTTAATAGAAAAATGTGTGTTAAAAAATGTTTTGAAACATTCCCACTTCATATCCCCATACAGCTGACATATTTATGATTGTTTCTATGGAAAATCAAGTCCCACAGCAGGTATAAAAGGCGGATTAATTATATTTGTCGTCATTGTATATCTGTACTCGCAACACGAAACGTGCGAAGTCCCAGAATCTGAACAATACTCGTCGAATCTTACCTGTACTTTTGTGTATACCGTGTCTACAGACGTCATTCTGAACGTGATCAAAGTTAATATATTCCAAGGTCAGGGTCACTAGGGCTAAAATAGGCAAAATGGTGAGGGGCAATAATAGCCTATTTGGCCCAAAATATGAGGGAAATAGTCATATAATAACTTATAACTCAAGTAAACATCATTGGATTTAGTATTGAGTCTAGAGCAACATAACATGGCGCCGCGCTGTAAATGTCTAGAAAATTTAATGTATACATAAAATATTTGCAAAAATATAAGTACATTCAGCGATATATAAAGTTAACATATATCACTAGTAAATGCAAATAAATCAATGTTTTGTTACAAAATATCTCATTACAGAAGGTTATGTGCTGCCACGTGATTGAATTCATCGTTTGAAGCAGGCTCAAATTCTCAAATTCGCGAGTGGGAAAATAGCCTGTGCCCGACTCCACAGACAAATGGATTCACGCAAACTGCTTGTAGTTACATGTCATACTAAGTACTTAATATACTTAGGGATTAATCAAGGACTTTTTCAAGTCATAATCGCGGTGAAAACACTGTAAATGGGAATAAACCGCTGAGTCCTCTGCCAAATCCAAAAGCAAGTTTGTTCTCAGACTTTATCGACTTCGTGTCACACGATTCCCGGAATTCTCGGGAATTTTTCTTTCCTCCGTGATACAGTGAAGAGAACTCAAGTCTCTGACAAATTTGTTTAACTCTTTTTAAATTCAGATACTTTAAGCATGACAATCGATTGTCAATTTAGGAAATTATTGTTGTTACATATCAAAGTATTTAACTTGACACATTTACTAGCTTGTTTAATATCTAAAAATTATCTAAAAAATTGTGTGCTAAATTGCTAAAATCGTGCAAAAGCCAGCTACTGGTCACGAGGGGCTACTGGATCCTGACTAGTATTGTAATGTTTTTATTCAAAATCTTATTATATGCTTAATTATATTAATAAAATATAGTCATTACATCTAAAGACCAATTGCTAAAAACTGGCTATAGTATACTAAACTTATAACTGCAAATCTAAAGTAAGATGTCTATCAACTGGTGAATTATCTAAAAAGTATCTTTAAAATGTGTGCTAAATAGCTAAAATTGTGCAATAGCCGGCTACTGGTCAAAGATGGGTACTGGATTCTGACCTTATTGTAATGTTTTTATTTAATATCTTATGATATACATGATTAAATTTATAAAAGATAGTCATTACATCTAAAGAGCACTGACTTTTGTATACCCAAACTTGTAACTGCAAATTTAAAGTTTTTCGTTTATCAGGCTTATATTTTTTCAACCAATAAGATGATTAAACTGGATTTGAATCTGTGCTATCTAGAGATGGAAGACTTTATGGTTTTAAGAGCGACGCTTTAACCACTCGATCATGCAGACCCTTAATTCAGGTTTCACCGTGACCCAGGGTACATATATGCTCCCATAAAAGATCATACTCCGCATAATCAACGAATTGGTGGCAATTTCCTAGGTTCCAGACATCAAATTTTACCCAAATCCGTTAAAACTAGAGATTGATAATTTCTTTATCATGAAATGATCAACAAATTTTAAACATGCTAGGGAAATGCATGAGGCTTTTTCAGAAAGAAAAAAATGAATTTTGAAAGCTCCGAGAGTCCATTTCTCTTTCGCTCTCTTTCTAACACCAGTGAAATTTAAACCTGATCTTTCGGTCTGGAGTACATCACTTATTATAACTTTGGTATTATGTTTATAATTTTTGTAATACAAAGTAAAAATGAAAAAGTACTATTCAACAATTGAAATTCAAGTCCATTAGGACACGACGAATTATGTGTACTGGTCTCAACATGAAGAACAAGTGCGAATCCCAAACGGGATAGGACCAGGTGTCCGGAATGAGTCGTCAGCGTCCTCTGCTGGCATTCCACACCCGTCGTAAATGTTTCATGGAAACCTTTCTAGTACGATGAACGGGTCAAATTCGGTGAAATGGTCAAGTTTGGTGAAGAGATCAAGTTCGGTGAAAATCACGATTGGCGAAAGGGGGTCACCGTCTGTGGCCGTCCTCTAGAAAACTATCTAATATTATTAAGAGGTTACTTCATAATGTTTAACAAGATCCACGTATCAACCATAAAACTTCTTAAACGACGATTTCAAGCGTTCAACAACGTAACCTTGTGTAAGTGGTTTATTGGCGAGTCGTTTCGCTCTCAGAAACCTTCACTTCTACTGCAAAAAATAACACATGCACATATATCACTTGGCCAAAATTTTCATAATCGGTTGATCCTCACAGAGAATTGATGTTAAGATTTAAAACAAACACAGAAAGGTGTTATATGCTGAAAAGGTAAATATTTAGATTCAATACAGACACAGGAAGGTGTAATATGCTAAAAAGGTAAATATTAAGAAATACAACAGACAGAGAAAGGTGTAATATGCTAACAAGGTAAATATTAAGATGCAATACAGACACAGGAAGGTGTAATATGCTAAAAAGGTAAATATTAAGATTTACAACAGACACATAAAAGTTGTAATATATGTGAATATTGTTGTCAATAAATAGTCGTGAGATATTGTTGTTTATTGGTGTTTACCCTCTACAACTCTTCAGTAAAAGGGAAACACCTGTAGCGATTGTGTAGACGGTTTATTCAGATTGTTAGTTTAGACTCCAGTGAGGCTCATAAGAGATGGTTGACATAGAGAATACTTATCAGAGATAGTAGATTCAAGACCTTTTAAGTGATTAATAGTCTAATTTCAGAATTAGCTGCGAAATGAAATATTCTTAGAAATCAATTGTTTTTTTGTTAGATTTACATTATTTTATGTCTGTAAATTTGATGAGGAGTATTACATAAGATAAATGTCTTACCATTAATTTGGGTTTGAATGACAGCATCTCCCATCCCCCAAAGTGCAGCAAATATGTAGAAGAGATATACTCTATCCGGATCGGGCGTCCAAAATAAAAACGTAATTTGTACTCCAGCATGCAAAAAGAAGGCTGAAATTGTAATTAATGTTTAAATGATAAACATACTAAGAATTTTTATAATTTGGCAAACTTTATTAACTCCACATCCACTTCATTTAGTATCTGTTTTATACAATTTTGTTTATGATTAACAATACCATGTGGACTAACCATATCACACTAACCATTATTCCTTCCAATTGATAAATAACTTAAACTAGAAAAAAGTGTACATTAAAATGAACTTTTTTCAGACGACAGAAAGAATAAATTAGAGCTTTAACCTGTTTTTGCATTCAATCTTGACATCAGTCGTTTGTCAAAAGATTTGCCTCGCAGCGTTCAGTGTTCGAACCCTAACGGGTTATTTTCATACATTCAGTTAGCGTTCCTCCGTCAAAGTACTTATACTGCAAGAATCCTTTTGTTTGAAGGATACTCTTGTCCTCTTACCGCTTGAGGTAGTCTAGTGTTAGAGCGTTCGACTCGCAAGCGGAAGGTCCCGAGTTCTACTTCCGGTATCGAGTCATACAAACGATTTTAATAGTAGGGCAATGACTGTCCTTTCACCAAGTGCCCGGCATACCAAGTGAAAGTAATGGGTCTTTTGGATTTGAGCTTAAACCGAAGTCCTGTGTCACAGAAGGTTGGCCCGTAAAAGAACCTTGACTGTATAGGCGTCAGTCCATTTCACAGGTCCAAATTTGTAGCATTTAACCATTAGCAACGTGAAAAATCTTGGCGGAATATAAAACAACAATAAAACAAAAAAAAAACAATCTTTTTCCCATGGCTGTGCATGTATAAGCATGAGTCCGGGTAATGAAACTTCCCAGTCCGGGTAATGGAACTTCCCAATCCGGGTAATGGAACTTCACACACAGATTGCACTTTGCATTATCAAAAATTAATCTCGTATCAAGATGCTTAAAAACGTTAAAATGAACCACTGAAAGTCACTCAAATCTGTTTGATGTCTATAATATTTCTATTCTGATGTAACACTTACCTAAAACAAAGAATGGGATATGCCCTACATATTGCACCAAACGACCAAAGGTAAATGAAGATATAGCATCAACAACCCCATAGCAGATCATGACGTATCCGACATTCCATATACCTAATGCACAGCTGATGTAGGACTGAAATAAAACAATATAAGGCATCTTAACTGTGTCGATGTAGAGAAATATACGTCAATATACATATCAATTCACTGGCTAATTTCTGTAAATGGTGTGTCATCCATTGAAGATTATATATATAAATTGTCAATATTCCGTATGATAGCACAGAATAGTAAATAAAACGAAGAAATATATTTGTGTACTAGCGCTTTCACTTGTATTCAGATCAGATTTATCTTTAATATATATATATATATATATATATATATATATATATATATATATATATATATATATATATATATATAATATATATATGTATGTATGTATATAAAACTGACAATATTGTTACCTTTGTAAAATCGCTAGTAATAAAAGCTTGCTCTATTCCACTGTAAAACGTCAGGAGCATCATCAGTTTTTGGTAAGGCGACTTCCACCAGTGTTTGAATGTTGCAGCAAAGAGCTTGAATGAAAGCTTTCCCTCTGAGTCTGATTTTGGTTTATCAAGGGTTATTTTATCCAACAGAAAAACGATGACCAGAATTGCAGCCAAAGCACATCCGGAATAAATACCACAAACTATGTACACCTGGATAAAATTATAGCAATACATAAAGTACAGATGTCAATGTGTTGACTGTTCGGAAGACAAATATAAAAAATCTCAGATTCCAAAGCATAGATCTTTAGGATGTCCAGGATAAAGGTACAAATCTGGTAAAGTAAATGAACAAACACGGACCTGATGCAATCAAGAGGTTGGATTAGGTGCCATGGAGGAGTAAACATCCCCTGTCGACCGGTCACACCCACCGTGACTCCACAGTCAAATTAATTAGTACAGACGTCTCAACAACTAACTCAACATTTCACATAGTGAAACAGAGTAATTCCACACAAGACTATTATACCGACCGTAAAATTTGCGGAACGTTGACATCAAATGCTGTTTTCGATATCTCTGTGTAAATTATTTGTCAGTGAGTAGTTTACCTCTGTATATGAAATGTTTATATGTTGAGCATGCCCTGGCATATCGGATCATTTGTGAAATATAAACTCCATATCCGTGATAGTGAGATAGTATTACTCAAATGTGGCAAAATTACAAATACACGTGTTCTACAAATGTCACCGGGGTGAATTTATCGTCACATTTGGATTAAACAAAGAAATGTTTGGGAAGGAGTATGTATGATTTCACCGTATTTTAAAAAGTTGTTTTGCAGCATATGTTAAATGATGAAAAGGTATTAAACCGTTTTGTCAAAGCAAGTAATAATATTCGTTTAATTGTCAAATGGTGCCATAGCATTTTTAAAAGATGTATCAGTTATTTACATGGTGGAACAAGATTAATCGAATGGTGTATCAGTATTTGTCGAATAGTGTAACAGCAAGTGCCACATGAGAATTATTCATTTTTTAAAATGGTGTTCCATTCGCAGAATTAATTTTGTGAAATAATTTGAAAAATGACGTAACTTTTGTTTACACACTTTGTCACAGCCTTTGTCAAATGATGGGATAGTATTTATCAAAATATGCCAAATTATTTTAGTAATATTTCATGGTCGTATGGTTCCAATATTTTCCCTCACTACTTCTCCGATGATCCTAGAAAATTGTATGATTCGAGCATTGGCTGTTTTAACTAATTGTAAGCAGAAAGAGACATATCCAGCTACACAGATGAATTAAATAACGACACAAGAATAAAAAAAACATGTACTATTAACCTTATCTATATCTGGTCTGTTTAAATTAGAGTTGTTGACAAGTACAGTTGGGTCAAAATTTGCCCCACATTTTGAAAGATCCTCCGCTGTTATTTCAATCGTGTCGTTAGCGCCCTCTGGCCTTTGACTGAAGACAGTAGACGAAATAAGATTCCCCCATATTTGACCTGAAAAACATAAGATTTTCAATGATACACCATTTTGCTATTATATAAAAGACAAATTTACGTAATTCATATACAAGTTTTTAATGAAAAATGGAAATAATAAAATATCAGAGTTGAAATTGGTATACTTTGATTGAGATCAAGTCATTGACAAAACGTTGATAAAACCACAAAGTTTTTAATGTTTGCATACCATATTGATGTCAACGTTCCGCAAATTTTATGGTCGGTATAATGATTTTATTTGCGATTTTTTCGTTTCACTAAATAATTGTTGAGTTACCTGTTCGATAGCGGTTGTTGAGTCGCCCGTATCAATTGTGGCGAGGATTTGTTCTTCCCTTATTTCATTTGAATTTGACTGTGGATTCACGGCGGGTTTGACCGGTCAACAGGGGATGATTACTCATCCATGTCACTCACCTGATCCCACCTCTGGATTGCCAGAGGTCCGTGTTTGTTCAATATTCTCCAGATTTGTATATTGTCTCCTGGAAATTCTAAATATTTATATTTAATTCATAATCTGATAATTTGAACAACAAATGTAAGTGAATATAATGTTTGTTTTGTCATTTTAAAGAAAAGTTAAGGAAAGTAAAACAAATAAGCATGAGCTGTTAAGCGCGTAATATATTCTTGATATTACCAACCTTTGGCTACCTCCGATTGCGGTAGATTACAATAACTTCAAGTGGGACTGATTAAGGGAAATTGAACGTTTGTTAGGCTGAAATGTTACCAAAGCAAGTTTAACAAGGAGGATGCCAGATTATACATATATAACAGCATTACATATTAGCAAAACAAAGTAATTAAATTTTGCTGTAATTTTTACATAGTTGCCTGTCAATAACCTAGAAAGTGTGGCATAAAACACACAGCATATACTCTTGTATTGCAGTGTAATTCGTATCTAACCAAAACCCAGAATTCGGTACAAGGACTAGCAAACTAAACACCATATAGAATCAAGTGTCCCACAGGGGTGACCCCCTGTCTACCAGTCATATTCATCCAGAGTCGTGAGATCGTCGTCAAATCCAGACTTACATAGATAACATTACCTCTCCTCCTCCTTCAGTCTTTATAATAAATCATTAAAACTTATGCCGACGTATGAAAAAAATCTTAAAACGTTTGCATACGTCGAACTTTCGCCGTAGCCATGTCACACATTAAACATTTGTCGAACGTTTTCCGATCTATGTACAATTTATCAAATATTCATAATACGTTCGCATACGTTATAGATTTGTCGAACGTTTGCCGACCTATGAACAATTTATCAATAATTCATAAAACGCCGGCATACGTCGATCTTTCGCTGTAATTTCGGATAAGATGGGCAATTGCATACAACAGGTGGGAACGTGTGTTAACGATCGTATAACGTACCTACAACGTACTCCAGCTTATGCTGAACGTATGGATTATATGCTAGCTAATGTCTTTATTGTGTGCATTCACAAAATTTTCACATGTATTTGCCGTACTTCAACATATGCCAGCGAATACCAGCGTGTTGTTAACAATACTTATTTACAACTAATCCGACGTATGCCAGTATAATCTCCTAAAACGAGTTTGTGGCATGGATTTTAGATCAAGCGGAGTAAGTCCGTCAAGTTTGTGTTAAACGGCCAATTTGCAAAAGTAAATTTTTAACAGGCCATCCGTCGAGAATTGACACCAGCAGCTGCCATTTTTCAACGGCACGATCCATTTCCAACGCCATTTCGGTTCCATATACAACGTTGAAAACTGACCCCGGTTCAATTTTCAGCGGGGGTCAATTTTCATTGTTACACCTGCTGAATCGTCTGTGTGACAGAGGTTTTAGGACCGTTATATCTTTGGAATATTTCTTCATATCCTTATTACATAAACTTATCTCGACCAACTATGATTCTATGTTTCGATATGTATTTCTAGCAGAATTTCAATAGTTTTATCTCTCTGTTTTCCTGGCGAGTGTAGAACACATCAACTTAAATGTAAAGTGTTGATCGTAACTCACCAATATGCTAGTGTATAAGACATTTACATTTCATGTGTGCTTCTTTTAACATCAGGAAAACATAGAAAGCCATAACATGAAGAAGGCATAAACGACTTACTTGTTTGAAAAAACATGAAGAAAAAGCCAAAAAATCTATTGATTACATCATCCTCCGTGGTCCCAGTCATCTTGGAGTACCATACGGCTGTTTGTGTCAAGTAGGTACATTTGGCAGACCAAAGAGGTGCTGCTCCTATTCCGACGATAATGGAAGCTGGTACCATGACTCCCCAAACAGCGTAAAAATTCGCAACCATATACAACAAGTAACACACCATAGACGCTGCGATTGTCCACTTGCATCCTAGATGATGAATTATAAATGTTGGTAAAAACATACACGATAGGACAAGGGCCCCATATAGCACTGATAAACCTCCTGTGCCAACGCCTTCATCTTTATTTAGAGTACTTTGCAAATTTGACAATGATTGGAACGATGTAAACAAAAACATAAATCCGAAACTAACGACGACTAAATTCCTCACTATCACCAACTTTGACATTGGAAATTCTTGTTTCACGGCCTTCGCTGCCGTACCCATTTCTAATCCCCCGGGTTCAGTTGATGCCTCGTAAGATGGCGGTTTTTCATCCATGGTTCAGCTCTGTCTGAAAGTAGAATAAATTTGTGGTAGACTTGTTTTATGAAAATATACTTTTAAGTAAAACATCATTTGTTAAGTGTCTAATGATAGCCAAAATACTATGCAAGCTAAGTAAAGAGTTCTTATTTCTAATAGCAAATAAAGGACTTGTCACTTTTACAGAATAACTGTAAACTGTATGCTAACTAAAATGGATCTAGTTATTAGATTCCGCGGCCAATCAGTTCATCTACACTTTAGAGTCTTGCCAATACAAGGACAGTTTTCCAGATCATCAGAATGCTGAACACTACCTGTGTTGGTGTGTGGGTTGGTGGATTGTGTTTTATTTCGAAAACTTAGTACAAAGCGAATGCCGTGTTTATACTAAACATCCAATGGGAAATAAATAACCCAGGATAAGATTTACTGAAGACGACAGTTAGTCCCCTTTGGACCAGAGCTCCCTATTTACATCGGATCTAAGCACGTCGTGAGCTGGTGATTTTTTCAGAAGGTCCCTCCCATTGGGGAGCCGAGTGCCGACCGACCATGGGAGAAGAATAGCGATGAAACTTATCAAAGCAAACAAGGCCTAAGCCTACTCCGTGGAGCGAGTACGTGTAACAAAGTCCATAATGGTTGCATGTTAAATACACGGAGTCAGGAGGTACGAGGGGGTTGGCTCCGGTATGTGGCTTTCAATTGTCGCGTTGGATGTTGAATAAGCAACGGGACTAATTCATGTACCACGTGATAACCGAAAACGTTTGTGCGGTACTAGTATTTACAATGGTGATTGAACGTAATCTTCCCGCTGAAATAACATAGCCGCGGGATATCGTCTGCGAACGTCATTCCATCACTAATAAAAACAATAGTCCAGTACAATCGTTATCTGGTATCACGTGGTACATGAATTAGTCCTATTATCGAAAAATAGAAAATAAAAAACTGAAATGATATAACAATGCATGTCGTCATTACAGATGACATTTTGTATGTATATATTTCCTCGTACTCTATTTAAAATGAAGTTAAAACTAAAGCTGACTAATGCAGTTGGAATGAAAACTTTCGAAAATGGATATTTAACTAATGACAAGATGCTATTTATCATGTTACGATATAAAGTAGTAAAAAGGTTACTATATATTTAAGATTTAAGACAGTTGAAATGGTTTGTTGATTATATGAAAGAAGGATATTGAAAAATGTGTGTACAGAAAGTGTGTCCATTCATGCGAGAATTTAACATTTACAAATAAGGTGTTTTGATTGTAATAGCAGTATATCAAGTTCATCTAAACATTTTACATGCTTGACGATTACCGAGGAAAATGTGATCAATCGTTCATTTTACACGGATCATTTGTACACGATTTTGTTTCGAATCAGACATGTTTAGATTCAAAACAAAATCTAAATTCATTAATCATTATTAAAATGACACACGAAAAATTACAAATCCATGTGTTTTAAGAATATAAAAATCAGAGATAATACAGTTTATTTCAGAATGTCCAGGATACAATATCCAAATATTGTGAATGTTTAACAGACACATTAATACCCTATCATTCGCCGTTCCACAGAGAAAAGAGTTAAAATGTGTAAGATATTTCACCGGCAAATATTGAATTACAGGACATTTATTTTTAAAAAATCAAAATCCCTTAATATTATATTTTAGTTTTGTATATTGCTTAAAATGATGTACTCATGTTTAACCCATCGACTATCAAAATGTGTATCAATAGCCTAAAAACAAATTATTATCACTTCACTACCCTGTAATCTGGAAAAGATTACCTGAAATGTACACAAATCTATTAACTGATAAAATAGTGAACTGTTTGTTTCTGGCATGACTTATTTCATTCATAACTTAGGTCGCATGCCCTAATGAAATGTATCACTTAGACCGACAGAACGTATATCACTGTTACTTCGTGTACAGTTATATGTCGAGATAAGTTTCATTGATTACTTTTCATCGTTGTTGGGTGGAACTGTGTAAAATACGTATAATACCACTTTCCTTTTATTAATATGATTTACAATACCAAGATTGAAGTTTTACAAGAGGCCAAAACAAATGCTCAAGACGATCGGTTGTGTCAGTAAGACTACGTCAGTTGAGCTCGAAAGGGAAATATAAAAAATCTCAGATACTAAAGTATTTATTTATCTTCAGGATTTCAATATACAAATATAGTGAATATTGGACATACACGGAACTCTAGAAATCTAAAATGGTATCAGGTGTCATGGGGGCAGTATACATCCACTGTTGACCGGTCACATACGCCTATAGTCAAAATCAAATGAAATATATCATAAAGACAACCTCTTCACAATTAGTCAAGACGACTCAACGACTGCTATGGATTAGGTAACTCAAAACCATAAAATTTGCGGACTTTTGACATCAAACGATAGTCGGCCTGGCTCAGTCGGTAGCGCGCTCGACTTTTGATTGTAAAGGTCGTGATTTCGAGTCCAGTCGGCAGCAGGTTGGTTTCCTGTCCTTCGGACATGTATATAACAGGCCATACTTCCTAAAATATTTATACAGAAATGGGTGTATTTTGTGATTGTCTAATACCAAAAAGTGAAAACATGAAAATCATTTCGTTCAGAAGAGGATGTATAAAAATGTGAAAATATGATGATTATATGATTTTCCAAACTTGTATCTTTGTGGTTAAAAGATGACAAGCTTATGATTCACGAGAGCATGTAACAAAATGTGAAAAGATGATTATTTCATGACATACCAGGGGTTTTACGAAAAAGCGAAAACATTACATAATAATGATAATTATCCCGGATCCCTCATGACACAAAAATATACACAAAGATAAACTTTTTCGACTTCATTTAAATTTTGAATATGAAAAGGTTAGGTGTCACTACGTGAGTAAAATCAAATAAGATATAAATGTTTCTTGACTTTGATTGTGTATTGCTATGTTTTATCCAACGTATGTGGGTATAGGTCGAGGTAAAGAAACATGGTAAAGAATAAGGCGGGACATCTGAACCCGAGTTGTACTGTACATTGCACTGAACATAAAAAAAGTCGATGTGAACTTAGCCCACATGAATTTAAGCATTATTGTAAAAATCTTATAATGGAGACTGATAAAGAGTTTTTCCATTTACCTGTGAAAGGCAGGATATGATGTAATAATATTTTCTTCTCCATCAAAAAAATACTTTTCACAACATACAGGTGAACAATTTTTAATGTGGCGTAAAATACCTGGAAATCGAACACGACTATAGAGCACATATAAAGCATCAGGTGACTTACTTTGGAGTAGGCAGCGGTATATGACATAAATATTTTACAGTAAGCAATGTTTCCAGTTGTATCTTATAGAATTGATTCTGATAAGATCACTAGATGGTTTCACTTCGCTAATTCATAAATGCCCCAAAACGTTCTTTGCACGTTTACGTTGATTTAAAGTTGCTATTATAAGTACACATGGTAATAATACCTAAACCCAATCATATTTCTACGTATAGACGGAAACATTGCATCTGGTTATCGGAATGAAGGGATTTCATCAAAATCAATTTAATCCAGGCTTAGTTTGCTATCACCCAGATGTCTTACTACTTTTGCTAAACTAGTCTTGATCAACAAACAAATCTTAAAGACAAGGGCAAACAAAAACTGTAATAAATCGGGCAAAAACTTATATAATACTTAAGCCACTGAAAACCAGGAAGTACAAATTGAAAATTCAAGCCGTGATGTATATTTCATTGATTTTTTAATTATCGATTCGTTTTTTATCACTTAAATTCCTAAAGTACACAGGACAACGACACCGAATATATTGAACGAATATAATTTATTGCAAGGTTATGTTTGATTTAAAATAGTGAAATAAATATTTCTTCAATGGTTCCAAGAATTACCTGTGTATGATGGTATTAAGCAGTGGGAAGTCCAGAAGGCAATTTTTGTGAGAATGTGTGCCAGTTTACTTGCGGAAGGCCGGTGGTGTCATCTGGGGTACATTGTAACCGAGTTCTCTTCTCTACCATGGAAAACTGGCCACCACAGTATAAGTGAAAAATTGTTGAGTGCGACGTAAAACAACATTCAAAATTCAAAATTTTAAAAATTTAAACAAATTGATATGATTAAATTGACATTGTCTTCTCGGAAATATCCGAGGTGGTTTTAAGTTATCCTTAGATAAACCTCTGACGGAAAGAAATCATAGTAAAAGTTGAAAGAAATAACTGATGCTCACTTTATCTTGCAATCAACATTCGGACCATTTATCCATGTGATCATTCACACACCTAATCAACACGTCCACGTCCGAAGGCTTTTAGTTGATATAAACTGAAAATTCAAACAAGTATAAGGAAGAAGCACCAATGGATATTGGAAACTCAGAGTCCATTAGAATATAGATATAACAACTGTCTTAACACGAAGAACAATTGCGCAAAACGGGATAGGATCAGGTGTCTGGAAGGCGTCAACGTCTCACACTCAACAAGATTTTGCCGTAGTAATTGATCAAGGTAACCTCATAGTCACTCAATGCGATTAAATCATGTATCATAGTATGTTTGGAGTCAAGATTAAATCATAGTCATTCAACAACATTTAATCATTGTCAATTACAATATTTAGTCCTAGAAACCTAGAATATAGTGTTCTTTAAATACTCAGAAAGTAGAGAAAATGAAATGGGCACTTTGACAAAATCAAACACATATGTGGAGGCCTACGAATGGAAAACGAAAATGGAATATATTTAACAGGTTTCATACACAAACATCCAGTGGTATATTCAGATATTGCAAATATTATTTTACTACGTGGTTAAAAATATATTGTGAAAAACGAAATATTATTTCGTTTCCCGAGATACTTTTTCGCCCGCATAAAAAATATTTCGGGGAAAACGAACAAATGTTTCATTTTCAAGATTTTTTTCGATAGAAAAAATAATATTTCGAGGTAACGAAAAATACATTTCGTTTTCTTAATATTTTTTTCTCAACAGAAAAAAAACAATTTCAGGTAAAACCAATATTTTGTTTCATTTTCTCGATTTTTTTTTTAACTGAAAAAATATATACGAACTGATAGGCCTATTTGTACATCAGCATGCAGTGCCCGATTACAAACTTACATTGAATGATACACACGAATATCTCACACATAATTGATAAGTTGGATCAGATTAGATAATATGGTTAGATACACATGTACATGTACAGACATATGAAGACATTTTACACTACATGTCAATTACTTATTTTGACATGCAATTTGACAGTGATCTTTAGTTTGGTGCAGTGATTTGTGGTTAAGTAGTAAACAAGTACAGTGAAACCTACTTTAGCGATAACCTGTGTATAAAGATCACCTGGTCACATAGCCCGTTTTTGGCTGTCCCCAATAGTACCATTTATATACAAATCAACCTCTATATAAAGACCACCTCCCTATTAAGACCAGTTTTCTTGTGTCCCTAAGGAGGTCTTATATACTTAGATACTAAGTCTTACTATTAGGAAATAACAGTCTTACGTAGGAGATAATAAGTCTTACATAGGAGATAATAAGTCTAACGTAGGAGATAATAAGTGTTACATAGGAGATAATAAGTCCTACGTAGGAGATAATAAGTCCTACGTAGGAGATGATAAGTCTTACGAAGGAGATAAGAATAAGAGTCTTAAATAGGAGATAATAAGTTTTACGTAGGGGATACTAAGTCCTACGTATGAGATATTAAGTCCTGCGTAGGAGATAATAAGTCCTACAATAAATCATACGTAGGACATAATAAGTCCTACGTAGGAGATAGTATGTCCTACTTAGGAGATAATAAGTCCTACAATAAATCCTACATAGGAGATACTAAGTCCTACGTAGGAGATACCAAGTCCTACGAAGGAAATGATAAGTCCTACAATAAATCGTACGTTGGACATAATAAGTCCTACGTAGGAGATAATATGTCCTACTTAGGAGATAACAAGTCCTACAATAAATCCTATGTAGGAGATACTAAGTCCTATGTAGGAGATATTAAGTCCTACGAAGGAAATGATAAGTCCTACAATTAATCCTACGTAGGAGATACTAAGTCCTAAGAGGAGATAATAAGTCCTACAATAAATCCTACGTAGGACATAATAAGTCCTACGTAGGAGATAGTATGTCCTACTTAGGAGATAATAAGTCCTACAATTAATCCTACGTAGGAGATACTAAGTCCTACATAGGAGATGATAAGTCCTACAATAAACCCTACCTAGGAGATACTAAGTCCTACGTAGGAGATAATATGTCCTACTTAGGAGATAGTAAGTCCTACAATTAATCCTACGTAGGAGATACTAAGTCCTCAAAGGGGATATTAAGTCCTACGAAGGAGATGATAAGTCCTACAATAAATCCTACCTAGGAAATACAAAGTCCTAAGTAGGAGATAATAAGTCCTACGTAGGAGATAATAAGTCCTACAATAAATCCTACGTAGGTGATACTAAGTCCTATGTAGGAGATGTTAAGTCCTATGTAGGAGATAATAAATTCTAAAATAAATTCTACGTAGGAGATACTAAGTCCTAAGTAGGTCTTAATAGGTCCTGCAAAGGAGATAATAAATCCTGCATAGGAGATAATAAGTCCTTCATAGGAGATAATAAGTCCTACAATAAATCCTACGTAGGAGATAATAAGTCTTACGTAGTGGATAATTAGTTTTACACTGGAGATAATTTTTTTCAAGGGTTATACTAATACGCTACCATACGAAATGTATGTTTCGTTTTCCTGAAATTTTGTTTTGTCGGCTGAAAAAAATCTTGAAAACAAAACATTTATTTGTTTTCCATGAAATATATTTTTATACGGGTGAAAAATTATCTTGGGAAAACGAACTAATATTTTGTTTTTTGTTTTTCGAGATAATTTTTACAATGTAATAAAAATGTTTGCATGTCCATATTCCACCGTACAATCATGTATTTGATTTATATATTTCAAAGATTGCATCTACATTCTTATATCACCACATTTTGATAGTGAAAAGTTGTTTTCACTTAGCATGTTGCGATAAGAGGTTTATAGGTACAATGTGCTCGAGCAGTAAATTTTAGATTTTGTGTAATGAAGAAATTTTACAATAAAAAACCAATATATTTGTTTTAACTTTCATTTAAACAAACTCAGCATGGTTCGAGCAATAAACAACCAATATATTTTACAAGTATTTTGAACTTACTATCACATCACGTAAAAGAACATCTGAAATTCGGGTGAATATTGATTTTGACACACAGGTTGGGTGTTCGTCGTATGAACACATACCATTATGACTACATCACTGACAGCCTTTAAATATTTCATTCACTAACTATGCTTTCATCTTTACTTTTTAGAAAATAAGCCATAGTTACACGACTTTATTTAGATTCCACTTTTGAATTTTTAATAGTGTTTTACACCACACTCAACAATTTTTCAGTTATGTGGTGACGGTTAGTTTTTAATGGCGGAGGAGATAACCCGGCATTAACGAACTAGGGAGAAGACCACCGGCTTTCCAAGACAATATTTAGTATTCAAAATAATGTAAAGACGGTAGGGTATGAGAAGGTTCTTACCAATCATATGAATATTCATTATTTTTATTTTAGCTGCCCGTATTGTCCAAATTGTATGACTACGAGGGGCTAAGTACTATTTTATTCCCAAATAATCATGATAACTATGGGTATGGTGATATGTAATGACAATTACACATTCCGCTATAATTTGAATGTCGTATTACTATATTACCTAGAATTTAAACATTATCAGGTCAAGAAATTGTTCTCAAGACTCCATACAGCCAGGATTTGTGAATTGTTCAAATTTGTCATTCTCATTAATTGTTTTAAAATTTTGTCATCCTCATTAATCATTTTCTTTTGAATACATGTTGCCCTCATTATTCGTTCATCTTTGTTCATAAATGACTTTTCAATAAACTAAAGTACATGTGTTACAAAGTCTATATCGTAAATATCTGTATGTTTTCTCTTTATCTATCTCTGTCGGTGTAGGGATTTTATACAATTTTCATGTCGATGATACATACATATATGTGTGTAACAAATACAATAAATCGCCATACAGCAAACCTGAAAATCCTGTGTGTTTCTGATTTGCCTAGACCTTTAACAAACATCATCAATTCTATGGTGTTGACAACGAAGTCCAGTTTATAAAGGTGAAAGGGAACACCGAGTTATAATGTTCCAGTCGACAGATCACGGACCTTCCGCAGATAAACTAGCAAAATATTTTTAAACATAATTTAAAAATCTATCGAGATTCGAATCTGCATCGACATGTGGTGAGTGACACTATGGTGTGAATTGTGGTACTCTAACCACTCGACAACCGAATCCTCCAGCCTAAATTATGATTACGATTCAAACTAAGAACATTCCGCTTTTTGTATTGTTCACGTAGTAAAACCGAAAACGTTTAATACACCTACATGAAATTGGTTGATGCTATGTACCTATATACACACCTGAACTCCGATACAGATATCAAGGTTTTTTTGTTGATGGGTGGATAAAGTTTAATATTGTAACATGACACACTGTTTTACAATCACGATGTGTATACTTCTCGATGTGTTTTGTAAATGAAGACTTGAACCGGATTCAAAGGATGGAAAAGCGAACAAAGTAGGATAATTCCCCATTCTGAAACTGTGCATATTTGTATCACTAGGCTTGCTGATCACCCTAATCTGCCAAATAGAAAATGAAAGCTGACTTATTCTCTTTAAAGTAGTTTGTTATAAATTAAATCATCAGTTGTTTGCACCGCTGTAAGTGATGACGCAATTGACATGCGCTCTATAAAACACACTCTGAAGCGGTAAAGACGGTAATCAGGTACAAAAAAGACTTTTAGTGGGAAGATCGTAGAAGACATTCAGAGGTGGTATTAAAAAGAGATTAAGAAGCATCAACATGAGGAAGTAATTAGAAATGATAGTTAACACTGATGGAGAGCAAGAGAATGCATAATATATTTTCAATTTAACTAAGATAGAGAGAGAGAGAGAGAGAGAGAGAGAGAGAGAGAGAGAGAGAGAGAGAGAGAGAGTATTTCGAGGGTTTTCTTTAGTTTTGGTTAAGTTAGCAGAAGACAGATAACTATATTTATCTATGCCACACACGAAATTTTTACTTTGTTTATGTTTTACAATTCTTCTGGGCAATGTTCACTAAAGACAATAGGCTATTTAACTTAAGATATAATTAAATTTTGTGAAAAATTAAAATAACATATTTTGAATCCTTTATATGAATAATGAAGTGCTTAATAGTTAAGTGTTTGACGATACACTCAATAAGTTTTCTTCACTTATATGGTAGAGGCCAGTTGTTAATGAAGGAGATGAAAACCCGATTACAATGTACCTGGGTAGAGAACACCACGCCTTCCGCTTGTAGACTTATTAAAAACTCAGCTTAGGTTCCAACAGGGCATGAACCTTCGCTGACCAAAGGTGAGAGACTTCATGGCTTAAAGTGCGATGTTCTAACCACTCGATCACAAAGGACCAATAGTCTTGTAATATGCAGCACACAAAGTGGACAACATCGAATATATACCCAGCCAATAAAGTTTGTTTGATTGTTTTACTGTTGATTAATAAAAATCAGTTATATGATGGTGACCAGATGTCAGTAGTTAAGGAGAAATACTCGTTTGAAATGACCCGAAAAAAAGGGTCCATTGAGCCACACTAAGGTAATAGGAGACTCTGTGCTTATGAGTGTATTATTGTAAACATTTGGTTCCAATGGGCAAGAAGTTAAATTACCATTATGTGTTCTTTTTACTACTTAGATTGATATACAATAACATAAAAAGAGGAAATATTCTTTTGCAAATGATTAATTCGGCCTTATTTGACCTGACCTGAATTTGGGAAAAAACACAGCGATGTCCCTCTAAGATGACTGGAACATAATTAATTCCCTATATCACAGCTAATGTCCCTCTAAGATGACTGGAACATAATTAATTCCCTATATCACAGCTAATGCCCCTTTAAGATAATTGGAACATAAGTTATTCCCTATATCACTGCTAATAATTGGAACATAATAATTGGAACATAATAATTGGAACATAATTAATTCCCTATATCACAGCTAATGCCCCTTTAAGATAATTGGAACATAATTAATTCCCTATATCACAGCTGATGCCCCTTTAAGATAATTGGAACATAATTTATTCCCTATATCACAGCTAATAATTGGAACATAATAATTGGAACATAATTAATTCCCTATATCACAGCTAATGTCCGTTTAAACTAATTGGAACATGATTAATTCCCTATATCACCGGTATTTCGATATTAGCCGATTATTTTTACTCTGAAGTAATATTTCGTCCAGATAACACCATTTCAATTCTAAACTTTTCAAAAATAAGATATTCATTTTTACAGTGGATATTCTTAGACGGAATCAACAATACATTTAAATTTATGATTTGGCCTTGTTTGATATCACTTTGTTTTTCGGAAATATACATTTATATTCAACTGGAGGTCAACGGATGAAGTCTAATTGACAGACACGATCGTCTTGAGCGTATGTTTTTGTCCTCTTTTGAAAAACTTTAACTTTAATTTGGCAGTGTTAATGATATTTCAAACACGGACTGAGCATGTAATTCGGGTGGTCTGTTCCACCAAAGTCTAGTTTCAGCGTTGCAATGCTGTTAGTACTAGACGAATTTTGTCCATAGGTAAACAACTAATTTAAAACATGAAGACTATGAGCCGAAAACTCGTGAGCTAACGTTTCAATCCTAGACATTTACACAAAAAACCGTGTTAGTATTGCTAATTTATATTAATATAACATAAGGTTCTGATTTTTGTGACAGACATGTTCTGTTTATGTTTATGACTAAAGGCGAAAAAAAGTTGTTACATTCTGATCTTAAAATGATTTTTATATTTCGATGTCCTTTTTATCGAGCTTGACCTTTCTAACCAACTTGATCTTTTCACCGAACGCGAGAGGATTCCATGGAACATTTGTGATAGGTGTGACATGTTAACAGGGGAAGCTGACTCCTTCAAGACACACGATCCTATACCGTTTGGGATTCATAATTGTTCTTCATGTTGAGACCGTTGTTATACCATATTTGTATTAGTCAAATGAAATTGGATTCGAATATCCATCGGTACTTTTTCATTAGACAATAATACATTAAATACATACATAGATTAAGCTATAGGATTACAATGTCCAGTAGTACTACGTATTATATCGTGAATTTGTAGTCAGTTTCATTTCATAAATAGCCGTTCCGTCTCAATCATGAATCTAGGGCTCTTTCCATACATGGAGGCATCATCAGCTAACGTTGACCATTATAAACCACTACCTTCGGGAAAATGTTGAGGGTGATGGAGATTTACCGATTTATGCTTTTCTCAACACAATATTCCTGTTTGTTAGATCCGAAGCCCGTCGACCGCCGTACAACTTCTGTATTATTCATGTCTTAAGTAAAATTTAAAAATTCCCATTGGATATTCGAGTCTCCAAGTCCATTAGAATACGACAAATTAGTTATGATAATGGTTTCAACTTGGAGAACAATTGCGAATCCCAAACGGGATGGGTCCAGGTGTCCGAAAGGAAACATCGACGCCTGGTAGCTTGCTTCAGTCGTTGTAAATGTTCCATTGAAACGTTCGGTTAAAAGGTCAAGTTCAGTGACAAGTTCATTAGTTATTCTGAGATCTGATTAGCGAAAGGTAATCACTGTATATTGTTGTGTTAAAAAATACTATCTAACATTCTTGAGAAGGGGCTTCATATTGTTTAAATTTTTATTCAACTTCAGTATACTGTGAAACCTGATTGGCTAATCAAACAATGAAAAAAAAAACATTCTCAAGTTTTGTGTCGGTTCGTTTATTTCCATTTTGATGCAATATGCTTTCCGGTGGGACATTCACTATAACTAAAGTCTATCTACTTACTGGGGATAACTATAGTAATATCATTATATCAGTTTAGATGTACATGTACTCCAGTATGCTGAAAAGGTTACGTAAGTTACTTTGATAAAGGTATGTCATTTCTATAGAGAACATCGTTTATCATTTTCAGTATACAAGTCAGAATTATGCAAGGTTTAATAACAGATACAAAGTATTGTTATCGATAATAATACAAGGATTGACAGTCCTACTGATAGTAAAGTAGATGTTATAATGAAACAACGATGTCTCTCCAATTGATAATCCTGTACTTGTTTCTTAGGTAAATAAATTTATAGGAATTTTGTAAATTCCAGTTAAAATATATTAATGATGCTCACTCCTCCATGGCACCTGATCCCACCTCTGGGTTACCAGAAGTCAGTGTTTGTGCAATATCACCAAAGTTTTAAATTTTTTCTGAAGATTCTGAGGATTTTTACCTGTCCTTCGGATGAGACAGTAAAACCCGAGGTCCCGTGTCACAGTAGGTGTCGGCACGTTAAAGAACCATCACTGCTCAATGACCGTAAGTGCCGACCATAGGCCAAAATTTGAAGCCCTTCATCGGCTTTTGGTGACGTCTCCATATGATTGAAAGATTCTTGAGTGGTACGTTAAACAACAACAAACAAACAAACAAACATTTTTACTTTGGTATCAGATATTTTATATTTCCTTTAGTTTATCTTATTTTCTTTGTAAGATGCAATGTTTTTGGTTTTATATATATCTAGGATCTGTGGAATCACGCTACTTTTCTTACATTATTGATAAATATTGCAGTAATTATTGGTATTGAAATCTAGACTTCATGAGAGAGAGAGAGAGAGAGAGAGAGAGAGAGAGAGAGAGAGAGAGAGAGAGAGAGACTTCAGAGCTTTACAAACGAATACACGGTAATTCTTAAGTTGAAATTTCATGGAAGGATAATGCATTTTAGCCCATTGGGTAAATTGGAAATTCAAATTTGTAAGGTCCTTCACCGATAGGTAAGAAATACGTTTCAATTAATATGCGGATGTTTTAAAATTGTCATGATACCTCGGCACGTCGATATACAAGGGTCGTATTAACCAGACATAGATCTAACCTTTCTTTGCAATGTGATATAAGTGGTGACACTTTCTTCACATTAAATACTCGGCTAGCGCTAGCTGCAATGATTTTCGCGTATTTTTTTCGATCAACGTCATGGTTTCCTGTGTGCATGTGTGCATCTAGCGGCAGCCAATAAATTTAGGCGGACACAAAATGAAAACTTTTGAATTTACATTCAACGGTAATTCCGGTCTAGTAGTGGAGATCAACTACACAAACGTTCATGAAAGACCTTTTTCGAGGTACTCAATTCCATACAGTTTTGTATAAATAGTTTGTACTAAGATCACGTGATCTTAACGAAAAGTCTGCAAGGTTGATTCCTATTTCGTACTATTTACACTGACAACATAAGGTGATACCTTGTGTCAGTTCTTTCTTATAAAGATGACAAATGCCATTACATTCCTGTAAACTACTTTTCAAAGCTGACACCTAGCACTGCATGATATTCATATTCCATATACACGATAAAGTAATGTTGTCGACATTGTTCTGAAACTGCATACTATTGTGACGAACCATGACGGAACAGAACAACTAGAAACAGGTCTATTCTAAAAATATCCTTAACTTCAACTCAGCCCAGCCAATCAGAACACCGTTATAACTAAGAATCACTTAGATCTTAGTCTAAATTCTTTACTCAAATTTGGCTAAATTATTCCTGAAATTTGAATGGCCGAGCAGGCCGAATTGAAAATATTCTAACACTTATAGAGAAAACCAGGCCCTGCTTTTTTAGCCGAGTTCTGAGTACATTTAATTTTCATGACATTGACTTCCAAGTAAAATCCTGTTGTCATCGAATTTACACCTATAGTTGATGTTGTCTCGATATTTAGTAAACATTCTTATTGACGGAACATAGATAACATTTCAGATCAACAGACTCTTAATGACTCTTGGTTGTTTGTTTTGCGGTGTGGATTTCCTTCCATTATGGCTTGATGCCTGAACTCTTATGACGTCAGCCAAGACCGAGATAAAAAAAACAATTTCCCTGATTTATTTCAAGGTGCAGCCTTTCACATATTAATGTTAGTCAGATCATAATTTTTTATCAATAAACCAAAACTTAAGTTTTTGGTTTTCACTTGATCAGCTTGATATAGCAACACCAATCTAAATCCATACAAACAGTCACAATGGCAAAATTCTACTTTTTCATGCATGGGTTTATATAAAGATTCAAGACGTATAGAGCGTCTTACCCACGACTCAAATTAATCTTTTATTACAAATGTAAATCATCAAACAATTCCAAAAAAAGGGGTTTTGGGGGGCAAATAGAATCATTTCATGTTAGACAAATATATACAAACATGAATCCTTTGAAAGGATGTGAAATGATATACATTCATATAGTCCAGTTCTTAATTATACTGTATATATCTCCTGTTCCAGGATTTTATCTATCAAATGTTTGCCATTTCTCTCGCGAAACGCAGACCTGGGAATGTGATAATGATGCAAGGTGTCATAATTTACCACAAGGGGCTTACTTTATCCTATCTTGCTTTTTTTTTTTACTTTATTTTTATTCAAAAATAGTAAATACATGATAATCCCACTTTCCGGTATAACCCCTGGTAAAATATGTGAAAATATGAGAATGTCTATCTCTGGTATAACCCCAAGTAAATAAAACATGTGAAAACATAGTAATAGCACTTATAGAATAGGAAAATAGGACGTTTATGTCCGGAGTTTAATATTGTATCACGTAAATATTGTCATTGGCTGTCTCTCTGTATGCTCACTTCAATGGACAGCCTGTGTAATATAACTCTCAAATTGACCAACAATGTAAATATTAATACCCATATCAAATATGTTCACGTGTTTGCCCTCACATATACGGTAAACAAAGAAAATCTGCACATTCCATCTGAATAAAATCAAAGTTACAACCCTCAGAATTGCTTTTCTTTAAATCGTCTATGCTATTGCTGATATACGCCCCGCAAACCGTCTTCCGCAAAGTGCCACAAATTTTGACTTTTTCTGTGGACAGATACTAATGTGGCGATGGTATCACACCCATCGTGATACGGAACTTCATTGTTATGTCTTATTGGAAACAGTCGTGGCGTTCACTACTTATAGTGTTTTTGGTCAATGGAAATTAGAAAGTTTGACAAATCAAATGTTCTAAAAGCACAGAGAAATGAAATATACAATTTCATTCTTGACAAGATCATTCATACATTTTGTAATATAAGCATCAATATCCTGTCGGGGATTTTATTGACAAAATCAACACGCCCACTACGCAATATAACGCAGGTAGACAAACTGCTAAATCTTCATATGGCCTCAGGGAACAACAAAACAGAAAAATGAATTTGTAACAAATATCACAACGACAAAATACAGTAAAGTATGTCTACAAATGTATATCAACATCCAATTTTCACCTGTGTTAAAACACGTTTTAGAAAAGTATTACTTAATGAAAACTTGGCTCGTGCTATTAAAACGTCAAATTGACTTACCTGAAGTTGAAATAAATGCAATTCCTTCAAAGACGCGCCAGTAAGATAACAGTGACAGTACAGGTAGAACTTTATATATATATATACACCGTATATACAAATAAGTATTGTTGTACCACGTGATGTAGACTATGTAAACTCACGTTGCATTCCTTTAATAAAATTCGTCTCTAGGCATACAGGAGTTTCGACTAAAATGTATGGGCTGAGCACCTGTTTACATGTATATGTCTTAAAGATGTAACTTAAAAACGGATACCTGTCTTACTTATTAACTGTAAATAACATGTTTCGATTTATTTATTTATTTGTTTATTCATTATTATTCATTTACTTATGTATTCATTTTCGTTATTCTGAAAATACTTTTATTCCCAAATTTTCCCAACAGTGAAATAAAAATAAAATAACCTCAGATTGATAAAATCGTTAAAAAGAAATTTTAAAATTTGTTACGTCACATACTAGTATACACGAACAACTCTGTGAGTTATCAATAAAACGGTTACGATGTTATACGTGCAGTATAAAACTACATGTATATATCTCCCGATATTATCCCCGTTATTAGGTGTAAATATAAGAAAAGATTCAGAAAAAAATGATAATGATAGAGATAGAGATGGAGGAAGACAGATTAAGAGAGAGAGAGAGAGAGAGAGAGAGAGAGAGAGAGAGAGAGAGAGAGAGAGAGAGAGAGAGAGAGAGAGAGAGAGAGAGAGATATATTATGAATTATGTAATGTATCTCTGTAAGTCTGTATATCATTAATTTCTGATTGTTCGATGTAAATTATGTGAATACCCGAATTATGACATAACGTCCAAGAGAGCCATTCCACTTTTCATTTAGAAATTAATTTAGCCGTGCCCCTCTACTTCCGTTTTACATTCATCTGTGCATGAGATATTCTTACGACAGTATATATCTTATACAAGTTTCTATATTGATATTGTCGTCTAGGTTTTGTCGATATTCTAGACGTTCTAGTATTTATACACTTTTTGTGCGCTCCTTGCTAATGTAAAATTGATAATTCAAAACGTTGCATATAGCTCTTCACCAAATTTCATCATCTATCCTTTACAGGTCTTTATTAGTCTATTGTGCCCACGTAGTTGCTACTCTATAATCTTTGTACTTTATCAAAACATACCTTCAAATTTATATCACCTGTCTCATATATTTAAACTTGTGTTCGTACTTGCACGAATTGTTGTCTATTTATCTTACGTAAATCAAGATCGTAAATTAGCTGTTGGTATCTGGAACACCACAACGCCACCTGGGAGTACGAGGATTTCATATGTCTGATTGACCAAATACCAAAACACAGAGAGAGAGAGAGAGAGAGAGAGAGAGAGAGAGAGAGAGAGAGAGAGAGAGAGAGAGAGAGAGAGACTCAAAACAATAATGTTAAATACACATTATAGAGCTACACAAATGCATCAAGATTAAAATTAAATTAACTTTAATCTTGTCACTTGTATTGAACAATATTTAAATGTATTGAAAATATTACATTGTCCTCAGCCAACAAAAGAGGAGGAAGAGTTGAGGGGCTCTGCCTCCTCTGTACAATTACATATATATATATATATATATATATATATATATATATATATATATATATATATATATATATATATATATATATATATATATATATATATATTAGTACAATTAGCCTTCTTTATATTTCATAATAGTAAGTTCTACAATATATTTCGTAAACTTAATTTAATTAGTATTTTTAATAGTATGAAGAGTTGTTGTTTTACATAAAGATTAATCTAATAATTTAAAGTATTGCATAATCTTTGTTTTTAAAGTTTGATATCAAGTATCTTTTATACTTATTTGTTATGTGTATGGAATAAATGTTAAAGTGATATTACATATAGCAAATTCTTATCAAACAATATTTTTACATGTGATTATTTTTAAGTCTTCTCTTGATATAATAAGTTTGTATAACTTTGAGGACATTCAGCTTTGAAATTTAAAAAAATAGGGTTACAGGGGAAATAAGATATGTACGAGGGGGCCCTCTGTTTTTTTTTTTTTGGGGGGGGGGGTTGGTACACATTGTGACTCATACATGCATGAGGATGTTTCAAGAAAAACAAAAATGTACATTGTATATCTATATCAAAATATATAATAATTTAGCTTCTTAGATTTTTAACTAATTTTCTTTCAATAATTTTTAATCGCATCTCTAGCTTAAATTACAGACGAATGTTTTCGTTTTGTATTTTGTGTTGGTTTATTCATTTGTCGTTAAAATTCCAGAGTCATTGTTTTCAATATTTCTGGTGCTGTTTGACATAGATCACAAAGATTGTTGTTTGTTATATCTATTATTTTGAGATATTGATTTGTTGCTGGTATGCGGTGATTAATTCTATATTGTAATCATTTTACATTTGGATTTATTGATAGTCAAAAAGGTAGATCATAATTTATATACAAATAAGGTATAACTACTTATATCTGGGGTTGGTGACAATCACATTTACAAAGTTACACTACTTGTATCTAAGATGGATAACAATCACATTTGCAATGGTGAAGTACTTGTATCTAAGTTTGGTGACAATCACATTTACAATGGTGAAATACTTGTATCTAAGGTTGGTGACAATCACATTTGTAATGTTGAACTACTTGTATCTAAGGTGGATAACAATCACATTTACAATGGTGAAATACTTGTATCTAAGGTTGGTGACAATCACATTTGTAATGTTGAACTACTTGTATCTAAGGTCGATAACAATCACATTTACAATGGTGAAATACTTGTATCTAAGGTTGGTGACAATCACATTTGTAATGTTGAACTACTTGTATCTAAGGTGGATAACAATCACATTTACAATGGTGAAGTACTTGTATCTAAGTTTGGTGACAATCACATTTACCATGTTGAAATACTTGTATCTAAGGTTGGTGACAATCACATTTGTAATGTTGAACTACTTGTATCTAAGGTGGATAACAATCACATTTACAATGGTGAAGTACTTGTATCTAAGGTTGGTGACAATCACATTTACAATGGTGAAGTACTTGTATCTAGGGTTGGTGACAATCACATTTGTAATGTTGAACTACTTGTATCTAAGGTGGATAACAATCACATTACTTGTATCTAGGGTTGGTGACAATCACATTTGTAATGTTGAACTACTTGTATCTAAGGTGGATAACAATCACATTTACAATGGTGAAGTACTTGTATCTAAGGTTGGTGACAATCACATTTACAATGGTGAAGTACTTGTATCTAGGGTTGGTGACAATCACATTTACAATGTTAAACTATTGTAACTAACTTGGATAACAATCAAATTTACAATGTTGAACTTCTTGTATGTAGGGTTGATGACAATCACATTTACAATGTGCTATCATAGACTAAATGGTGTTGTAAAATAAATGTTCCTATTTATACTGATTACTGTTTGAAGTGTCTGCGACATATCAATATATATATATATATATATATATATATATATATATATATATATATATATATATATATATATATATATATATATATATATATTATATATATATATATATATATATATATATTCCTTTTCCATTTCTTTATACAAAATTATATAAAAGTCACAACATTTTCCAACATAAAATTGGTTTCCCCTGGCGATTTCAGATTTATCACAATATTCCGAAGGATGTTTCGTTGTACTTTGACTATGTTTTGTAGTGCTGTATTACATGTATTACTACCTCTTCTGATGACAATATACAATGTATAGGGTGATAACTTTGTTTGTATTATTTTAATTTATTTCATTATTATTATTATTTCTTCCTTTTCTTTAAACCAGGAATGATTTGAAGTATAATTATAAACAAGAAAATGATTTGCTACCAATATAAGTCTAGGCTCCACAATGACAACGTTTATGCCAGAGAATAAGAGCAAACATGAAGAAGTACCGATGGATAAGTGATACGCCAACTCCATTAGCATACGACAAATTAGATGAAGATTATTTGGCAAATCTCAGACGGGATAGGACCAGGGTCCAAGACTAGTTAGCGCGCCACATGCCACATCCGTTGCAAATTATCCATGGAAATGGTGAAAAGGTCAAGATCGGTAAAAATATCATCAGTTTGTTTCAGATCTGATTGGCGAAAGGGAGTCACTGCATATGGTTGTGCCCCAGAATGTTATCTGAGAGGGGGCTTAAATATTTGTTCAACAGATCCCCGTATCGACCATAAAACTTCCTTAGTGTCATGTTAAGGTTCTAAGGTTTATTTCTCATTAAAAAACCAATGTTATGCCAACTATTTTAAGCTTTTGGATATTCATTTTCATCGTATACTTCCTACCAAATATTGTCATTTTTCATATGCTGTCCCATCAAAATTTGATTTGCTACCTTCATCAGAAGGGGTGTTATATGGATTTCAAATCTATAACAGGGGCTGATAACTATATTCCATATCGCCCGCGACAAGAACGAGTCTTCAAGAATGTCACGGTGAATATTTCGTTTGGAAAACAAACTTATATTGATAATAACCCTCAGGTAGATGAATAACGGAGACAGCTATGTGGCAAGCATTACACTGTATATTTACATGAAGTCCATGGTTGTTAGTATGTTTTTCGCGTTCACAGTGACCTTGGAATGATATCCTGCAGAAGTTGATTTTCAGACAGATAATTTATAAACTCGGCGATAAGCAGAATTTGGTCTGCAAAATGATTGGTCGGCCGAGATCCCGGAAGTAAAAAGTGTTCACGAAAACATGGGGGAGTTCCTGATAACATAAATGAAATAGTTTTAAATATACGAGTTAAAGATATCGAGGGTCCGGTAATCTACGAATTATAAACACGCGAAGTATGCCAGTGTTTGGCGTTACCGAGTTTATAACCAGTGTTACGTTACAACGGTTCAACATGTCCGCGGTCACGTGTAGAATTCCATTTTCAATATACATGTAGTTATGTTATTTGGGATGGTTAATATACATAAACAATCTGCATGATCCCATTCTTGCATGAATGATAATTCTGATTCTCAGGAAATGAAATCCATGCATCAAACCTGAGTTCTTTTCAACAAAATTAGGCTTGTTACTGACCATTCTCTGGAATATATCGGGTTCATCAAGTCCATGGAAGATTCGCCTCGCCACTTTAAATACAAAAAACATCAATTTTGACAGCGTGTATGCCTTTAAAATAACGTATTTTTGTTTACTACTTGGCATGTCATTTGTTGCTGATATTGATGCAATACATGTTGCATACCTGAACATTTTTGTACTCGTTTAATTTTCGCCATTTTTAAAATGAAAACGAAATTTTCAAGCTAATGAACTTGAAATAGCACAAACATACGGGACATCCCTGAGACTGGTGATTCATAGCAAATTTAAAACAGAGTGGGTTTTTTTCTGTCGAAAAATGGCGAAAATAATCATATTTGAAAATGTTCCGGTATACAGTACAGTGCTATGTAATAACAAGACATCCTGTTTGTTGCAGCGATTGACATTGTACCACTGTATACAGAAATCCTGGAGAATGAGTTTCAATCTACTGTACTTGATTTGAAACATTTTTGAAACCCTTAAAAGAAAGGGTCATATGCTAAACGCGCCCTGGCATATCTGATCATTTGTGAAATATTAACGCCATTTTCAGGTGATTCTGGTATATTACTACTTAAATGTGGAAAATATACGATGGGAAAGCCAAAACCGTTGTGTTTGTCGTATAGCTTAGTTATTAATTTCCCGTCTGTGTCTATAGTAAGTAAAATGTTTAAGTATGAACTGGTTGCTTGATTCTGTTATATCTTTAATTTCTAGTTCGCTGGGATATATCGCATTGACATATGTATGGAAATTGTCATTATTAATTGACAAAATGTCGTCGATATATCAAAATGTCAAATTAAAGGACAACACCGAACTTTTCTTCTTTTGATTCAGCAGCTTCAGAATGAAGTATGCTTCGTATGAATAAAGGAACATGTAAGAGAATAAAGGGACACAAATGGTTTCTATAGGAATGGCGACAATTTGTTGATAAACCACGTCTCTGAACATTACGAATATATTGTTTGTTTATTATAAAATCCAGAATCTTTTTATATCAACTTCAGTGTATTTATGTGTAGAAATCAGAGTGGTGTTGAACAAAATAAGTATGATTATAACCAATCACTAGATATTTAAATTTTCGGGTACCACCTCTAGTGAAAAAAAACAGTCGTCGATGTCGTTTAATTTTTCATTTTGAATTGTTGTGTAAAGAGTAGAAAAGTCGTATGATTTTATACTGTGAATTTGAGAAAAACTGTGTACCTAAAAATTTTCTTAAAGTTGTTTAAAGATTTTAAGTATTCACATCTTATTTACACTGCTTCTGGAATAAGCAACTGTACAGTATTGCTGAAGTTTCTCCTTGACGGCTGTCATTATCCTGGTAATGAATAAAGATAAAGATTTGTTAGAACATTTGCTGGATCTTGCTTTGTTTCTCTGCTTATATTTGGTTTTGTGGAGTTTATGTATCCAATATAAATATGTTAGTTCAAAATCTGTATCAGTTGTACGTACATCAAAAGAGCGTAAAACGGACACGTGATTATGAGGGGTCACATCCTTTGAAAGTGGGCTACATGTGTATGTAGGATTACCAGAATTCGTATTATAAAACACTAAGTCTTCTAATAAACAATTATAGTAATGTACCTTACAAATAACAACTATATTATCTGAGATTTTGTCCGCTGGGACCAGTACATATTAGTTATGTTATCAGTTCGGTCACAACTTCTGGGTCATAAATACAGAGGGATATCATATTCAACAGAACTTAATTTAATATCAATTCCGGTAATCAAACATACACACGTTGCCCACTTTACAATATAAAATAATTCAGATACCAAAGTATAAATCAATAGAATGTCCAGGACATAGATACAAATCCGGTAAAAATGGACAAACACGGACCTCTGGAAACCAAGAGGTGGGATCAGGTGCCATGGAGGAGTAAGCATCCCCTGTCGACCGGTCACATCCGCCGTGAGTCCACAGTCAAGTCCAATGAAACACGTGAGGAGTGTATCCTCGTCACAATTGGTACAGACGTCTCAACAACCGCCAGCGAAACGGCAACTTAACATTTCACTTAGTGAAACAGAGTAGTCGCAAACAAGCCTATTATACCAACCGTAAAATTTGCGGAAGGTTGACATTAAATGCGGTTTTCGATATCCCTGTGTCAATTATTTGTCATTGAGTAGTTTACTTCTGTATATGAAATCTTCATATGTTGTACACGCCCTGGCATATCGGATCATTTGTGAAATATAAACTCCATATGCGGTTGACTGAGGGATATTACTACTTAAATGTGGAAAATTTACGATGGGAAAGCCAAAATCGTCGCGTTTATCGTATAGCTTAGTTGCTAATTTCCCGTCTGTGTTTATATTAAGTAAAATGTCTAAGAATGAAGCGTGGGCGCTTGATTCTGTTATATCTGTTGTACAAACGTCACAATCCCTCAAAACATGCATCAGTTTTACCTGCCCTTGATGTACCTACAAACGAACCTGATCCATATTTATATTGGATGTTTTCAAACACACACACACACACACACACACACACACACACACACACACACACACATATATATATATATATATATATATATATATATATATATATATATATATATATATATATATATATATATATATATATATATATATATATATATATATATATATATATATATCCTTCTGTATCTTACTAAAAGAGACTTACTGAAAGTAAAGTTTTAAAAAAACGATAATGTCGATGGAAAAACATGGTCCCGATGCTGAATTTGAATTTGAAAGTGACTATTTATTTTGAGGTTATTTTTTTACATCTTCATTAAGTTATCATATGATGAATCGTTTTTTCAGTACACCAATGAATACAAGTCTTTACAAAAACATATGCTATACATATAGGTCTTCACGTATTACGCCAATTACCGAGATGATCACGAGAGGAACCACGATTCTATTTAAATGACAGACCTTTAAACTCGACGCCCGTTTATTTCAACTTTTTTACTTGGTCCCGACGACTTCGAGATAACGAAGTTCTGATATATATATATATATATATATATATATATATATATAATCTTTAATGATTGTTGAAACACTTGGCGAATAAGATGAAATGTGGCAAAACGATTGTCGTACAGTATTTGATCATTGATCTAACAATGTTCTATAGGTCTCAGATACCTCGCTATATGCTACATTTGATTAAAACTGTATTTCATATCGTTGGATGTGATATGCAGTAGTTTTCAGCATTGAACTGCTGTCAGTTGGCATTCATGGGCATATGAATGCCATTTGTACAAACGCAAATTCCAGAAGCGCGTCTCAAAGAATTTTCACTGTCCAGATGACATTCATCGGCCCATGAGTTCACACTGACAGAAGTTGAATGAATATATTTACTTATTTATTATGTTTTATTACTTTTTTACACTTTTTAAAATTAGAATTCAGATTTGCATAAAGAATGCGCAACCAATCGTGCTCGTACAATTCGTGGAACAGCAGTTGGCAGTTATGCGATGATGAACACTTTTTAATAATTGTTATATAGTGTTAGTGCCAACAAATAGTAAATATACTGATAAAAAATCACACTCACCAAAGTATCAATCTTCAAGATGTCCACTGGACAAATTTACATTGTGTAAATACGGACCTCTGGAAATTCAGAGGTGAGATCACGTTTCATGAAAAAGCAACCCCCCCCTTGACCGGTCACGGTCAAATTCAAATGAAATAAGTGAGGAATAAATCGTCGTTATGACTGGTGCATGACTACATCCGCTTCCGAACAAGTAACTGAATATGTCATTATGGCTAAGGGGAGGTAAGTATGATTATTCAAACGATATGCGTTATGCAGACTGCATGTAACATCGTCGTTATACAAACGACTTACCGATTAAGTATATAGAAATTAGTTTAATACCTGTGTATTATTTTACTACAATTCGATTATTTGCCTTGCCATCTATTTATTAATTCTTTTACAATTTCCTTCATATATATATATATATATATATATATATATATATATATATATATATATATATATATATATATATATATATATATATATATTACACGCATGTGTAATCATACAGTTACAATACATAGTTAAATACCCGAATGCAATACGTAATGTCGTATTTCACATAGTTGGATACAGAAATTTCACCGGAGCTACTTTTCTAAATGGCATCCATGTCATCCAAAATATTTGGTGGCGTCGTAAAAAGCGAAATGAATTTTAAATTTGTGTACACATATAGATAAATAAGGGACATTAAATAAAAACAAAACCACACGTATCATCAGACTGCACTTGAACGTTGTAGTAGATGGATTCAATCCATCCGCTACAACAATCTCGTGCAGTCGGATGATACGGATAGAAAAATGTGTAGTTTTGTTTATTTATTACATGTGTGTGTAACCATACAGGGTTCAATACGTAACACCGTATTGCACTGCAGTAGGTTACGGAAATTCTGAGGGAGCTACTTTTCTAAATGGAATTCCACTCATCCAAAATATTTCACAACGTCGTTGTAAGAGGAAATAATCTCAAATGTTTTATTCATTTAAATAAATAAGTGGCATGTAATAAATCCAAAAAAAAAAACCACAAATGTTTTACCCGAATCTCCAAACTGCACTTGATCGTACCTCTCATTGGATCCTTCCGCTACAACTCTCTCTCTCTCTCTCTCTCTCTCTCTCTCTCTCTCTCTCTCTCTCTCTCTCTCTCTCTCTCACACATAAGTGTGTGTGTGTGTATGTGTGTGTGTGTGTGTGTGTGTGTGTGTGTGTGTGTGTGTGAGATATGGACATACACGTTAAGTATCACTGATTACCATACGGTTGATAAACACTGTTTGCCTAGGGTGTTACAAAAATAATATGCATATACTTTTACATCAATCATGAATATCGCATACACACACATGAATAACAAAATTTTACAACAAATATATCTAATTTGTTTAAGTTGTTCCTTTTATAACCATGGTCCATAGATCAGCGATATTTATGATATAATTAATATAATATAATTTATAATTTCAGATAAGCAAAAATAAATAAATCAATAGATAAAAAGATAAATAGCTTGATTTTGAATAGTGTTTACGCCATACTCAACAGTTTTCAGCTATATGATGGCAGCTAGTTTTTGCCGGTTGAGGACAGTACCCGGTTCCCGGGAAGATACCAACGACCTCCCGCAAGTAAACTGGCAATCAATCTAACCAAAATCAGCTTAGGGTTCCAACTAGATTCGAACCTGCGCTGACCAAAAGTGAGAGACTTCATGGTTTAAATCGCGATTTTCTAACCACTAGACCACGGAGGCCCTTGATAGCATGAAAGCTAGCTAACTAGCAAGCTAGATAGATGGATAAATACTTTAACAAATAGATGTAGAAAGAGTTTGTTGTACCCATATCACAGTCTAAATTTCCCCTCATCATTTGTTATATTTGTATACATTTATATATATGAGACAGGAGTTTGCAAACTGGCAGTCAAGTTCCTTAACTTCCGTGTTACTACACCAGCTAATATGAAATTTGCTCTCATGTCGTACGGAAGTTTATGGAGAAAGGAATGGAATTTTACACTCATCCAATGATAGGAAAGCTTAATAACTATGGGCTTGCACATTGTGACCCAGGGCACATTGAACGAAATATCCTATACATAATAAGGAACACCTTACTTCGTCGATTTTAACCATTGGTAAATTCCGCAATATTCATCCATCAATGATCAGCGGGTGTATACTGATCGTTGACACTTTATGCAGATTTTGCTAGGTTAAGTTGACGTGTCATTAGTATTATATAAAAACGCTTCCTAGGACAGCCAGTGTAGTAGAACGATTTTGGCTGCAAGAGAAACGGTTTGTCCCATGTCTTTTGTATTTCACACTGTAATATCTCTGTTGAGAATGCTTACACTTGTTATTCGTTGAACGTGAAAGAGGAGTGTTGATACCACACCACAATATTTCAATTGTTTTCATTTCCTTACAGATGAGGATTCTGTTATTTTTGGCTTTAGCTGTTGTGGCAACACACGCCGGATCTTACGGCGGAGGTGGTCACAAAGGTTACATGGGTGGTGGTTTCGGAATGAGTGGCCCGATGACTTATGGTAAGTGAATATTTCAATGTTTCATCGTTGACTATTACGTCGATTTCAAACTCCAATAAAAATAATTAATGTTAATTAATATAGGAATAGGAGTTAATCCTAACTTGCTTTGACATGGATTTGTGGATTGAGGTGATGCATGTTTTAGTGAATAAGATGAACATTAAATTATATTCATATAAGTAACAATACCAAGTTATAACTTTTACAAATGCTCAAGATGATCGTATTCCTTAATAAGATTTCTTCAGCTGAGATCGCATTTAACATGAATTTATATTAAAGTCATGAATAACCAAATAATAAATATAGATGTATTGCCAGAGTAACCACTGTAAAACGGTGACTATCTTAGCTTCTGAGGAGTTCAGAATTTAAACGGTTCTATCAAAATGAAATATCACTTAAGTATGAAATAGTCAGTTGGTACCGAAAAACCAGGTACTAGGTTAATGTACACCCTCGAGGGCGCAAATGGTCCACCAGCAGTATCAACGACTCATTGGTTGTTAATAATATAAACGTAATACCAAATTTAGAGTTTTCAGAAAAACAATCGCCAAAACAAATGATCAAGATTATCATTTTTGCCAATTGCATTCATTGAGCTTTAACTTAAAATAAAGACATAAAGAAATACCAATGATAATCGGGTATTATTATATTTGAATTGATATGCATACAATTGTGCAATAAAACAGGACTGATCTCTCGACAGGGGATGCTTATTCCTCCCTGGAGCTTAATCCCTGCTCTGGGTTGTCCAGTTGTTTGTGGAACCCCCAATGTCATATTCTATTATGCAATTAATCACTTGCCCTTGCTATCTGTACTTGATAAAACTTCTGAATTTTAAGAGATGGTATGGGCGTATCTGGTATGGACATGTTTAGTATCGGTGGATCTGGTATGGACATGTCTAGTATGGGCGTATCTGGTATGGTCATGTCTAGTATGGGCGTATCTGGTATGGACATGTTTAGTATCGGTGTATCTGGTATGGTCATGTCTAGTATGGGCGTATCTGGTATGGTCATGTCTAGTATGGGCGTATCTGGTATGGTCATGTCTAGTATGGGCGTATCTGGTATGGTCATGTCTAGTATGGGCGTATCTGGTATGGACATGTTTAGTATCGGTGTATCTGGTATGGTCATGTCTAGTATGGGCGTATCTGGTATGGTCATGTCTAGTATGGGCATGTAACTGGCAAACCTCACAAAATCAATTTAGGTTCCAGTGGGACGCGAACCCGCACTGACCATAAATTGAAAGACTTCATAGCTTAAAGTGGGATGATCTAACCACTGGACTATGAACTAGTATGGCATTGTTACTCGAGTCATAACTAGGAATATTTAATTTCAAATAACTCTCCTTCGCCTATTTTCAAGTAGTAATTTGTTTTTTTTTCTTTTGTAATATTTGATAGGTAGGCCACAACTGGATTAACTTAAACGGGCATTAGTCTTTCTTTTTACTACTTAGGGATAAACATGGGTATAACTATTCTTATATTCCTTAATATTGTTTGAAAAGTGTTTGAGAAACCCAGTTTGGCAATTATTCGTTTGCAAATGATACAGATGCTGGAATTTCTAATAGACAATATATTTGTAATGTTCGGAGACGTGGTCTTTCAACAAACTGTCGGCATTCCCATGGGAACCAATTGTGCTCCTTTATTGTCTGACTTCATTCAGAAACTGCGAAATTAAAAGAAGAAAAAGCTAGCGGTGTCCTTTAATTTGGCATTTAGATATATCGACGACCGTTTTGTCAATTAAAAATCGACGCCATTTTGTCAATTGATAAGGACAATTTTCATACATATTCAATGCAATATACCCAGCGAACTAGAAATTAAAGATACAACAGAATCAAGCACACAAGCCTCATACTTAGTCATTTTACTTACTATAGACACAGACGGCAATTTAACAACTAAGCTATATAACGATTTCGGCTTTCCCATTCTAAATTTTCCACATGTAAGTAGTACCATCCCACAATCATCCGCATATGAAGTTTATATTTCATAAATGATCTGACATGCCAGGGCGTGTTCAACATATGAATGTTTCATATACACAGATAAACTACTCACTGACAAATAAATAACACAGGGACATCGAAAACCGCATTTGATGTCAACGTTACGCAAATTTTATGGTCGGTATAATATTCCTGTTTGCGATTACGCTGTTTCACTACTTGAAATGTTGAGTTACCTGTTCGATAGCGGTTGTTGAGACGTCTGTACCAATTGTGACGAGGATTCGTTCCCCAATTATTTCATTTTGATTTGACTGTGGATTCACGGCGGGATGTTTTTGCACATTAACGTTATTTTGTACAAAGAAATCCAAGAATATACCACAGTCGAATAATTTGTTAAACGCCAAATTACTGAAATGTAGCAGGCAGAGAAAAATGTGCGGATAGACGGATATCGAAACTAGCACCTTCCGAACACTAGCAGGACGCTCTTACCAACTGTGGTATCGGGGCTTTCTATATATTTACGAAACGAGAAACAATTTTGAGGAACAGTTTTTAAGAATCACGTGGTGTCAATAATAAAAGCAGGATTACAACAGTAATCCGGGCTTACTCGAAAGTACCCTATTAAAAAACGTGATTGCACGAACTTGTTGCCTAATCCTTCAGTTCCTAATTTAAGGGCTATTTAAGCTATCAAAACGGAACTTTTGTTGTGTAAAAAGGTAAATATTCGATGGTGATAAAATATTATAAACATAATACCAAAGTTATAATGCTCAAGACGATATCGTTTCTGTCAATTAGACTTCATCAGTTGAGCTCCAATTTGAAAAGTATATGTATTTTCTAAAGATAAAGTGGTATCATACAAGGCCAAATAATATCTCTAAAATTATAGCCGAAATCCGTCTAAGAATAACCACTGTAAAAAAATGTAAAAAAAAATGACTATCTTAGCTTTAGACAATTTTCGAATTTAAATAGTGTTAACAGTGCCAAATATTACTTTAGTATAAGATGAACAGCTGGTACCGAAATACCAGGTACTAGGTTTATGTTTACCCTCGGAGACTCAAACGGTCCACCAGCAGTGGCAACGACCTAGTGGTTAAAATATTATAAACATAATACCAAAGTTATAATGCTCAAGACGATATCGTTTCTGTCAATTAAGACTTCATCAGTTGAGCTCGAATTTGAAAAGTATATGTATTTTCTAAAGATAAAGTGGTATCATACAAGGCCAAATAATATCTCTAAAATTATAGCCGAAATCCGTCTAAGAATAACCACTGTAAAAAAATGTAAAAAAATGACTATCTTAGCTTTAGACAATTTTCGAATTTAAATAGTGTTAACAGTGCCAAATATTACTTTAGTATAAGATGAACAGCTGGTACCGAAATACCAGGTACTAGGTTTATGTATACCCTCGGGGACTAAAAAATGTGAGTTACCAAACATTTATTATAATATCGTAAATTGTGGGAAAATTCTAATGTAAACAAAAGCCGAGTTAAAATGAGATATTCTTACATAGGTGCTATGAAATCATATTTCATATTTCATAATTAATGGCCAATATATGCGTGATATGTTAAGATATACTATTCAGGTTTTGTTATAAGTTATCAACGTTTAGGTCTAATGGCTGGATATTTTTCTACCAAAATGACAGCCTGGACGTCTTTAAACTTTTGGAAATTCTCTTGCTGATCAAAAAGTGTTATGTAGAATTATTATATACAACATGTTTAGTTTTCAAGGTTGTTTTCAATGATATCCGGGGATTATTATTATTATTATATATATATATATATATATATATATATATATATATATATATATATATATATATATATATATATATATATATATATATATATATATATATATATGCTGTCATACTCTTTAAGAAAGTTTTCTATGGAGTGGACATTTATTTCATGTGTGTCTTTGTAATTCGTCTCAGGAGCTATGTATGACGATGGCATGGCTGGCATGTCTATGGGTTATCAAGCAGGAGGCATGGCAGGAGGCATGGCTGGTATGTCTATGGATTATCCAGCAGGAGGCATGGCAGGAGGCATGGCTGGTATGTCTATGGATTATCCAGCAGAAGGCATGGCAGGAGGCATGGCTGGTATGTCTATGGATTATCCAGCAGGAGGCATGACAGGAGGTATGGCTAGTGTGCCTATGGAATATCGAGTAGGAGGTATGACTGGTATGCCTAGCATGGGAAGTATGGATTATCCAGGACCAGTCATGGCAGGAGGCATGGCAGGAAGTATGGCAGGAGGCATGGCAGGAAGTATGACAGGAGGCACGACTGGTATGTTTATGGATTATCCATCAGGCATGGATTATCAAGCAGGAGGCATGCCAGGAGGAATGGTAGGAATGACAGGAGGTTATCAAGGGGCTATGGATTATCCAAATGGTAAGATTAGTTTTTGTTACTGCTCATATTTTCATCAATGATATTTTTATATGTATTTGCAACTTTTTTATGACTGCTTTGAATAAATCATTTCTGTTCTAATTGCAACTGAAAAAAAATAAGCGAAGTGTGTTTTAAGCGGTGGACCAGGGTTCCGTTGAAGGTCCTGTTCACATCTGAGTTATCTATGCAATTAAATTTACTGTTGTTTTACTCTAAGCGCTAGGTGTTTCTATTTGTGTATAAAAATGTTTGTATGGCTTATCAAGGAGCCCTGATTGCAGTAAGATTAGTTTATAGCATAATCGAAATTTTGTCTTCGTGTTTTTAAAGGCGAAAAGTTGTTCTTAAGTCACACAAAAAAGGAATTCAATTAACTAAGTTGCCCTTTTTGGAAATTATTCAATAATTTTGTCTGCAGATTTATCGTTTAAGAAACAATGTATTGATAATAGAACTCTTGAATCGCCAATATAATGTACAGAATCCGATTCTCTGTTCAGAGTAATATCGAAAACATTAATGAAAGATACTTGATGAGACTTAATACTAAAGTAACGACATATTATCCTCACTTATTTGGTTGCTATTAGTGTATAGCGCAGGTCGTCAAAAATTGTGTATTAATCACATATACAGTCTGACACCACTTTGAGCCAGGACCCCGATTGTGCATAATTGTGTTCGTCCATGACAGGTCATGGACAAACATAATTTTGTGTAGGAGGATTCATATTTTACCATTTCTCGCTAAACGTGGTGTTTAAATATTTTTCTATTATATTGAAACAGCATAAGAGCGACACTACCTCCATTTTTGCTTACAGATATAAAAATATGTTACAAAAGTAGTCCCGGCACCTCCGGAATCGACTCATATCACCTTATAGGGTGCCATAACATCACCCCGACATCTAAATTCGGTGGATAAATCAATATGAGAAAAATTGTTGTTCACCTGTGGAAAAAACGTTAAAGTATAAATCAGTGTTGGTTTAGAAGATCAGGCATATTGTTATAGTCTTATTCTCAATTTGTTACGTATTTGCCGTTTAAGTCTAAAATATTCCTATTTATCTGTGAATTGTAATACAATAGTTTTTAGAGATATTTGTATTTTTTATATTTATATTCCTTAAATGTTCTTTATTTCAAGAATAAATATTCTGTTAAACAACAAAATGATGAACGCTATGAATTGCATATGCTATTCAATGTGTCCTAATAAATAGTATGTATTTAATAGATGATATGGGTGACATGGGTATGGCAGGTAAGATCTTTTTATCATTTGAAAAATGCCATAACCTTTAGCTAATATTAAAGTTATAGTTTCCAAAAAGACCTCAACAGATTCTTAACACTGTCAGTACACAGTTGAGCATGATTTAAAAATAGATGTACAGTAAAACTTGTCTATAACGAACCCAGATCTAACAAATTCTTGGTTGTTAAATATTAGTGAGTAACGAATTCTGGTGTAACGAAAAATTGTTTAAAACGAATCGTTTTTATGCCTACCAGCAAAAGTCCAATTGCTGTAACGAATTTGTTTGTCTATTGCCGCATTTGTCTATTGCTGCGACGAATTTGTTCGTATATTACTGTGACTCTGTACTGTAAACAAAGTATATCGACTACACCTCTGTAGAGCCTGGGGCTCTATCGGGGGGTATTCAAAGTTTTACCTGTTGATCTAACACAGAACGTGGCTCTTACCTGCACTGAACAACACAATACAAATTTTAAACTGACTTTTTCGTGTTAATTAGTGATTTAACTTGTAAGCCTGGGTCATGTAACTGCCGTGAGTTTTAAATAACATACATATAAGCCGGGATTGATACACTATACGTGTCACTAAATTTTATTTCATATATCAATTATTATAATTTGCCAATTTTTGTACACATATATTTTTTGAATTAAGATAAAATGTAATGTATTACTATATTGTGTTATATGTATTTCATTTTTATTTATATTTTCTACATTGTATGCAACTTGCATGAACATAATAAGTATAAACAAGTATCATTAGTAATCCATTCAACTTAATACTTAAAATATACCTATAACGAAATACTGTTATAACAAATTTATTTATAGGTCCCATGGAATTCGTTATAGACAGGTTTTACTGTTTAGTTCCATAGCGGAAAGTGGTATCATACATAGCCAAATAATAAATTATCCCTCTAAGAGTAACCACTGTAAAAAGATGACCATCTTAACTTCTGAGGAGTTTAGAACTTGAAACGGTTCTATCCATACATATCACTTTAGTATGAAATGTGCTGGTATATCAGATTGTACTGGTATACCAAGTATTGGGTTAGTGTATACCCTCGGGGACTCACATAGCCCATCAGCAATGACAACGACCCGGTGGTTGTTAATATCATAAATATAACACCAAAGGTATAATTTGCTCAAGACGATCGATTTTGCACATCGTGTATTATTTGATTTGATTTGTATATATATATACATATATATATATATATATATATATATATATATATATATATATATATATATATATATATATATATATATATATATATATATATATATATATATATATATATAATACCAAAGTTACAATGCTCAAGACGATCTGTCAATAAGACTTCATTACTTGACCTCTAATTTAAAATGTATATGTAGTTTCTAAAGAGAAAGTGGTATCTTACAAAGTCAAAAAATAAAAATAAAAGTATAGCCGAAATCCGTCGAAGAGTAACCACTGAATAAAGATGACTATCTTAGCTTTAGAAAATTTTGGAATCTAAATGGTGTTGTCAGTGCCAAATTTTACTTTAGTATAAGATAAAAACTTATGAATTTTAGGTGGTATGGGCGTGTCTGGTATGGGCATGTCTGGTATGGGTGACATGTCTGGTATGGGTGACATGTCTGGTATGGGTGGCATGTCTGGTATGTCTAGTATGGGTGGCATGTCTGGCATGTCTGGTATGTCTGGCATGTCTGGTATGTCTGGCATGTCTGGTATGGGTGGTGCTATGTCAGGTAAGTTATTTGTATCATTTGTAATATGGTTGCATTATACGATTGACAAGAATATGAAACAAATATCTAATGCGTTTAACAAAATACGAAAAATCAATCATACAATTTGTTATTTGTTTTAGGAAGTTAATAGTCAAAAGGGACAGGTATAAAAATCACAGATACCCAAGCATTAATATTTAGGGTGTCCATGATACAATATACAAATCCAGTGAATATTGGACAAACACAGGTCCCTGGAAACTTGGATCAGGTGTCATGAAAGAGTAAACATCTGAGCGGTCACACCCAGAGTTAAACTACATACATTTGTTATAATAAGTGACTAAGAATTAAGTAAATACTAATGTTGATTAAAGGAGCATTAGCTGTATGGTTTTTTTTTTTTTTTACTTTTTCCTCTTTTTTACTTCTTAGATTGATAGAGACAATAACAAAAAAAAAGATATTCACCGGCAAACAAAATTTCTTGAATTCCTATATCTTTTGTGAAAATTGCTTGAGGAATCCAGGTTTGGCACGTTCTCACTTGTAATTGATAAACTCGGCCTTAGTATTTGTATGTGAATACCGCACTGTACCTGACTTCATTTTCAAATATATATATATGAGTATATTATTTTTTATCCCGGTGTATAGCTATAATTTGTTCTTGTACATCAAGTAAAAGTAGTTAAACATAGCTAATGCCCCCTTAAGTGTAATGCTTATTTTGAATTAATCTGAATATGGTCATTGATATGATAGTGGTCAACACAACAGATATGACCTGCCAACAGGGCGTGCCGACTGTTCCATGGCATCTGGTCCTACTGATGGATTTTTTGTGTTTTGCCCATTTTTTATCATATTTTAAGTCAATAAACGAACTGGAAAGTTTTTCATAAAACATTTGCGACGGGTGTAGCATGCTAGTAGGGACGTTGATTCCTTCTGGACACCTGGTCCCATCCTATTTGGTATTCGAAAATGTTCGTCAGGTTGAGACCATTTTTATATCGATTATCCATTGGTACCTTTCCATTCTTACATCTTATCATAGTTGCAATACCATACATGCGAAGTTGTGGTGTCATACCGGTAAACAAACCTGATAACAAATTATAAGAACAATGGTGTTGGCAAAGATAAAAATATCATTTATTGGTGTTGCTTTTGTCGGTTCTTTTTCTGTAAATGTGTTCCTGTAAACTTAAGTGTATGATCGCATTTTGTCATACATAAGTTATCTTGTTCAGTAGAGATATTACAATCACAATAATTTTTTCTGTGATTTATTTTAGGACCTGCGGTTATGTCCATGGGAAGCATGCCTGGTAAGATACTTTTCTGTTTTTTCGATGCAATACGATGCAATACAATATTTATTTTTGTTTTGAAAGGTTTTTTATAATTGAAGAATATTTTGGAGTCAGGTACATTAAACAAAATCTTCCTTGTTGACATATAACTGTCTATTAGGAATCAATCACAGGACTATCTAACAGCAACATGACCTCTTCATAGGTTATGACGTTTGATAAAATGCTGTGTTGTCATTACTGTCATTCAAGACCGGTGTTCATTGTATCCAGGTCCACTGGAAATGAGACAACAAGTACTTAACCCTTGCAACCCTAAGTATCTATATGGTATGCTCTTTTCTATTATTTCCTGTAGGGTTTAAAGGGTTAAAGGGACATTAACTGTGTTTTTTTAATCTTCCCTTTTTTACCACTTATATTGATATACAATAACAAAAATGGATAAACACAGGCATAAAAAAAATTTCAAATGCCTATATATTTTGTGAAAGTTGCTTGAGAAACCCAATTTGGCAATTATTCACTTGCAATTGATTAATTCAACCTAGCCATTTGTATATGCATATATGCCACACTGCCAAAAACAGGAATATGATATTTTTATGTTTGTGTATAACTCTTATTTGTTATTTTACATCATGTAGAAGTAGTTAAAGTAGACAAAATCAAAACTTTTTTTGGTAAACACAGTTTATGCCCCAATAAATCTCCCGAAATAAACACAATCTATCACTATCACTTTTTATTCTTCTTCTTTATAATAATTATTAATGCAAACTACCTCATTGTTTTATTTAGTCATTAAAGACTAAATATTACTATTATGAGTTATTACACATTTTGTAAAACAATATTTTAGAATACTGTTCGAACAAGAAGTTTAAGAAATATTACCAACACATAATATCTTAGATATTTCCTTTTCTTCTATTGGGGGTGTTATCAGTTATTAGTTTTGTCTATTTAATGATAATTATTAATTATTCACTTTTTTATTTAATCATTTGTCTATTTAATTATCAATCTATTATTGTTTTATCTATTTTTCTCCGGATGTATGCATTTTACCGTACAAAATATCATTGAATGTACTCCGATTATGAATTTTCACTTAAAATTTTGTTAAACAGTAAGAAGTCTCCCTCTCAAGAATGTTATATAGTATCTAAAGCAGGCCTATGTACAGTAACCCCCTTTCGCCAGTCAGATCTCAAACTTTCTGATGACCTTTTCACCGACCTCGACAGGTTCCCATGGAACTTTTGCGACGGATGTGACACGTTAACAGGGGAGGCTGAGTCCTTCTGGACACTTTGTTCCAAATATCCGTTGGTACTTCTTCATTTTCATCATTATCTTATTATTTTTATTATTATTGTAGGCTTTTATCTTCGGTAGTGTGTTATCCCGTTTCAGTTTCATTTACAGGGATGAAATTGAATTATTTTATTGTTGTTTTATTGCAGGTGGTGATATGGGAGCAATGGGTGATGCAAGTATGTATGATATTTCAATAACATTTATCGTAAATAATTTCAATTTTTCTACTTATACTCGATGTACAGTGACAAGTAAAAGGCATTAAAATCTTGCATTCCTATATATTTTGGAAAAAATAATGTCAGGCCCAGTATTCATATACAAATAGTAAGGCTGAGTTGATAAAAGTGCTAGACCTGGGTTTCTCAAGCAATTTTCACAATATATATATATATATATATATATATATATATATATATATATATATATATATATATATATATATATATATATATATAAAGTAAAGAATAAATCTCTTTTTTCTTATTGTATATCAATCTAGGTAGTAAAATGGGAAAAAAAAAAGAAAAAAAAAGCAAGTTCAATGTATATCAAATTTCGAGGTCTGACGCCAAAATAAGATTGCATGAACCTTCTTCGTTGTAAAACCACTATTAAATGTTAAACTCTTATTCAATATGATTGATAAATGACATTTTTATTTTTATTTTTATTTTATTAATTAAATCAATTGTGGCAAAAACATATTTTTCTAAGCAGTCATTAATGTATCTTTGATTTTATCTGTGTCTTTTATCAATAATTCAATGATTAAATAGCATAGCTTACATTTATTTTAATTGTTGCCGGCTCAGGTGGTGTTGTTGTCGGTGGAGGAAGTATGGCGGGTATCGGAATGTCAAGTGAAGGTAAAAGTATCATCAAAATATACAAAGCAACATCTGAAATCGTGTACCTTTCTGCCCAAATGCCTTTAAACAACCCTAATCTGTTAGTTTATTACATTTTTGTTATTTCTACACTTTCTGCCTTTTTGTATTTAGTCTTCCTAAAAACGTTGTGTAACTGTTTTCTACATTAGAAATATCATAATTCATTTTTGAAACTGATCAGATATATATATATATATATATAAATATTCAAGTTCAAGTATGGCGATAGTAAATAAATTTTACTAATAATAAACTTACACTGCATATGACTTTATTTAGCAGCATAATATCCTAACCATTTGCTTCCTCCCTCTCTCTCTCCCTCTCTCTCTCAATTTTACACACACACGTTAAATAATTTTCGCATTTGTTTTTTTGCAAATGACTTATTGTTCATCTTTTCAGATGGTATAATGATGGGAGGAGGTAATATTTTTTTCTGTTTTTATTTTCACTATTTTGTCTAAATTTAAATCAACAAAAATTATTTTCGCTAGCAGCTCGAAGTACGGAAGTCTTGTATATGACGTCACAACATTGTAATGCAACACTGAAATTAGATGTAATACTAATGTATACAATAAGTACATGAAATATATCAATGTCCATTTCCAAAGTACTTCAAAATACTATCTTCACACACACACACACAGACACACCAATTAACAAATGTCTATGTTTTTCTGATTATATATTATATATATATATATATTCAAGTTCAAGTATGGCGATAGTAAATAAATTTTATTAATAATAAACTTACACTGCATATGCCTTTATTTAGCAGCATAATATCCTAACCATTTGCTTCCTCTCTCTCTCTCTCTCTCATTATTTTCAATTTTACACACACACGTTAAATAATTTTCGCAATTGTTTTTTGCAAATGACTTATTGTTCATCTTTTCAGATGGTATGATCATGGGAGGAGGTAATATTTTTTTCTGTTTTTATTTTCACTATTTTTTCTAAATTTAAATCAACAAAAATTATTTTCGCTAGCAGCTCGAAGTACGGAAGTCTTGTATATGACGTCACAATGTCACAACAATAAGTACATGAAATATATCAATGTCCATTTCCAAAGTACTACAAAATACTATCTTCACACACACACACACACACACACAGATATATATATATATATATATATATATATATATATATATATATATATATATATGAAATTATTTTCAGGTCAAATGATGGGCGGAGGTAATATTTTCACACTTTTACATTTCTTTCGTATTTCACAAAAAATATTTTTTAAATCCCAATGCTCGAAACCTTTGATTAAGACGCTTCAAGTAAAATGATTTTCAAATTTAACAGGTATACTGAATTTACACTATAAAGGTTTACAATCACGCGAACGATTGGAACAACATAAAACGTAGAACTTGGAATCCTTTAATGGACCACATGGTCAGAATAAACTACTAAAGTGACTGGTGTTTCATTGCACGATCCCCTGTCCCCACAAATATAACACATGACCCTACTGCAGTCGGAACATTTAGCAGTAGCAACACGCAATGAGGATTTTGGGTAGATCACGTCAAAATGTTGTAATACAACACTGAAATGTGATGTATTATTTTAAATGCAATTAATTCTGATGTTTATGTATATTTACAATCATTTTCAAAAGTATTTTGATATGAATTTATAAACAAATGAAATATACTTGAATTATAAAAAGTTTGTATTGACATTACAAGGCAGTCTTCTGATGTGAGATGGTAAAAAATTATACCATATTGTCTTTTTTCATGATCTCAATCTGATATAATATCAAAACCCTTCCGCTTGGGCACACTTACACATCGTCGTCTTCGGTAAAGATTTGCTTGTCTTTTGTAATTCTAAACTTTTCCATTTTTGTTTCTTCTTATTTTGACAAAAACAAAATCAAAAATAATTATTTTGAATCCCACCGAGACAAACCTTTGATTAATACGCTCCAGAATATTTTTTTCTTTCTTTCATACACAAACACATAATTCTATTTAATTTGTTCCCATTAAATATAAAAAGAAGTAAAATAATTTTCAAATTTGCATTTTTCAAATATTCATTTGTTTGTATATTTCAGGTGAAATGATTATTGATGGAGGTAATACATTATTTTGTTATTTTCCTCCTCTTTTTTAAATGAAACGCAACAATTATATACATAGGTGACTTGGAATCCTCAAATAGATCACATGATCAGAACAGAACGAAAACATTGACTAGACTATTAGTTAAATAAATTCCTTGTCATTACATGACAGGTCAATAGCACTATCATATGCAAGAAATGCATATTACATATTACACATGACGCTACCGCATTCGAACATTTAGAGATAGCAACACGCAGTGAGGATTTCGGGTATATCACGTCAAAATGTTGTAATACAACACTGAAATATGATGTATTATTTCCAATACAATTAATTCTGATGTTTATGTTATTTACAATCATTTTAAAAATATTTGGATATGAATTCATAAACAAATGAAATATATTTGAATTATCAAAAGTTTGTTTTATACAGTTTTCTAATGGGAGATGGTAAATAAAATAATACAATTTTGTCTTTTCCATGATTTCAATCTGATACAATAATGAAAACGTTCCGCTTAGGCACACTGACACATAGTCGTAATCCTTAAAGATTTGTTTGTCTTCTATAATTGCATGACACATCTATAGGAATGTTACATGCAAGAAATGCATCATACATCTCAATTTTCATTTCAAAAGTTCAACAAAATACTATCTTGAAAGCCTAAACAAACACACACACACGCTTTGATCGTCTCCTTCAACACTATATATATATATATATATATATATATATATATATATATATATATATATATATATATATATATATATATATATTCAGGTCAAATGATGGGCGGAGGTAATATTTTTACACTTTTACATTCTTATTTTCCATTTTTGTTCCTTCTTATCAACAAAATCAAAAATAATTATTCTGAATCCCACCGAGACAACTTTTGATTAAAATAGTCCAGAATATTTCTTTTTCTTTCTTTCATACACAAACGCTTTATTCTGTGTCATTTTTTCCCATTAAATAAAAAAAACAAGTAAAATGATTCTCAAATTTGTATTGTATCAATTATTGATGGAGATGATACTTTATTTTATTACTTTTCTAAATGAAGCGAAAAAATTATATACATACATGACTTGGAATTCTCAAATAAATCACATGATCAAAATAGAACGAAAACATTGACTAGACTATCAGTTAAATGAATTAATTGTCATTACATGACACGTCAATAGCAAGCACTATTATATGCAAGAAATGCATATAATACATCTCAATTTTCATTTCAAAAGTTCAACAAAATATTATCACGAAAGCCTAAACACACACACACACACACACACACACACACATATATATATATATATATATATATATATATATATATATATATATTTATTTATTTTCAGGTCAAATGATGGGCGGAGGTAATATTTACACACTTTTACATTCTTATTTTCTTTTGTGTTTCACAAATATTTTTTAAATCCCAATGATCAAAACCTTTGATTAAGATGTTCCAAGTAAAATTATTTTCAAATTTAACAAATATACTGAATTTACACTATAAAGTTTTACAATTAGGTTTGTTTTCCCTTCATCTTCACGCGAACAATTTGAACAACATAAAACGTAGGACTTGTAATCCTTTAATGGACCACATGGTCAAAATAAACCATTAAAATGACTAATGACCCCACTGCATTCAGAACATTTTACGAGGATTTCGGGTATATCACGTCAAAATGTTGTAATACAACACTGAAATATGATGTATTATTTCCAATACAATTAATTCCGATAATTATGTATTTTTATAATGATTTTAAAAATATTTTTTGATATGAATTTATAAACAAATGAAATATATTTGATCAAAAGTTTGTTTTATCTTGCTGGGCAGTTTTCTAATGGGAGATGGTAAATAAAATTTTACCATTTTGTCTTTTTTCATGATTTCAATCTAATATAATATTGAAATAGTTCCGCTTAGGAACATTTACACATAGTCGTAATCGATAAAAAAAAAAAAAATTCGATAATTGCATGACACATATATAGGACTATAACATGCTAAAAATGCATCATACATCTCAATTTTCATTTCAAAAGTTCAACAAAATACTATCTTGAAAGCCTAAACACACACAAACACACACACACACACACATACACACATGTATTACTCTAGAAGTTCGAAATGTACTATTTGGGGTTTAAGATATAATCAGTACCCTTCTACAGATGTATACTGCTATATAAAGTAACGTGACCTTGTAAGGTCAAATGCCGCAGCGCATCCTGTCACTTACACTCAGAGATGTTGAATCAGGTCGCATACGTCGACTATTTGGCCACGAATTATCTCATAATAGTCACAACATGATGAAGACTGCTTTGATCGTCTCCTTAATTATACATAATTATTTTCAGGTCAAATGATGGGCGGAGGTATGGGCGGAGGTAATATTTTCACACTTTTACATTTCTGTCGTATTTCACAAATATTTTTTAAATCCCAATGAACAAAACATTTGAATAAGAGGCTCCAAGTAAAATAATTTTCAAATTTAACAAATATACTGAATTTACACTATAAAGTTTTAGAATTAGGTTTGTTATTCTCATCTTCACGCGAACGATTTGAACAATATAAAACTTTGAATCCCTTAATGGACCACATGGTCAGAATAAACTACTATATAACTATTTTCAGGTCAAGTTATGAGCGGAAGTATGAGCGGAGGTAATATTTTTACACCTTTTACATTCTTATTTTCCTTCGTATCTCACAAAACGTTTTATGAATCCCATACATCAAAACATTTGGTTAAAACGTTACAAGTAAAAATAAGTTTTATATTTCATAAATATACCCAATTTACACACTAAAATTTTACATTTCGTTTTGTTTTTCTCTTCATCTTCACGCGAACGATTTGAACAACATGAACGCATGACTTGGAATTCTTTAGTGGACCACATGGTCAGAATAAACCACAAAAGTGACTAGTGTTTGATTTTCAAAGATCCCCTGTCCCCATCAATATGACACATGACACTACTGCATTCAGAACATTTTACGATAGCAACACGCAGTGAGGATTTTGAGTATATCACGTCAAAATGTTGTAATACAACACTGAAATATGATGTATTATTTTAAATGCAATTAATTCTGATGTTGATGTGTTTTTGTAATCATTTTAAAAGTATTTTGATATCAATTTATAAACAAATGAAACGTATTTGAATTCTAAAAAAATTGTTTTATCCTTGCTAGACAGTTTTCTGATGGTAAAAAAATTATACCATTTTGTCTTTTTTCATAAAATCAATCTGATATAATATCGAAATATTTCTTCTAAGGCTCAATTACACATCGTCACAATCATTAAAAACTTGGTTGTCTTTTATAATTTGACACTTTTATTTTTATTGTTCCTTCTGATTTTCACAAAAAATTATATAATGATTTATTTTGAATCCCAATGAGGAAGATCTTTGTTCATGTTTTTAGGTGGAATGTTTATTGATGGATGTAATACTTTACTTTGTTATTTTCTAAATGAAAAGCAACATATACATACAAATGTACATGTATTCTTATTTTCCTTCCAATTTTCACAAATGATTATTTTGGATATCATCGATTAAGACGTTCCAGGATATTTAATTTGTAATACACAAACCCAGAAGTGTATACTTTTCCATTCTAATTTTCACAGAAGTTTACTTGTCTGGCTGTCTCTCCCTTTTTTTAATTTTCATCATTTTTGTTTCGTCAAACCATGCTTGTCCTTTTTGTCCTTTCGTTTGATGTTTTATATCCAGTGGCCTAATAAGGGATTTCATTGTGGTTTCGATTAGACAAGAGTTGTCGGCCTTGATATTATTCGTGATTAGCTTGGATCTTTAGCACATGGTGTTTCTCAATCATATATTGTTTTTATTTGAAGGAGCTAACAGACATTGTATTTATTCAGTAGATAATATATAAACTCTCATAGGATAGTACCAAAGTATAAGTATCAAGGATGTCCAGGATACACATACAAATCTGCTGAATATACGACAAACACGGACCTCTGGAAATTCAGAGCTAGTCATCAAAAGTTGATATTTCAATTTCAGAGGTCTGTTTTAAATCAAAGGAGTGGTAACTTGTCTTTCAAGTTTTGGTATCTGGCATTCAGGCGATTAGATGCATTATTCTGATTTGAATAACCTATGCAAAAGCATTACCACTTCCAGAAACGTTCATATAACTTATATATAAAAATATCAGATACCTAAGTATAAATCTTCAACATGTCCAGGATTTATATACAAATCTGGTGAACATTGGACAAACAGGGACCTCTGAAAATAAATGTAAAAATAGAGTATTTATACAACAAAACAATCCTCACATTAAGTGGTCGTCATGCGGGTTCACTTCTACTTCCATGTAACACCGAATATCAGTTATGCTGAAAATTACATACAACAAGGCTCGTACGACATTTCCACAATATACGTATTCAGAGATACCTTTTTGGTGGGGTCATTTTTATCTTTTTGTATTGAAATAATTTAAATAGTTCTCTTAACTTTATTCCATGGATATTTTCTGTATCAAATATATTGTTTTAATTATTCAAGGCTTTAGAGGTATGGAAATGGGCGGCACCGGTAAGAAACTTGAATTAATTAAAATGGAAAACAAAATTCCATTTAAAAAATATTACTATTCAGAATTGTAATAATTTTGTAAGGTTTTAATTGTACTTACTTTTACGTTGTCTTACGATCTTTTACGTTTGAATTTTGATTTATCATACTTTCTATCTACATATTGCGATTTTTAACCTGAATGTAATTTTTGTGAGCTAGTCATTAGATAGAGAGATAAGCATTGATAGATATTGCATCAATCTCATATTTACATTTGAATAACGTACTTTATAAACTTAAATGTTTTATTATCAATATTTTATCGCTAAAACTAACATAATTTTCAATAATGGAAACAAAGAATGAGATGTTCACTTCATTATCTCTCTCTCTCTATCTATCTATCTATCTATCTATCTATCTATCTATCTATATATCTATATATATATATATATATATATATATATATATATATATATATATATATATATATATATATATATAAAATTTTTTTCAGGCGGATTCATGCCCAGGGAAACTATGATGAACGCACAATATATTTGAATGTAATACAGCTCTCTCTCTCTCTCTCTCTCTCTCTCTCTCTCTCTCTCTCTCTCTCTCTCTCTCTCTCTCTCTCTCTCTCAAAATAATAACATAACTTGGAATCTATAGAAAAATATCCTCATGGTTTAGAATTCGATGTTAACTATCTATTCAGTAAATATTAGTTGGTAGTAGTTTGTAACATATACTAGTCCTAAGTTTGTATCCTCCGTTCGTAATCAGCATTGAAGAGACTTTCTTTGTATTGAGCGCTGGCGTATGTTTAAGCTAATTATACTGACAATTATCCGCACTTTCCGTTGAATTCCCATTTTAGTTGTAATTACATTATCTATTTTTCTCATTTCTAGTTGAAGACAGATTTCGCCATAAATGACACCAAGGGAGACGGTTTTCCATAGATGTGACGTCTGTGAAGTTTACTGGACAAATATAGTTATTATGTACAAATATTAGTTATTATGTACAGATCCTCGTTAAATCAGGCACCCAATAAATAGTCAAAATCCTAAAACCAAACATATTTGTTCTTTACTTTATATATGGATTTAGATTTGTAATTTCTGCGGTGGTCTACTTGTACAGTCTAAGACCTTTTAACAAATGTAGACTCGGATGAAGTGTGAAACAGGGTCCTTTGCCAAAGCCGACGTAGAATCAAGCCAGGTTTTAAAAGATGTCCTTCTGTTGAGTCTACCGGGAGCACAGACTCACCGATTGTTTGGTTGTCCTCAGCAACAATACCAATTCATCATATGTACAGTCTAAAGTTGACCAATTCTGGTATAGACATAATGATGCTTATATGCCCTTAAAACAATATCAGATTCTACCTGATGACATTTTTGATGATTCGTTTTGAAATAACGTTCCAATGTGTTCTTACAGTAATTGAAAACCTCTGATATACTAATAATTTATCAGGAATTCACTTGTGATCTGATTTATAAGCATAACAGTACCAGAAGGTAGGATCTTGTGGTTTGTAAATCTTCTAACGTTGTTTACGGAATTAAACGGGCCTTGTCTGGGCTACTATATGATGGCGAGACACAGGGGTCAATAAATAAAATAATATCAGGTCATCGCTTCGAGATAAACAATTGGGGTATTTAAATATTCCATTGACACTTCAATTCGACGTACCATTCCGCTTTGTATATGTGGACGCGTGTAAATGAAATAATATATCATCGGACTAATAACCGCACCTTGAGTACACCCTTCCGTAGACAACTTGAAGAATACTGGATAAGACAGCTTGGCACTGCATAATCTTATGGATGTAATGATAATATTCAATTTATATAATTTATATTTAAAAATACGTGAAATTATCAAGTCCACGGTGTAGCAATGTCAATGTGATGGGACTTTTTAATACTAACAGAAGTAAGCGTAGCCATGGACATCGTTAAATGTACAATACGCCTAGTATACAAGCGGTAAATTTTTCGTCAATGTTACCTTACCTACGTCAAATAATGGATATCCATCATATTCGCAGTAGACTTTATTTAATTCCTTTAGGGTTTCTTCATGAAATTATTCGGGAAGTAAGAATGAGCCCCGATTCTTCAACTCCAGATTACACACTAAACTCTGATATAATGGACATTGCTAGTAATGAACTTAATCACAAAAATCCTGTGTTCCGCCAAATGTTTAATTGTAGACCACGCCATGTATTTCAGCTATTTCTGCTATTTAGCTATTCACATAGTATTGCATCCGAACTACTCAAAATATAAACAGGTTTTGCAGTGAATAAATATCAACCATCTTTTACATGACACCGCCACGAGTTCATGCGCATAATCTTCTTTCAGATACAATCCTGTCGGGCATGTCGTCAACGGTGACGTTTCGTTAATTGAACATGAAAACCTTTAAAAAGAAGTCTTATTTCAAGAGGTATTAAATACCAGTAGAGTTTCAGTTTAGTTAGGAATTATGTCGAGGATTATGCCAAACGCTGGGCAAACCATGAGAACAAGAAACCAGACACTTTGTCAGAATAGTTAAAAATGTAAAATAGTTGATAATAGATGCTAATTTCGAATTCTTATTAAAACGCATTATCCTTCTGTATTCAATGACATGAATTCGGGTAACCATACATACACATGTGGCCCACTTTCAAAAGACGGAATCCTTCACGTGTCCATATTATATTTTTAATGTACCTACAGCCGATACTGATTTTGAGCTACCATATTTATATTGGATACCAAAACTTTACAAAACCCATATAAACAATTGTAAATAGCTGGGTCCAGCACCTTTATCTTTACTCCTTACCAAATTACCCACAGTAGTTAAGGAGAAACTTCAGCAATACTGTATAGTAGCTTGTTCCGAAAGCAGTGTAAATCAGATGTGGGTACTTAAAAATTGTAAAAAAAACTTTTTAGAAAATTTCAAGACACGCCATTTTTTTTCTAATTCATACTATCAAAACATACTACATTTCTACTGTATTTCGTCCAACACACTCCAAAAAGATTTTTGAATAGTCACTTAAGCGGACATATCACCAGTTAGCGACTGACCTATTTTAGGTAAATTGTCCTGAGGTTAATTCAATGTCTGATATGGGACTTTGGTAATAAATATAATTCCAAATACTCAAACATTTACCTGTCTTTCAGGTTCGATCCGGAAGAATACGTAGAAAGTAGTAATTTTAAACACAATAACATACTTTCACACCTACAAATGAAAAACTTATTTCTGCTCCTTTTTAAAATTCGCCATTTTCGTCCTTAGATAAGACGATGAATTTAAAATGAAAGCGAAATTTTCAATCTAATTATTGAAGCACGAACACGAATGGTTATTTGGGCGAAAACCAAAATATTGACATTGACGATAAATTGATGAATTTGCAGCATCTAAATGTGAATGTATTTAAGTTTATCAACAGTGTAGGATGAAGGTGTGAATTTTTATAATAATTTGTCACTTTGACTTCAATAATATTTTCCATAATGATATCAATTATTTGAAACAGAAATCAAATACTTAGGAAACTCTAATTGGTAAAATAACATTTTAAAAGTGATAAATAATAACCTGATTTTCTTTATCCCAAGTCCCTCTGAAAAATCTATCAAAATTTAAATTCCATACTGTATGATTTTATGGTATAGTCCAAAAGAGAAAATAAAAAAGGAAATTATTACACAAGATAATGAGGGGAACTAAATGTTTTAGCCTACATTATCAAAACAACAAAGGTTACGAAATATTTTAAATCAACAAGAAATATAGTTGGAACTATAACAGACCTTAATGGATAATAATTCATAATTGAAAAGTGGAGAAGAATATATTAAAGATTGTATTGATCAACAGCAAAATAAGTTTTTGAAAGACCCTATAAAAAAAGTCTAGGAAATTGTAATGACGAGAATCTTTTTCATAAAAAGTTAACTGTGATCTATCTGTTGCGAAATGAATTACAACCGCTTGTTTTGGTCTCGCGGTAGAGCGTTCCGCCCGCCAGCGGGAGGTCCGGGGATCGATTCCCAGACCGGGTCATACCAAAGGCTTTTAAAATGGAAGTGACTGTTCCTTCGCCATGGCTTGGCATACGAAGTGAAAATCACGTGTCTTTCGGATAAGACTGAAAATCGAGTCGCGTGACACGTAAAAGAATGCTCACTGCATTGGTGTCAGTACATAGCACAGGTCAAAATTTGTAGTACTTAGCCTAAATCCGGTTACATCTCAATATAAGTGAAATATCATTACAGAATGTAAAACAACTGTAAACAAACAAATAAATCAAATCAATTACAGGTCCTAAGTTTATGCTTTATTGCTCGACTTTGATTGTTGTGTGCATTGAAGATTGTTAAAATAAATCAATGAGCATTTCAACATTGACTTTTTCTTGTGAAGTATTGGCAAAATTAATATTACAACTTTATTAGAATGATGTATGGGGCAATTCTGGAAAACGTAATGTACAAACTTTGTTAATAGCTATAAAGCACTTATGATTCCTCAAAGGAACCCCCGAAGCATAATGAACATATTCTGAAGTAGCAGATGAAAGTTATTCAAAAGACCAAACAAGTATCCATGCTGATCTAGATGAAATTAAACCAGTATCCATGAAAATTTCGGCAGGATAGAGTGACAAAAGCAGACTTAGATTGTTTAGTTGCAATGAGCTAGTTACTAGAATTGTTAGCCAATTACTAGTTACTAGCATCACATCCAAGCTATTTAATTACAAACAGGTTTTGCAGTGCCTGGACAGCAACCATCTTCTACATAACACTGTCACATGTCCATGTGCTTTATATTTATATTGGATACCTAAACTTCATAAAACCCCATATAAGCAACGATACATAGCAGGGTCCAGCAAATGTTCTACCAAACCTTACCAAGATATTGACAGCCATTAAGGAGAAACTTCAACAATACTGTACAGTTGCTTATTCCAGAAACGGTGTAAATCAGATGTGGATACTAAAAAATTCTAAACAGCTTTTAGAATATTTTAAGCCACACAATTATTCTCGAATTCACAGTATCAAAACATATGACTTCTCTGCTCTTTACACAACTATTCCAAATAAAAAATTAAAAGAATGACTTTTTAACATCATAGACAACTTTTGTTTCACTAAAGATGGTACTCGAAAATTTAAATATCTAGTGATTGGCTATCAGATCCAACACCACTCTGATTCTACACATAAATACACTGAAGTTGATATAAAAACATGCTGGAATTTCTAATAGACATTACTTTTGTAATGTTCGGAGACTTGGTCCACAGATCATATTATTACATCCATAATTATGGAAAAAAAACATTCATTACTGTCGTTATTGTTCTTAACACAAACAAATAGCGAGATTTATCATTATCTTAAATAACATTTATATTTCTAATATAAAAAGTCGTTTATATAAGCATTACACTTTCAATGATCCTTTTTGTACATATTGTAAAAAGTTGTATGGGTAACACACTATACTGCCATGACGTATTTAACAAGAGGACCGATAGGTCATAACGGTCACCTGAGAAAGATTTCGAGTCACGTTTGGTTAAAATTAGTCCACTGGTTCTTGAGAAGAAGTCGAAAAATAAAAGATTTGACACAAAACTTATATATTCTGTTTACCAAGGTGTCGATGACCTTGGCCTTTGACCCCATAACCTTGAAATTGTGTCAAAATGATCCTTAGATAATTTCTAACAGCTTTCTCATATATACATTTATATAGAAAATGTCAATCAGTTTTTAGTTATTTTTAGGAGACGTGGTCTTTCAACAAACTGTCGGCATTCCTATGGGAACAAATTGAGCCCCTTTATTGACCGACCTGTTCCTTTATTCATACGAAACAGACTTCATTCAGAAACTGCTGAATCAAAAGAAGAAAAAGTTAGCGGTGTTCTTTAATTTGACATTTAGATATATCGACGACGTTTTGTCAATTAATAATGACAATTTTCATACATATGTCAATGCGATATATCCCAGCGAAGTAGAAATTAAAGATACAACAGAATAAACACACACGCTTCATACTTAGACATTTTACTTAATATAAACACAGACGGGAAATTGGCAAAAAAGCTATACGACAAACGCGACGATTTCGGCTTTCCCATCGTAAATTTTCCACATTAAAGTAGTAATATCCCTCAGTCACCCGCAAGTGGAGTTTATATTTCACAAATGACCCGATATGCCAGGACGTGTAGAACATATAAAGACATTCATTTACAGAAGTAAACTACTCACTGACAAATAATTGACACAGGGATATCGAAAACCGCGTTTAATGTTAACGTTCCGCACATTTTACGGTAATTATAATAGTCTTGTTTGCGACTACTCTGTTTCACTAAGTGAAATGTTGAGTTTCCTTTTCGTTGGCGGTTGTTGAGACGTCTGTACCAATTGTGACGAGGATTCACTCCTCACGTATTTCATTGGACTTGACTGTGGACCTCACGGCGGATGTGACCGGTCGATAGGGGTTGCTTACTCCTCCATGGCACCTTATCCCACATCTTGGTTTCTAGAAGTCTGTGTTTATCCATTTTTACCGGATTTGTATCTATGTCCTGGACATTCTATTGATTTATAATTTGGTATCTGAGATTTTTTATATTCATTTAAAGAGAGAAGTAAAGAAAAATGTAAGGGAAAGAACTGGTAAACTTCATGACAAATTGGATGGACTAAGTATAGAGAATGAGGAATTGGGCGAAAGAATAAGAGAAAAGAACAGAGCAATAGAAATGAAAGAAAGAGAAAGTAACTGGTAGTGAGACATGGTCTACGAAGGAATTCACAGCTAATCATAAACCAGCAGTATTCGGGAAAACATAATATACCAATTTTGAATTGCCTCTGAAAAGAATTGTGAAACTTTGGATTCAGAAGTTACTAACTTAGTGAATAACCTAGAAGTGACAATGAAAATACATAATTCGAACCGCTATTACCTTACACGAACCACTTCATTTTACATGTATATGTATGTTGTAGAAGGGATTATCAAAATATTAAGCCCATAATTCAACATTGCCTGCATGTGTTTAATTTTGAAAAACATCCACAGTCAAACTTGAATTAAAGGTCACCTCTGTATAAAGGACACCTATCTATTTAAGCTATTTTCACCTGTTCCCTCTGGTGGCATTTGCAGACAACTTTGACTGTAGCTGGAGTAAGGGATTCTCAGAGCGTGTAAGACTATAATATTTCACCTCTGCTTCTTAAATGGGTGTACAGTGTTAAGAACAATGCATTGGACGAGTTTTTCAGTCAGTAGAAATGTTGTAATTGATTTCAGTTTTTCCTTTTACTAAAAGGTTATATATAACAAAAATCTCAAATACCAAAATATGAATTATAGAATGTACAGTATAAAGTTACAAATCTGGTAAAAAAAATGGACAATTACGGACGTCTGAAAATCAAGAGGTGGGATCAGGTACCATGGAGGAGTAAGCATCCCAAGTCGACCAGTCACATCCAACGTGAGACCAGTCAAATCAAAATGAAATATGTGAAGAACGAATCCTCGTGACAATTAGTACAGGAATCTCAACAACCGCTATTCTTACACTTGACTGGTCTAAGTGTTAATATAATAATATACAAAACACTAAAAAAACAACATTATATATCCATAGGTGTCGGATCGAAAAAAGAAATAGACACAAGTCATGAAACGAATTATGTAAAGCACTAAAATGACTAACAGCAGGACGAAACATTTAAAGTTACATTTTAAATAACACACATATATACACTCACACAATCAAATATGCTACAGGTTACATATGTGTAAAAGAGCGATATCAAAATAACTGAATTACCAAAGAAAGAAATAAATTTGAATATATATATATATACATATGGTAAATTATGAATCATGATGATAATAACATCACCGGCAATATTCTCGTTTAAGTGGCGTAGTAATTTCTGTAGTATATCACGGGACAAAGTTACCATAAGTTCCATAACAAGGTGACAAAAAGACGATAAGATGAAGACAAAAGTTTAATTATCTTTTTATATAACTTATGCATTCCAAAGGTGATGGTTAAGATCGAAATGTATAGTAAGTTAATCTTAAGTATGGTTATAATAGTAAAATAATATACTAACTGATGTTTGCGTAATGCTAGATATTATGTAATACTAGAAATACAATAAAACATTTAATTTGTACATTTGGTATGTATGTGTACATTACAAATATTGTTTTGTTGAGCCCCGTCCGCATATGACCTCAGCTGTTGCGTGGACGTTAAGCCCCATTTCACTCACTCACTGTTTTGTTGATAAAAATAAAATTTAACATGTTCTGTCTCTTTTATGAGAATGTGATATAGTCCAGCGAACTAGAAACTAAAGACATTACAGAATATAGCACATACTTTACTTGCGTCCAAACCAACGGGAAAATTCACAACAAAACGTGATCATTTCAGCTTTTCTACTACCATCTTTTCCACATTAAAGTAATGTTGTCCCTTTATTGCCTACATATGGTGTTTATGGTAATGGTCCGATGTGTCAGCACTGGTTCAGCAGATGACCATTTCATATACAGAGACAAACTACTTAGCTATGAGTTGTCACAAATATATGATGAATTACGTTTAAATGACATTATTTGTATTTACTATGTTTCACTTATTAAAGTTTTGAGTAATCAGTTTATTCTGTTTGCTAGAAGTCGTTTAATCGTCTATCATGACCGATTAAGGATATGGAGTAATCCGCACCTGTCTTTTATCTGATTTGACAGTGGACTTATGACGGACGTGACTGGTCAACAGGGATACTTATTATTTCATGGCACCTGGCGCCACCTTTTAATACTTCATAGACCCGTGCTTGTCGGACTTTCTCCATACATGTATTTGTATACATGTTTTATCTCATGAACTTCCTAACGGTTAATATTTTGGTGTCCGTAGCTTTTATATATTCATAAGTTTTATATTGATGTACTAGCAACCCCAGTTCGTATCGATAACGCACTAGAATTAATAAATTTTTTATGTTTGTTGTTTTAAAGTCTCAACTTCAGGCATCATTTATTTCAGAATATTTATATATTGTATACCATCTGAAAGAGAAATAATTGTACTTTCCAATGATATGTATTTTGTTGTTTTTTATTAGTGTAAATGTGATGTTTTTGCGAGTTAAAAATAAAAAACGGCACATTTTCATCGATACCGCTTTGGCTGCAGTGACGGACGAGCAATCCGATGGGCTATGATAATCAAACTCATTTGCGAGTGCCTAAATGTTAATGCATATTCATGAAATTTTATATCCAATCAAAGAATAAATTTTTCTAAAAAAAATGTTTTTGTAGAAGTTGCATAAGTGAATCTTTGACGGCAATGTGCATAATGGTCATTAGGTATTGCACTTTTGTTCACCCATTTGTAAAAAGATCGTGTTCTAACTTAAATTTTGACATATTTATCAACATTACATGATTTACTACCTCGCATCGAGCGTCAAACTTTTTAGTGCACCGGTGCAGCTGAAGACGACCCAAGTCTACCGTTAATTTGCATATGACCGAAGGAAATAGGTCACTCAATGCACATAAATAAAACGTAATATTTGAGATTATTATGAGTTTTGATGATGTTTATGAACTAAAAATAAATCCTGAGATAAAAATCACGGTTGCCTTCGGTAAATTTTAAATTCATATATTGAATTTATGACCGATATTGAAGGTCAAAACTCTGGATGAACTGTGACTAGACTAGACCTAAATTATAAATGTTTCTAACTTTACAGTAACCGGTAGCACTGGTCATATGTGACATGATACAATCAATAAAATTTTACATCTAAATCATTTAAAATAACTGCAGTATACTCTGTATGTATTTTAATTGAGAAAACGAAATATAGTTTAATACTGAATCTACCCTTGAATAATTTTTCAGAACCCTAGCTAGATCTACTTTGTTTATATCTCCAGAGATTTTTGTCACAAATCATAAATATTATATTTGCACTGTTGAAAATTCGAATTTCTAGTAAGCCTATTTTTAAGGCAATATATCCCTGTCAACTGGCCTACAAACATCAGCATTATATAAAACTAAGTCACCAAATTTGCTCATGCAGTTCTGATCAAGCTCAACTAACTTTTCGTGATTCTAAGGGAAAAAACCAAATAATTATTATTCTGTAATTGGACTTGTTTGCATATTGAATGGATAAATTTGTAAATGATCAAAATTATAATATATATTGCTTATTTGAAAAAATCCTCAGAAATATTTGAGTATGTACTCAAACAGTATTCTCGCCATGAATGGATTTACTAATTTATTACAGGTATATTATGTGTTATGCAAAAATTTAAATGTGAATGATGGAAAATAATAATATGTTACCTAACCACTCAAAAGAAGCATGACCTCCTGGAATTAAAGGATTTGCCTGTATTTTATACATTTTGTCATACCAGTATTCAAAAGTAATGAAAATAAATCAAAACATATACATGAACTACCTGTATAAGGAAGTTATTTTTGTCATTTTTCCATAATCACATTTATATCAAATACACAAGTTAATGTAGCCTATAAGGTTAGATAAAAATGAAATTAATTTGTTGCTCTGAAGTGTTAACTTCTATAAACCTTTGACAATAGTACTGGTTTATAAATGTTTTTGTTTTTTTGTTTTTGTTTTTTTGTTTTTTTTGTTTTTTGTTTTTTGCTTTTCTTGTTCATTCTTACACAAAGAAGGAATGTTCATAACAGTTTTTTGACAGAAATAGATTCAGCATGAAAAAAATCATGCTATGTGCAAAAGTTTAGAAAGATAACTCAAGGTAATATGAAATTAAAGAAAACAAAGCGGAAAATATTTTCATCCAAGGTTTCGCAACATACAATTTTTTGCAATTCTTGTTCATTTTTACTAAGAAATAGTGGTCATAACAATTTTTTGACTGTAGAAATGGATTCAGAATGAAAAAATCATGCTGGGTGCAAAATTTTAGAAAGATATCCCAAGTAAAAAGAAAATTACATGAAAAAAACTAAAATGTGTTCGTTGCCGGTTCCGCGACACGCCAGCCTCCTTATGTAGTAATCTAGTACAACAAATTCCAGTAAATGACCGGATTTTCTAAACTTAAAATTGGCATAATTTTTGACACAATTAAGATATTTAGATAATTTAAACTGTTTTGGAAAGGGTTTAATTAGCTCTACAGGATCATTACAATGTTTAACAAGGTAGATCACTTTAGAATTTAGAGCTGGGTTGCTAGATGTAACTGAGGCCTCGTTTGTCATTATGATATTTCATGATCATATCTGATATTTTGAATAACTTTTTTCAATGGTTACATTTAAATCGTTTTTATTCATTTAGACATGAACCTGATCTCATCTTCTGGTATTCCTAAGATCCGTGATTTCCAATATTCATAGTTTTCTGCAATTTCTTTGACATTTTTATTATACACCTAGGAATGAAAGTGAATGTGCATCATATAATCTTGAGTAAATATGAACGGCAACCAACCCACCACTTTATGTCCACAACTCAATGTAAAGGAAATACTAAATCTTGACTGTGAACCGATGAATGAGCATCTGAAAATGTATCGTTGATTTTTAGCAATGGCGACAATTGTGCAGTTGAATTACATGTATTTCAGCATTGTACGAAACCATTTTTTTCTTTCGGAAATATATCTATATCAAAGACGAGCTCAACTGATAAAATCTTATTGACAGAAACCATAGTGTTATATATTTGTTTTGACCTTCATTCTAAAGCTATACCTTTGGTACTGTTGATATTTTTTCAATATCTAAAATAGGGAATAAACCTGTATACTAACTCATAAATAGACTCTAACTTTATTCTGAAAATAAATACCATGAGGTCAATAGTTCTGACTCAGAGCCTAGACACTTGAAAATAATCTCATTGTAGTTCATTTTTGGATGACCTTTGATGACCTTTGATGGGAATTGGTCAATCAGAGTTGTGTTTACGAATGACGCAATAGCTGAACATGGTAAAACGGCTGAAAACATGACGACATTGTAATTACACTGGCAAAAGTAATTGTTCTACTTGTCCCCATGTATATTAAACCGTGTACTCAATTCAATGGATAGTTCATTATTTGTTGTTCTAATTGGGATATAGATTTGATTTTTACAGTAGATGAAAAAGAATACTGTAGTTTTGACATTTCAAGATAGAACCAGTAGAATATTGATCAAGCCACCTGAATTAAAACAATTTGATAACTAAGTGTACTCAAACTGGATATGTAATATTTGCTTTGTAAAATCGCATAATCAAATCTTATTGTCTACATACTGTATCCCATATATAAATCAAACCATTAGTATCAAAAACTGATTTAAGGTTTTAAATCCATTTTATGTTAAGACCAAGACAAGACTTCCAATGAATTGTGACCAGTCAAAAGGGGGTGCTTAATCCTCCATCCATGGAACCTGGATTTTTTGTCCAATTTTGTCCAATGTCGCCAGATTTGTACGAAGCTTCGACATCCTGACGCTTTATCTTTGGTGTCTAAGATTTTATATTACTATGTTGATGTTCAAATTTTATTTAACGCACATTCAGTTTCAGAAGGAGACACCTTTTACATCATTACGTGTTAGAAAATATTTAAGGACATTTAAATAAATTACTAACAAACAGCTGATCAATTCTCTTCTTATCTTACTGTCATTTAACATGATTTCTTCAAAGCACATAAAGTTTATTTTTTAATATAAATAATAGTTCAACTGAATTCTTCTGATTTACATACGGTCGAGGGAAATAATTTGACTATACAAGTTAATAATATGATGCATCCGTAGTTTGCAGTATCTTTGTCATTATTTCATTTTTATAAATAGTTATAACATTTCCTAGTAACCTCTTTTTGGCACAATATCAGTATTGAGCTCGTACATAACTACAGTATATAGAAGAGACAATATACATTACATATTCATCAATACCTGAGCTTTTATTGAGTTTGAAAAGGTCCACAGATCATATTATTACATCCATAATTATGGGGGAAAAAACATTCATTACTGTCGTTATTGTTCTTAACACAAACAAATAGCGAGATTTATCATTATCTTAAATAACATTTATATTTCTAATATAAAAAGTCGTTTATATAAGCATTACACTTTCAATGATCCTTTTTGTACATATTGTAAAAAGTTGTATGAGTAACACACTATACTGTCATGACGTATTTAACAAGAGGACCGATAGGTCATAACGGTCACCTGAGAAAAATTTCGAGTCACGTTTGGTTGAAATTAGTCCACTGGTTCTTGAGAAGAAGTCGAAAAGTAAAAGATTTGACAAAAAACTTATATATTTTGTTTACCAAGGTGTCGGTGACCTTGGCCTTTGACCCCATAACCTTGAAATTGTGTCAAAATGATCCTTAGATAATTTCTAACAGCTTTCTCAAATATATATTTGTATAGAAAATGTTAATCAATTTTTAGTTATTTTTAGGAGACGTGGTCTTTCAACAAACTGTCGGCATTCCTATGGGAACCCATTGTGCTCCTTTATTACCCGACCTGTTCCTTTATTCATACGAAGCAGACTTCATTCAGAAACTGCTGAATCAAAAGAAGAAAAAGTTAGCGGTGTTCTTTAATTTGACATTTAGATATATCGACGACGTTTTGTCAATTAATAATGACAATTTTCATACATATGTCAATGCCATATATCCCAGCGAACTAGAAATTAAAGATACAACAGAATCAAGCACACACGCTTCATACTTACACATTTTACTTAATATAAACACAGACGGGAAATTAAAAACTAAGCTATACGATAAACGCGACGATTTCGGCTTTCCCATCGTAAATTTTCCACATTTAAGTAGTAATATCCCTCAGTCACCCGCATATGGAGTTTATATTTCACAAATTTCACCTTTTAATATTCCTAAGATCCGTGATTTTCAATATTCATAGTTTTATGCCAGTTCTTTGACATTTTTATACACTAAGAATGAAAGTGAATGTGCATCATATAATCTTGACTAAATATGAACGGCAACCAACCCACCACTTTATGTCTACATCTCAATGTAAAGGAAATACTAAACCTTGACTGAGAACCGATGAATATTGAAAGTGAATGCGCATCATATAATCTTGAGTAAATATGAACGGCAACCAACCCAACACTTTAAGTCTACATCTCAATGTAAAGGAAATGCTCAATCTTGACAGAGAACCGATGAATGAGCGACTGAAAATACAATGTATCGTCGATTTGTAGCAATGGCAACAGTTGTGTAGTTAAATTCTTTTAGCATTGTATGATACCACTTTTTTTCTTTCGGAAATACGCTTATATTAAATTCGAGCTTAACTGATAAAGTCTTATTAACAGAAAGACCATCCTGAGCATTTGATTTGACCTTTATAGCCTATAAAACTATAAGGTTGGTATTGTTAATGATATTTTCAATATCTACAATGTGTAACAAATAAATTATAAACTTGTATACATTCTTATAAGTGGGCTCTAGCTGAATTCTGAAATTAATTACCATGGAGCCAATAGTTCTGACTTAATAAACAAACAGAAACAAGACGACACATGCCTCGACATACGAGAATGTAGCAATCTTTCAAAATTATTCCTAGAAATATAGCCATGATACCACATGTTTCACAAGCATTCTGAGTATCGGTGAATCAATACATGCCCTTAACTGTGAAACGCATTTATTTTCCTTTGATCAAGAAAATTTCGTCAATGTTTTTGAAGCATTTTTATGGAATAAAATAATCGCATCGATGCAATCTTTAAACTTGGATGAACTTTGATGGGAATTGGCCAATAAGAGCTGAGTTTATGAATGATGCAAAAACTACATATGGTAAAACGTCTGGAAAAAGGGAAAAACCAACAGATCATATTATTACATCCATAAAAACATTTATTACAGCCGTTATTGTTCTTAACCAAAAATGGCAAGATATATCATTATCTTAAATAGCATTTATATTTCTTATATAAAAAGTCGTTTATATTGGCATTACACTTAAAATTATCCGTTTTGTACATATCGTCTGCTTAACATATTATACTAAGTCATGATGTATTCACCTGAGCATAAATTCGAGTCAAGTTTGGTTACAATTAGTCTACTGGTTCTTGAGAAGAAATCGAAAATGTCTCAAATTTGACAAAAATATACTTTCTGTTTACTAAGATGTGACCTTGACCATTGACCAATGAGCTTGAGCTTATATATATAAAGTCAATCAGTTTTTAGCTATTTTTAGTATACAACCATACCCTGTTATTCAAGCGCCCCTAGTGGACCGTTTATTGACAGATTTTATTTTCATTTGCAAACTTTGTAGATACTGACTGTATAATCATGCATATAAAATATGAAATTCATATGATCATTGGTTCATGAGAAGATTTTTAAAGATGCACCAAGTTTTAGTCCTTTTGGCCCCTTTTGAGACCCTATGGGTCCTAGCTCATTTTCATACGCAAATTTTATTCGGCTTCACATGGGTATGATACATGCCTAGTTTGATTAAAATGATCCACTGGTCTTGAGAAGAACTATAAAATCAACAATAAAAGGGGAAATAAATCCCATATGGTTGGACCTGACAATTCCGGGCCTCTTAACTTTTTTGTAGGTCTTTGAGTACTGAACATTTTTGCTTCTTTCGCTTTCACTCTATCTAGTACATTTTTCAACTCCTTAAACGATGACCTGACAATTTTGGCCCTGTTAATGTTTTTTGTAGATTCATGCATGCTGAACATTTTTCCTGTTTTGGCCTATTCTCTATCTATCATACATTTCAAGATAATGTCAAAAATCAGCCCAAAACATGAAAAATTCACTTAAAAAGGGAAATAACTCCCATAAGGGTCGACTTGACAATTTCAGCCCTGTTGACTTATAAGTTATATGTAGATTTTTGTGCGCTGAACAGTTTTACTTCTTTAGCCATTAGCTGAAGTTGACATGTATCCCCTAACGATTTTAGATTATTTATGACTTAAGTCGGATTTACTAACAAACTAAAGAACTAAAAGAATTACATTTTACCCGACATGCTTAACACATTTGAACTGTATATTTGTTTACAGATTAGTATTTTCGATTAAATGTGTCAAAACTCATTTTTATGAATTTGTATGAATTTAAATTAAAAACAAATACATATACAATGCATGTGATATGGATTTTAGCTGTCTTATTATCCTCTCGCCCCCAAAAGGATTCTCAGAATCCGTAAGAACAAATTCAGTTTGGTAAGTTGACACATGAACGTTCTATATACAAGTTAGATGAAGCTAAATATGACATAATAATTGATATACCAGATTTACCTTGATACGTAACTTCTACAAAAAACCTGATCAATAGAAATACGTGTTTTATAAAATATCAACACTTATACACTCGTGTTAAAAGGTAAATAATAAAATTCTATAAAATGGTTTCAAAGGGTTATTGTTCAAATATAAGAATGCACTATATATACATATATATGTTTTGAAATTCACAAAGGTATTTTAAGTTTTAAACATGATGTTTGTTTCTTTTTATCATCGTTTCAAATGAGATCATCTATTGGTTTCTCCATTTCTCCTGGTTAGGATAAGACAATACGCAGATTCACACATATCTAAACACCTGGTACGTTCAACATGATCGCAGTAAAACAGATATTTCTACCCACAATAAAACTCAAAATACTTACTTCATGTTAAAAAGTGTGACCATGTAACATCAATGTCGATGTTTAATATCACTAGGTAACAAACAATTATTAAGTTCGCAATTCTAAATAAAAATACCAGTACTTTAAAAGTTTAATAAAGAGGGATTCTGCATCATGTCTTTTATTTACCCGTGTGAGTAACTTGTTACGCATGTCTGCTCGTAATTTGGCATAACGTAAATATATAAACAAGGTGACCTGATTAGTATACATATTGACAAAACTACATGTCTATCTTTTAATTATTTATTTAATTTTAAACGGTTACCTGCCTGAAAAAGAATGTAATTACAGTTCATGGACTTTGTACTGAATTGGGATAAGTTTTCCTTTCAATTGTTTTCTTTTTATTTATTTACACTGTATTATTACTTCTCCCAAGATATAATGAATGTGTGTTCAAGGTTCTGGTACTGTAACAGTTCCCGGACGATTTTTTAAGATTTCTCTTATTTTACGGCACACAAATATGAAATTCTGTATAGTTACAAGTTAACTCAAGATCCTTTATAATCTGCAAAGAAAATCAACACCTTAAATTATGTTCTTTCGATCATATAACTTCGATCGCTAAGTTTTGTTTATAACCCCACCATCTTGGAAATTGAGATAATGGTCATGCGCACAGACAAAATGGCCAGTGCAGTTCGCTATAGTTCGTTTCTAAATAAGCTTATTCAGTATTTCGTATATAGGAATAACATTATACAAACGTTAAAATGTTTATCCAGAAATAGACTATAGAATTTTTGCACTTTGTGCACATGCCAATTTTCTCAATTTCCAAGATGGTGGGCCCAAGAGGCCCAAGGGGGCTTAAGTCGCTCACCTGGCAAAATTGGTCAACATTGCAGAAAACTGGGAATTAACTCACATAAGAGTCGACCCGACAATTTCCACCAAAATGAAATATTTGTAAACTTTTGCAAGCCGTCCATTTTAAGGTAACGCTTTTTTCTCTAGCTTTAATAATTTTAGAGATACATTTATTAAATAAAAAATATCTGCTGACTCATTCGTTCTATATTTAGCCAGGGCAGCCATGTTTGGCTCTAGCCCCTATTCATTTTCAAACTTAATGTGGCTTTACATGGTTATACTTCCTGTCAAGTTTAGTTCAAACTGCTCCAATGGTTCTGTAGAAGTAGTCAAAAATGTTGAAAATTAATAAAAAGAAAACCATATTTTCCATTTACATTTACTTAGGTGCCTGTGACCTTCACCTTTAAGCCCATGACCTTGAAATTTTGTCAAAATGATCCTCAGATAATTCCTAACAACTTTCTCATATATCTTTGTATACAAAAAGTCGATTAGTTTAAGTTATTAAAATACAAATATACCCTGTGTTACTGAAGCGCCTCCTAGTGGCTTGTTTATGGACAGAATTCATTTTTGTTCGCAAACTTTGTAGATATTGACTAAATAATCATGCATACAAAATTTGAAACCCATCTGATCATTGGTTTGTTTGTTTGTTTATTGTTGTTTAAAGTCCCACTCAAGAATCCTTCACTCATATTGAGACGTCACCAAATGCCGGTGAAGGGTTTCAAATTTTGGCCTATGCTCGGCACTTACAGTCATTGAGCAATGAGGGTTCTTTAACGTGCGACACCTACTGCGACACTGTACCTCGAGTTTCACTGATTCATCCGAAGGACAGGAAACCCACCTGCCGCCGGCGTGACTCGAACTCACGACCTAACGATCGAGAGTCGAGCGCGCTACCGACTGAATCAGGCCGGCTCTTGGTTCATGAGAAGAAGATTTTTAAAGATGTGTCAAGTTTTGGTCCTTTTAGGACCCCCTATTGATCCTATCTCTTTTTCATTCGCAAACTTTATGCGGCTTCACATGGGGATGCTACATGCCAAGTTTGGTTAACATTGGCCCACTGGTTCTTGAGAAGAAGATGTTTAAATGCAAAAGTTAACATACGGACGAAGACAGACGACGACGGATGACGGACACCGGACCTTTGGTTATAGCAATATTTCAAGTGACCCTTCGGGCCAGGTGAGCTAATAAAACGTGGTTACCGAAGTTTAACAACCGAAAAAACATAATTCAAAATGTTGACATTTAAAATTATATACTTGGATGGATTAAAAATGCTTAATTTTCGGTTGTTGCATGAGCTGAATTGAAGAAAATGGCTCCAAGATGTGACCTGTTAAATCTGCCCGGTTTCAGATGTCTCGTATGAAGGGATGGACTGCAACGAAGAAGGAGACAGAAAAATAAAAATAGTAAAAATACCTTCTTCGTTGCAGCTGTAACAAGCTTGTCGTACTGCATTTTGTACTTTACTTCCATGTTGCTTCTTTTCTATGAACGCTACCGGACGACGATTTGATTTTTATGTGGGCCTAGGATCAAATATGAAATAAAAATATAGGACCAGAATTCATGGTGAATAAAAAAAATCCAGGATAAGGATATTGGTCAAAAAGGCAGGATGCCACTGATAAAAAAACGTCAGGACCATTTTCAGAAAATGCTTAAAAGTTCAAACCGAAGAAGTACCAATTAATAATCGAAACTCAAGTCCATTAAACACGACGAATTAGATGTGCATAGGTCTCAACATGAAGAACAATTGCGAGACCAGATGTCCCTGCATCAGCGTCCTCTGCTGGCATGCCACACCCGTCGCAAATGTTCCATGGAAACCTTTCTATTACGATGAACGGGTCAAATTAGGTGAAAAGGTCAAGTTTGGTGAAGAGGTCAAGTTCGGTGAAAAGCGCGATTGGCGAAAGGGAGTCACTGTCTGTGGCCATGCTCCAGAATACTATCTAATATTATTAAGACGGGCTTCATACTGTTTAACAAGATCCAAGTATCGACTATAAAACTTCTTAAACGACGATTTCAAGCGTTCAGCAACGTAACCTTGTGTAAGTAGTTTATTGGCTAAAAGCTGAATAAAAGTAATAAACTGTTATATTCAACAAAGAAACAAAAATAAAAACCAAATAAAATGTAAACATTTTGGCACAACCAATGAGACGAGATTGACCATTCTTGACCTTCACTTAATAATGAATAAGTAAAATAAATAAAAACAAAAACAAAAAATAAAAATTAAAAACCACAATTCAAATGGTAAAAAAAAAGAAAGTCACAATGGCATTGAAAGTTTATCATTACATATACTTCTGTTTCTTTTTTTATTATTACGCCAACTCAAATATTAACTTTAATAATATTTCATATTCGAAACTGTAGGGTCTATATATACTCCCAAAAATTCCATATTCTGATTTTGGTTTGTATATATCTACCTTAATCGTATAGTATTATCTGACATGAAATTATTCTGTGCTATTAATTATGTTTATTTTTAAATATTAAATGTTGTGAAATAGCAATTCCGTGTTTAATTGAGGCTATTCTGATTGCATTTTATAGCAAAATGTAGTGTGGAAAAGGGTTTTGATATCTTAGATTTGAATTGTTATTTTATTGTTAGGTTTCATAGTGTCATACGTTTTGTTTCATTCTCCTATAACATGCCATGAGTCTTATAGGGGTACAAAACTATTCATATGCAATATCATTATTCATTATGCCTCCTTACATTGGTGGATCTGTAGCCTAAGGAGGTATGAGGGTTACAACCATCCTTGAATTTGATATTTTTCATACAAAGAGAAATAAAGATGAAACATTTTTAAAATACTTACTGAACATTTTCTAGGCAGCATACTCTGGACCGTTGGGAATCTGTGATTTTGTGTCTGATCTCATAACCTTCTTACCATTGATACTTTGGTCGTATTGTCAAAATATGTATATCACCTGCATCTTCCCCCAGTCATACAATAAACAGTAAGTCTAAACCAATCAAATCTGCATCACGTGAGGGGAAAATATATACTAGAATCAAAGATAGCACATTCGGTTGTATGAGTTACTTGTTTAGTTCACATGAAAAGCAATGTAGCTGTTGTCAGGGTCCTTAACCCCAAAATTACACATGTAAAATTTCAGAAAATATTAACGGTAGGAAAATTTATTGAGGCACAAAACATCGCCTCACAACTAGATGAACAGACAAAAAACAGTCGCAAATTTAAACTCAATTTATTAAACTGAAACAAAATATTAAGAAACTGCAAATGAATTAGGAATCGACTTAACAGAATCTGAATTGTCAGTAGAGGAAAAACTCAGATTATTGAGATTTTTAGGCCAATATCGTGATGTATTTGCGAAAGACATGATTTATCACCACATACAATCGACACCAGGGACGCAACACCCGTGAAAAAAAGGATACATCGCGCATCTCCTCGGTCAAAAACTGAAATTTCTCGGCAAATAAAAGAACAACTTCAGAATTATATCATACATCCATCCGTTATTGAGCGGCCGAGTCAGGTGGTTTTCCTTAAAAAGAAAAATGGAAAATATCGTTTCGCAGTCGATTTGTCATGTTTTAATTTTTGAGTTTACTAGGTTGGTGGTAAATACAAAAATTAAAACATGACAACTTTTAATTTTTGTATATACCACCCACCTAGTAAATTCAAACTCAAAACATGAGAGATTACAGAAAACTAAATGCTGTATATAAATCTCAAAGTTACCCCATTACCACGAATGGAGGACATATTTGACACACTCGGTGAGAGAAATGCCAAACATTTCAGTTCATTAGATATGTTTTCGGGGTATTGGTAACTCAAATTAGATCCTAAAACTAAAGAGAAAACTGCGTTTTCCTGTCACGAGGGACTCTATCAATACAAACGTATTTCCTTCGGCCTCCAAGGTAGTCCCAGCGTATATATGTCGTTCATGTCTGACGTTTACGCGATCTCAACTGGAAATTTTCCCTAGTATACATGGACGATATTCTGATATGTTCTAAGAATTTTGACGAGACATTGCACAAAAAATATTTCAAAAATTCCGCGAAGCAAATTTACATTGGAAGCCGTTAAAATGTAAATTCACGGCAAAAGAATCGAAACATTTAGGTCACATTGTTTCAAAAAATGGTATCGCGGTTGATACGTCTAAAACGTAAGGCGAGCATTTATTTATTAGAGTGTGGACTCAAGCTCGTCATCCACATTTTAACCATGACCAGAGTCTATAGGTCGGGGAAAACACGAGCCCTACCTTAAACTCAAATCTGATATCAACTTCCGTCATTCATTCATTATATCTTGGCAGAAGTAATAATACAGTGTAAATAAATAAAAAAGAAAACAATTGAAAGGAAAACTTATCCCAAATTCAGTACAAAATCCATACACTGTAATTACATTCTTTTTCAGAAAGGTAACCGTTTAAAATAAAATAAATAATTAAAAGATAGACATGTAGTTTTGTCAATATGTATACTAATCAAGTCACCTTGTATATATATTTACGTTATGCCAAATTACGAGCAGACATGCGTAACAAGTTACACACACGGGTAAATAAAAGACATGATGCAGAATCCCTCTTTATTAAACTTTTAAGTTACTGGTATTTTTATTTAGAATTGCGAACTTAATTGTTTGTTACCTTGTGATATTAAACATCGACATTGATGTTACATGGTCACACTTTTTAACATGAAGTAAGTATTTTGAGTTTTATTGTGGGTAGAAATATCTGTTTTACTGCGATCATGTTGAACGTTACAGGTGTTTAGATATGTGTGAATCTGCGTATTGTCTTATCCTAACCAGGAGGAATGGAGAAACCAATAGATGATCTCATTTGAAACGATGATAAAAAGAAACAAACATCATGTGTAAAACTTACATTACCTTTGTGAATTTCAAAACATATATATGTATATATAGTGTATTCTTATATTTGAACATTTATCGTTTAAATACTTTTTATAGAATTTTATTATTTACCTTTTAACACGAGTGTATAAGAGTTGATATTGCACAAAACACGTATTTCCATTGATCAGGTTTTTTTTATATAGAAGTTACGTATCAAGGTAAATCTGATATATTAATTATAATATCATATTAAGCTTCATCTAACTTCTGTCGTTTATTCATTTCCAATTTTGGTAAATTGAAAATGGGTACACTGTGCCCATTTTCAATTTACCAAAATTGGAAATGAATAAACGACACTTGTATATAAAACGTTTATGTATCAACTTACCACACAGAATTTGTTCTTACGGATTCGGAGAATCCTTTTGGGGGCGAGAGGGTAATAAAGCAGCTAAAATCCATATCACATACATTGTATATGCATTTTATTATTTCAAATTCATGAAATAAAATATGACATATTTAATCGAAAATATGAATCTGTAAACAATTATAATACAGTTCAAATATACACAACATTTCGGCAAGTCGGGTGAAATGTTATTCTTTTAGTTGTTACAGCCCCTGTCACACATTGACGATTTAGCCAGCGTATGCCCGACGTATGAAAAAACCATAAATCGTTGGCATACGGCGAACTTTCACTGTATCCCTGTCACACATTAACGATTTGTTGAACTTATGCGGACGTATGAAAAATTTATCAAATTTTTATAAAACGTTGGCAATACGTCGTACTGTCGCTGTAATTTAGGATACGATGGCCATTTACAAGTAATGCATAGGGAAGTGTGTTAACGATCGTATAACGCCCCTAAAACGTACCTACAACTTACTCCAGCGTATGCGGAGCGTATGGCTCATTCGATGGCATACGTCGAAAAGTTTGGTGCATGCACAAAAATTTTCGACGATCTTGACGTACTTCAACTTATGCCAGCGTATAACCAACGTGTTGTTAACTTATGCAAAACGTACTTAAAACTTACCGACGTATGCCAGCGTGTTAACCAAAGTTTTCATACGTCGGCATACCCTGGCTAAATCGTCAAGGATCTAAAATCTTTGGTGATAAAAGGTAAGATCTTAGGTGCTCTTAGGGGCCCAAACCCCCTTTTACATACATTTTTATACGCCCGTCGAAGACGTCGTATTATGGTATGGCGTTATCCGTCCGTCCGGCTGTTTTATGTTTTAACTCAAACAATTATGTCCTGATTTTCGTCAAACTTGGTAGGATGCTTCATTGCATGAACCGTTCTGACAAGTTCGTAAATCGTTAAATTTCTACTATATTCGGCGGAGTTGTGCCCCTTTAATTGCTAAATATGGGTTTTATGTACAAAATACAAGAACTTTTTTGTATTTCCTTCAATTCCTTTCAAATTTGGTATGGTATCACAACAAGCAATAATGTTTAACATATAATACAGGTTTTGTTGTCGTGTCGTGAATTGGAGTTATGGCCCTACATGACCTAGTTTCTGGTTTCTTGTGTTCAATTTTCTTGTGGGCGCAACTTGTCCCACAATTTTTACCCGAACATTTCGCGATTCGGCATGTGTGATTGGTATGTGCATATCGTAAAATGAAGATTTTGCGTTAATTTTCACGAGAGTTATGGACCTTTGATTGTCAAGAAAGGACATTGTGTTGCAAATGCAAAACTTTTTTATTTTTCATTTAATTCCTTTCAAATTTGGTATGGTATCACAAGAAGCTATAATGTTTAACATATATTACGGGTTTGTTGCCGGTTTTCAAATTCCCGCAACATTTGGAGTTATGTGCTTTCGTGACTGGTTTTCAATGTTCTTGCTCAAATGTTTCATTTCAAACATTACACAACAGTTGTTCTCAATGAGGCAGTGTGTCATGACTTTGACTCAAAGTGATACCCCATAGGTCAAAGTCACTGTAACGAAGTTGCATTTGTAAAAAGATATATAACACATACTAACATTTCCATCATAAAGAAACCCTTTGAAAATGTCTTCATGACAGGCGTATTATGTACCGTTTGCGGTGCTCTTGTTCTATATTATCATCACGTCTGGAATCCAGAAAAAAAGGCTTCCTAGAGCTTTTAAATTAGGGCCTCACTACGCACGGCAAAAACCTTTATGTACTCTTCCTTCTCTCTCACTCGAAATCCTGGATTCACCATGGCTTAGTCCTTTTGGATTTGATTTTTTCCTACATAGATATTTTCATTTGCGTTTTCTCAGCATGTATGAATATAAATAAATCTGTTTGTAAACAAAATTTGCATTAGATAAAAATATTTATTATCAGCTAAAGATATGAAAATTTAATCGTCAATAATATCAATTTCTTTAAACATAATGAACGCAACTTTTGCACGTGTACGGCGTCTTGTCGTCAAACATAAAAAAAACAAAAACAAAAAAATAAACATTTGGCCGGAATAAAGACGAGTCGCAATGCATTGGCGTCGGAAGCAAATTGAAAGTGGGGGGGCTAAACCAACTTAAAACAAACACACGCCAGATACGTCTGGGGCTAAGCCCCAATTTTCAACACCTACGTCTATCTTTGCAAAAAAAGTGGGCCCCCATAGCCCCCCACCCGGTTCCGCGCCTATGCAATGTGATAATTAACTCTCTGGACTTTTAAAATCGAATATTTCTGGGAAACATACCCAGTTGAGCCACTGGGAAACAATGATTTTAGATACGTGAAACTCGACCCCAAATGAAATATTGCCGCACAATTAATCCAACACTGGAAACTTTGCGTAGTGAGCAGGGATAGCGTGCCGCTAAATTTGATAAAATAGGTATAAAACCTTTAATTTTTCTATAAAAAATCGGAAAATTTTAAGTTTTTCGCTCGGCAGATGAATTTTAAATTTACACCCACTCAAAGATTAACTTTAAATCCTCAGTCAGCTTTTGATGATGTATGCATTGCACCACAATAAGTATAATATTATGTCACCAGCTTAAAAACATCCACCTTTTATTTTTTTCTTGATTCGCCACTGTTGTATATATTTATTGCATAATCAAAAGGCACAGGAAAACTTTTTTACCACCAAAAACATTTTCATAAAAAAAATCCCACCATTGACCTAAGCTGATTATTGTGAGGTTTGTCACTTTACTTTCGAAAGGCCGGTGGTCTCTTCCCGGGTACGTTGTAACCGGATTATCGCCACTACCAAAAGAATGACCGCCACCATATATGCATATAATTGAAAGCCTGTTGAGTGTAGCATAAAAAAAATAAAAAGAAAAAGAAAAAAAAATACACAATTCCTGTATATGCCTAGTAGATCTAAAAATAAAAATGCCTCTTTCCCGGGATTTCATGATTTTGTGTTATAAGGGGCGAGAAAGAAATTTATCTTTAAGATGCTTGGGAAGTTCTTTTTATAAACTACATTGTCTGTTAGTACACTGTTCATGCAAATAATGTATATTTTTCATACTTTTTTTTATTATTACATATAAATTGTATATTGTTTCAAGTCAATGTCATTACATTCAGGTATTCGATTTATTTGCTAAAGAAAAAAAAATGACCATATACTCGATAATCAATGAGAATGTACTTTGTTTTTAAAATTAATCCATTGAATTGAAAAAAATATATAATATAATTATATATAAATATTCTATGGCTATCAATGCACAATACTCAGCCTTCTATAAGATTAATAGCTTCCAATGATATTATATCATATCATATTATATATTTATATGTTGTTCACAGATTTTCGGGATGTAGAGTAAAATATCATTTTTCCGATGATTTCTATCCATAAATTTCCGTTTGTTGTTTGTACTAAAAATCCTAACTTTATCAGTCATAACTGAAAACTGTAACACTCTTTCTTAAGTTGGATGCAAAAACGAATGTGTTTTATATGTATTTGGAATATATCTTAGTGTCTCAAAGTATAATTAATAGATCTTTTTTATCATGCGCTGAGTAACTGAACTTCTGAAGGGTTGCTACTTTCAAAACATCGGTCATCACGATGATCGATGTTTTTGCTATTTTCTAGTTAACAGTAATATAGTTAATATAGCTACATATACATAGGCGTCGGAACCAGGGGGCTAGGGGGGGGGGGCTTAGCCCCAAACTTTTTTGCAAAGATAGACATAGGTGTTGAAAATTAGGGGTTAGCCCCTAGACGTTCCTGGCGTGTGTGTGTATTTTAAGTTGGTTTAGCCCCCCCCCCCACTTTCAATTTGCTTCCGACGCCTGATATATATATATATATATATATATATATATATATATATATATATATATATATATATATATATATATATATATATATATTGTTGCATTAAATTATATTTTTTAAAAGCACAGATTTGCTTTAAACACACTAAATATAAGTACCCTGTTGACATGCAAAACACAAAGATCTAATAATCATAATTATGGGGAAAACTTAAAATATGTAATTAGAGTCAGTAAGACACGTCACAGCAATAGTGAAACAAATTTGACTAGATCATACATGTTATTTTTCAACTTTTATTCCTGAACCAAAATAAAAAGTTTCCTAAATAAAAACATACGTGTTCGATCAACTTTGAATCACATTTGTTGCTATTTTTGGACTCCAACCTGTCAACTATTAATCAGACGTCTGAAATGAGCAAAACATCACGGGCACCTGTCCATGATGTCATCGAGTTATGCGTACTTGATTTCTGAAAATTCCCACAATGCTTTGTAACCCCACCCAGCGCTGTCAATTTGACGTATGGTCGAAATGAAATGTCGGCTAAAGTGGAATATACAGGCGAATTGATGTGGAATTCGACAATTTCAACACATTGTGAGGGAATTTTAACCCTCTAGCAATAACATTAAGAAGTGTGTTGTTTATTACTTAGTTAACAGGTTTGATTAAACCCCACGGACTTACAGGAAAGTCAATTTTATTTTAGAAGCGTAACAGAAAACAGGCAAAATAACGTCCTTATCGTACATAATGGGATGTTTCAAGCCTAAGGGAGGCACTGGCGATGAAGATGACAAGAAGGCAAGGGAGGCTAATAAAAGGATCGAACGGTTACTACAGAAAGATAAACAAGTATATAGAGCGACTCATCGTTTACTTCTGTTAGGTGGGTATTCGTGAACACCATGTAAAATTTATTCTAGTTTGACATATCTGTCCTAGTGGTACCTGTTTTAGTTGGTAGACTCGTCCGTAACAAAATGTTCCTTTCTCTTTGAAGGTGCCGGTGAGTCGGGAAAATCAACAATTGTGAAACAAATGCGAATTTTGCACGTGGACGGATTCGGACCGGAGTAAGTAAAAACGTAAAAATAAATTCAAAACGGAAAAGAATCGTTTGTTTTGTCTTCTCTAAGTAATACACAAACCCTATTATGTATGCATGACTGTGGCTCTTGTAGGGGTCATGTCATAAATTTATTTGTTGTTTTTATTCAGAATTAATAAAATTACGACACAATATGCTATGTTATGTTTATGTGATTACAGAGAAAGAAAACAGAAGATAGAAGACATAAAAAAGAATATCCGAGATGCAATTCTGGTAGGTTTTTTAAATACTATTTCGTTATTGATCATGCGGACTCCATCTTGGAATATGGCGGCTAATATTTGGTTTAGACCCAATACACATTACCATTCATACATACACTATGGCTGTTAGACTAGGATTTAGAATTTCGATTCGCATCAATGTTTCCTTACAACAACTTGTTTATTTCTGTTGCCTGATTGAAGTTGTGTAAACAACTCTAATCTGGTAGCAGTTTGCCTGTGACTTAAAAATATTGAAATTAGATGTCTCTTACTAAGATACATATATATATTTATAGTCTGGGCCCTGGCCATTTCATATTGCTTATTCAACACAGGCGTAGTGCATGGCTGACATAGTTGATAATTACTAACTCCTGACACATTGCTAATACTATATTGGTGATAGGTCTCAAACCATCAAGATCTTTTTGAATTTACTTTACTTAGCTTAGAACTTATAACATTAACAGTATATTTGTGATGAATTTCATACAAAATAAATTGACATCAGCATCATCAAGCATGTACTATGATTGTTTATATCTATCATAATTCTGATTTTTTTTGTTAGGAATTTTTGTTTTGATATATACATGTATCTCATATATATATATATATATATATATATATATATATATATATATATATATATATATATATCCATGATAAATATTTTGCAACAATAGAGTAATCAGTCACATAAGTTGTCATCAGTATTTGACTACTAGTATATTCTAGACAATCTGGTGTCATAGTTATAATACCTCATTGAGTCACACTACACATTTCAGGTGTTTGCACCTAAGGATCACAAGTCACAGAAAGTATAAAATACTGTTATGCAAACATAATTTCATGCAGTTTTACAAAAAATGTCTATCCCATTGTGTTTCAAATCTTAAATTCTACAGATTCTTTCAGTGAGAATAGACATACACCCCTTGTTTCCATCATCAGGAAACGGCTGGTTGTAAAGCTTTCAAGTGAAAAAAAGGAATATTCTAAGTTTGATTGCCAGTTCCCCCTTCATGCACATAGCATACAAAGAGAAAGTCATGTGTCTTGTTGTTGGATCAAACTACAGGACACACTCCAGTTATAAACCAATACAAAATCCCCCATATTTTCTATGAAAAAATATTCCAATTTTGTGACCAAAAATCCCTTATCTTGTCTTTGTATCTTCGTAGAGCCTATGCAAGAGTAAATTTTAGATATTTTCAGGGACTTACAGTAATGGTGTGACCACCTCTTTGTAAACATGTTAAAGGCATAACAATTTCTAATTACTTTAAATAAATTATCAGGATCATTAACAACAGTGGTACCCATCTCAAAAGTCTTGTTTTGTTTTTTTTTGAGACCATATTTTGAAAACTCGGTGGAATAATGCTGTAAATAAAACCTGTTTTGAGGGCCGATCTATAGTATTTTCAGAGAACACATTTCAGTGACAGAAAGGGTTGTCCCTCAATAAAGGTTTTACTGTACATGTATATATATATGTGGATATTTTTTTAATATGTTGGAATTTATGCATGAAAATTCCCAATGAATTAGGTAGGTAGGTAGGAGAACCTCTCTTATATAAAAGACCTCAAGTTTCAGCCACTTAAGAATCAACAGAGAAAGAATATTAGGGGAGAATACCATGCACATGTAATTGAAGTGGCTGGCAAACAAACACTGTTGTCAAAGTTGAACTCGTCTGCAAGCAGGGCTGGTGGGAGTCCTGCTGGAAGCTAAGCAGACTTTGTTAGAAAGTTAGCCAGTTTACTTTTGGAAGACTGGTGGTCTCTTCCTGGGTACATTGTAACTAGGTTCTATCGCCTACCCCTGGCAAATTATGCAAATAATCAGTCATACTGACGTTGGTCGAGTGGTAGAATGTGCGCAGGATTTCAAACATCAGGTTCTGTATCTGATTCTCTGCATCAGATCATAATGATAACCATTTTAGAACACACATGACATTAAAGGTGTTATTTTTTTTCTCTCATTTGAGACTTAATCCTTTCACCCCTCCAGCCCTTTCATTGTATTATTTTTTGTTGTGGTACTTTCCTTATTGATGGAATATCAATGCAGTTATATTATGCTAAGTTGTTTATTGCGAACAAGTCAAAGCACATTTTGCAGTATGGGGTTAATAACACATTATATTGATGCAAAATTACACATGTATGTGCAATTCAGCAACATAAACTCAACTTCAAGATTGAAATTTCCAAATCATACTTTTATTTGTATATATTTGCTTTTTAAAATCACAAAGATATAGTAACAATTGGCTGAAAAATATAGGTCTTCAAGACTTGGTGAAGTATATGCTATCAAAGGTCAACTCGGCATCCTTTATGAATTTGAAGATATTCTAAATTTGCTTTAGAACATTACTTTTCAATTATTTTTTACCATTATTATCTGATCTATTTAGTTTGTTGCATAACGAATAAGCCATCAGTACTCATGTTAGACCAAATGTTTAACCTGATTTTTAGTTACTTTTTTTTGTAAAACCTGATTTTACCAAATTAAAAAGTATTCAGTAAACTGAGTGTATTATACCTCATTAAAATTTACAATTGCCATCAACTCGTATCAGTACTTTCAGTACTTTGATATTAACATGTAAATGAGATAAAATTCGAGATTTTTCAGAAGAAAAAAAATATAAGTTGGCAAAATAAAATATATGTTTAAAAATATATTGAAAGGTGTTTGTTTTTATAAGTAGATTGCAAAATATTAAGCAACTATATTTTGTAGATTTGGCCCCACACATACAATGTACCGTAGCATTTTTAGCATAATGTGAGCAGAAAGCCCATATGGACAGTAAAAATGATTGGGAAAGTTGATTCTAATTTCATACTTTGACAGATTATTTTTCTGATAATTTTATATTGTATATATGGGCCCATAGCCTGTCAAAATATGAAAAATATCACATAAAAACCAACCAAGATTTATAAGGGATTGTCTAAAAATTTGGTTTGAAAATCATTTAAGAAAAAATGCCAAAATTACTCAAGAATGCAGGGTGAAATTACCCTCTTTAGTATACTGTAAAACATATTTAAACATAAGGGTTTTTTTCTCTATATTAACATGGTACACATTTTAACAATTTAATCTTCTACTAGTTACAAACATAACTTTTTTATGGGGTCATGTCAAAGTACAAATGTGTTTGATCTCTGATTTTTCATTCTAATGCAAACAACATAATGATTATTTCTGGATATTTGACACTTCATTCAATTTTAAACCTTCAACCAAATCGTTACAAGTATCATTTCAGTGGTTTTGAGTTTCAATCCCATGATTTTAACCATCAGTCTGATTATAAGGTACCATTCTGATGATTCTGTGGATCCTGCATAAGGCTATACATGTATGCAAAGGACTATAATTTTGAATTGGATCATTTTCCATAATGAAATACATTAGAATCTTGCTATTTCGAAATTCACAGGACTGCCTTGTTACTTCAAGATTTGCGAAATTAGAGATAACCAAATTTTCAATTCACTTATTTTCTATTCTTATTGGAGAACAAATAGACCTACTAAGGGTACTGTTTAATTCAAATTGAATGTAAGCAATTATTAATTACACTTTCATCTTGGCTCGTTAACGGAAGTCAATTGTCCTGTGTTTTGCAGGTAATCAGGTAATTTTAAGAATAATTTTTACCTACAAAATGTAAACTTTCAATCGCAGATGTTAATTTCGAGATAACAAGTGACAATTTTGTAATATTTCGATATTTCGGACCAGAAAAATACTTTGAGATAAGGGAAATTTTGAGATGAAAACTTTGAGATATCAGGAATAAAAGTAGTATGAATATATAATAAAATAATCGATACTGGCCGTTCAACTTTGACATAACCAGATTTCACTGTATATATTATTTTGTTTTTCAGTTTAAAGTCTGATTGTAAGGACTATGGTCACTCGTGTATTGTAAAATGTAAAAATGCAACTTCAAATCACAAGTGATTATTTTATCCAATTTAATTTTGTAAATTTTGTCTTTTTAGACCATAACTGGTGCCATGAACACACTGACTCCAGCAGTTCCTTTAGAAAACCCAGAAAATCAGTTCCGAGTGGACTACATGCAGGATGTAGCCAGTCAGCCTGACTTTGACTATCCATCGGTGAGTAGTGACATTATTTATATCTTTTGGGAAAAGCCATTGTTGGTATCTCACTTTAACAACAGTAAACAGGCCATGCAAATTCAGTGATTTTCCACTCTATTGTAAGGGGCCAAAATAAGGCCTGATAAAAAAAACAGAAAAAAAACATCCCCTAATTGCTATTGAAATTTCCTATTAAAATCCATTGACAATAAGTTGGAAGACATTCTTGTTTTCAAACAGTTCCGTGTAGTTTTAGATTTCCCAATTTCAATGAATTGTTGCAAAAAATTCCCGATTCAAAAGGTCCAGGCCAAATTTCCAAAAGAGTCTGGAAAATCTGTGTAATTTCTTTGGACCACGCAACAAATTTGTTGTGAATAAATACATTGAAATTGAATCATTGAATCAAAAATATTGTGCCGAAACAAATCAAGAGTAACGTACAATATTTACCTGTACATTACTACTGTATTCGACCTATTAAGTGCCCAGGGTGCTACAAAAATCAAGATAAAGGGTGGGCACTTAATTAGACCAATTAATAGTCAAATTGACATAAAACAATTACTTTTTTATAAGGCATAGTGGTAAAGTTCATGTAGTTATTACCAAGGGTACCCACCAACATAATTCTATTGCTTGGGGCTACAGATAAAGTGTTTCTTATGGTTATTCAGTTCAAAAAGATTCTTGATCGTATGTAAAAAAAAAAAAAAAAGTGGGGTGTACACTTATAGAGACATGGGTACTTAATGGGTAGAATACGGTAATTGTAAGTAGAAAGTATTGCTTGGGTCTGTTAAAGTAGACATAGGCCAAAAAACAACAGAAATTGAGATAACCCATTTATCGGTTACGCTAAGAGGAATGACTGTAACCTGCATGTTATGATAGCAGTATTGAAGACTTAAAAATGAAATTCATCGAGAACGAAAAGGAAGTTATGTGATTTGTATTTGTTGTAACCTCCACATAACCTGAACAACTACGCCAATGTTATTTTGTGGTCTGTATAGTTGATTTTCATATAACCTGGTAGGATAGTGTCTATTGTCAAATTCATATAAGACGGCGGAGCGGAGTAACCTTTTGATTATCATACGGATGCTTCTAATCACTTTTAGGTTACGACAAGCTGCACAGGAAAAATATTTCATTTCTCATTGGATACTCACTTCTGTATGGTGACAAGTGGGAACGATTACTCTAGTCAGTGTAATTTTGATATTATACTTTATTACCTAAAATTTAAACTTGTCCAGATCAAGAGCAAGAAACAACATGAGTCACGACTTTTATGGTTGCATTTGAAATTATTTATGCTCTGACATCTGTAAAAAAAAAAAGTTAATTTGATCTATTCCTTCACTGAAAATATTACAGTTGATATAATGAATGTATAATATTAATTTAATATAAAGTACAAAAAATATGATTTCATTGATAAAATAATTACACTTCAATTAATCACTCTATAATTAAAACATTTATGTAGATAAACTGAGTGTAAAAGAGCATTTTTGTACTGTTTATGACACAGACCTTTACACCATGCACAATGACAATAATTTATAAATCAGTCAATTTTTTATGAAAATTGCTGACAGATTTTGTTGGTTGTTGGCTTCTTTGTTGATGTTAATTCATCTGAATATTATTTCTCCAAAAGTACTTATAAATGAGCTTGTATGAAAGTGAATAACACAGAAAACGATAACAAGTTTGTTTAGGCCACACTACAGTACATTGTATAGTAGGATGGCAAGTGTTGATTTAACGATGGCGCTTGGAAATATAATGATGGCGCAGACAATTTAACTTTGGTGCAAGAAAATTTAACGATGACGTAGTGCCATCATAAAACAGGTCATGGAGATCCCTGATAAGGTGAAAAAAAAAATTGTCAAGAGAGGGGCATACTGCAATGTATGAACACATGTAAGCTTTCTGGGATAGAGACTTCCAAAATGATACTGATGAGAGCAGGCTCAAGCCCCGCTGGAACCTAACACTGAGTTTTATGAAAAAGTTTGTCAATTTACTTGGTAAAGGCAGTTGATCGCTTCCTATGCTTGTTGTATCCAGGTTCTCTTTGGGGTGCAATGATGCACTTCTCTCCACAACAATAAGTATCACAATATTTGACTTTTGATATGATGCACAGCACAATACATTTTTTACCAGACTATTCTGAAATCTAAACAGACATATAAAAGAAACAAAATCTGCCACTGGAATGATTTATTGATATTCATAGGAAAACAGTCTGGAAAACCAAATAATATAAATGAAAACAATGTGTTGTCGTCAATGCAATGTTTACTTTGAGATTTTTTGTAATTTCATATTTCGTATAAGTAGACTTCATTCAGATCATGGAATTGTTAAAAACAAAATGCATGCATGATTGCACAGGGGTCAAGAGTCATAAAATTTCCACCTGTCCTGCAGGACAAGTTGTATTGAAATTTACTTGTCCAAATGCAAAAAGCCTTGTCTGAGAATCAAGTGTAACATTTAAAGATATTATTTTGTGTTTAAACAAATATAATCTTTATTGACTTAATTTATATCTACAACAATTTCACTTGTCCTGTCTGACAAGTTAGAAGAAACATCTACATTAGACCGCAAAATTAACTTGTCCCAGACAACCGAACAAATCTGATTATTGAGCCATGTTGCATATTTTGTCAGAATAAAATAGGAATTATATACAGATCATGTTTACAAAGTTTGAAGGCAAGCCTTTTTCTGTCAATATTTGGGAAAATGCTATCGACAACACAATTACAAATTAAATGTTTGTCGCTGTTGGTCGGTCGGTCCATACACCAATAGTTTCCATTCATTATCTCTGCAGCAGATGCACAAAATAAAATGAAATTTGGCATACAGATACATCATGAGAATATCTAGGTCAAGTTTTTATTTGGTTACCATCAAACAATTTTTGACAGAGTAATACCCTTGAAATTTGAAAACTATGAATAATTCACAGTTTCCGTTGATGGGGTGGGGGTAATAACTGTTTTACAAGCAGCACTTGTTTGGATGATCATTGTAGCACTTACTCATGACTAGGTAACACTTAGTTACACCTGGCTTTAATTGACACAATATATTGTACTTGCCATGGAACCATGTCATAGTGCAGTAATAACCCATTATAATGCCACCATTTGTTCAGCCAAAATTTGGCATTATAAAGGGGTATGGCAATAGGTTGCAGGAAACCTTAAATGAAATCATAAGGAAAATAAGAAAAGTGAACTTTACAAAAATGCAGTGTTTAGCACAGCGGCAAATGAAAAGGGGATGGCGTTGTAAAGAGGTTTACTGTAATAGTAATTTATAACTTTTTCGTAACTGCACATGTATGCAAAAGCCTTTGCAATTTTTTCATTCAAAATTACGTTTATGACTGGAAATCAAACCACTAGCTATTTAAAGCAGATGGCAAGTTAGTCATTTAAACTCCAAGGAAATTGAAAAAAAAAAGTCAAAGTACATGTTATTTTGTTAACATATTTCTGGTAGATGTTTTGATTTGGGATAATCTCCTGTTTCAATAGACATTTGAACATGCATCATTGTCTGATTGTTTACTGACTCGGAATTTGTACATAGATATATGTTCTTGTGTAACGTCCTTCAAATAGCCATAACCTACAGAATATTGACTGTGTACTTTTGTGTATTTACATTAAAAGTCTTATTAGTGTGGTTCCAGTTTTCTTGTTTTTATGTGTAGACCTTCAGCCAAGTACATGTAAATCTCTGAAATTAATTCTTTGCTATAATATTCTAAAGCTTAATTCCAAGCACAGAATTGTGGACTTGATTCTTTGTTGGTGGGATGTTTTGAGTGAAATTTTGTCGAGTTTTGGGCTGTGGGCTTGGTAAGAATTACTCAGAAAGCCTTTGAGAATTTGAATCTTACAGCTAAATTACACTGTACTTTCAGTTATGGTGAATACATGAAAATGATAGATTCTATAATTAATACATGTATCAAAATGTGCATACAGTATTAGGGATTATCAACCCTATCATACAGGGCTGAAATCAGGCCCCATTCCCAATGCAAAAACAATGCATTTTTTCCTAATTTGCAGTCCCAATGAACTTGAAGAGATCCTAGTATTTTCACATAAATTTGTGTATTTCGAGATTTTCCAATTATATCAAACTTTTGCTTAAATTCCCAAGTCCCAGGCCACATTCCTGAAGGAGAGTGGAAGATCCCTGAGTATGCACAACATGGTGTTTTGATTACCCGCTTTTTGTCGTCGTCATGGCGAGATGAATTTGTATGGCTTTATCAAAATCTCAGGCTTTCATTACGATATATAGTGCCAATCATTATGTTGTATTCTGTGGTGATTAGTGCTGCCATGTTTAAACATGTACATGCTTTCGACTTTTACTGTTAAACGTTTACAAAATGTCATTATGTTTAAACGAAAATTAAAAATATTTAGGATTACCTTCATATATTGTCAAAACATAAGAATTATTTACAGGTTGACTAATATGGGACATACTTTATAAAGTTTATGAGTTTTATTAATGGAAATGACATTCTGATACGATAGCCAACTAACCAGTAACCGCGTCCCGGCCAACACAGGACTTTGTAGTTTTTCGCCTCAATTGAAAAAATGTGCCTGACTCGATGTTGATGTAAATTAATACATGAAGAAAGTATACTTTCTTAATAAACATAAGATCGTTGTTTAATTCCGAATTTTCAATATAACCCTCCATTTCTAAGTCTTCAAAGTTTTCGTTTTGATATATCACGTTGATCAAGGCGGAAATCAGAAGTTAAGGGAGTACGGGCAAAATCAAAATTATCATTTTATGACGTCTGGAAAATGATCTATTTTAGTCCAAAGAAGAGCAATGATGGGATTCCCCGGTGCCGTGAAGCTGTGAAACGTTAGGTATTGACCTCATTCATACTTAAACTCTGATTTACTTTACGTAAGTCAACAGATTTGCGATCAGAAATAAAAAGACTTATGTTTATCTAGTATATCTAAGAAACTTAGATTTGGTAATCTAAAAAAATTACAATTGAATATCATCTTCAAAAATCATTCTCTAATCACTTCTATATCAATACATGTGATGAAGTGGACCTTGGCGTTTGTGTCGAAGACCTCATTTAAACGTTTGCAATTTTTGATAAATGTGGCAGCACTAATCATGACACCAAAGATAAGTGTGTTATGGTGTTTACAATGAACCTGTGTTGAGTTGCTCGCACCTTCTTGGTTGGGGAGTCTGTTGGACAAATCTATCAATATTCAGATTCAGGAAAAAAAATCAAGCTCACAGTGACTTAAGTAAACAGAAAATATTCAGTTTTTCATCAATTTTGCAAAATAAGATATGCAATTTTAAAAATAATTATTTGCTGTCAGGAGATGCATTTCTCCATAATAAGACATTGACCCTTATTTGAAAATTAAGTGATTAGGAACTTCAGAACAAATTAAAGACTATATTTTTCTCAGGAAATGAAGACATTTTGTATTTCATGTATCTATTTATTCATCATTAATTGGCTACATGTATGGGAGTTACGACATAGTGATGAAGTTGACATGTTTAATTACGAGTGTTAACATATATATGTGTGTGTGCAGAGTACACACACAATGTCTAGATAATATATAACGTGAGTGCACATGTACTAAGGTCAAAGTGGTTATGAGTGATGAACATACTGATTTTTTTGATAGATTTTGATATGTACATCCGTCACTTGAAGCTACTGTATTGGCTTCTAGCCAGATTTAGAGAGGCTTATGTTGGCATCTTACTTGTTTGGGTCTACATTGAACATGTACATGCATTTTTGTCAATATGAAATGATTTTGGTGGGCTTTTTCTGTTGCTTTTTACACTAAAGGAAATTTCTTTCCTGACATAGTACATTCGCTATCTGAAGTGTTAGTCAAGGTTGATTCAATTAAAATTTTTGTCACTACTACCAGTAACTGCTGATGTCACAATGGTCTGCCAAGACGACACAAGTAGCATGATGGAAGTTTCGTCACAAAACAGTTACAGAAACTCGACAGTTTTACACATACTGGTATTACATAAAATGACAAAAATTTGTAGTTTTTGGCCTGACAAGGATTAATATCGTGTAGGTCCTGTAAAAGCCCCATTCCCAGTACAAAGTCTGCTATTTTTTTCCTAAATTTAAGCAAAAAATTCTCAATTATTATACCATGTCATTCAAATAAACCAAAAAAGGGGATAATTTAATGTGAACTATACTTCCAAGTCTTCAGATGAAAACCATGTTGTCAGTTACATACATGTATATGTACATGTAAATAAAAGCAAAATGAATCACAAGTTTTGTCTTTATTCTTATGAGTAAAATTACCATAGTGACTTTTTTCCCAATTTGGCCCATTTTGACGTAAAATTACCAATTGGAAGGGTACAGGACCCTGTCTCAAAAAGGGTCTATTTAGTAGGGCCAGTAGATTTAGAACCTTGAACTTTTGTAGAACATTACAGATGTGAACTTTTATTATGGATTCATTCTAAACATTTTTGTGGATTCATCAGATGTTGAACTTAGTCATTTTTTCGGAAAGGTTTTCAGTAAAGGGTACCTATTTTGTGTACTGTATAGATTTTTAATTTCATGGGGAGAAAATTTTTCAGTTTTCTTGTAAGAATTTATTCATGAGTATTAAATTTTACTCAAGCTAGGTTATGGTTTGTCTTTCTAAAACTTCATAAATGTAAGGTATTATATTCACAGACATTTAATTTCATGGAATTTTCTATACCCTGCTTTACTTGCCCTCTTAGCAGATCTCTTCTTCATCATTTTTATATGCCGTCTATGACCATTGCTGATTTACTTGCTCTCTTACCTGACCTCTGCATCATCATTTTTATATGCCGTCTATGACCATTGCTGATTTACTTGCTCTCTTACCTGATCTTTCTTATATATGCCGTCTATGACCATTGCTGCTTTACTTGCCCTCTTACCTGATCTCTTCTTCATCATTTTTATATGCCGTCTATGACCATTGCTGATTTACTTGCTCTCTTACCTGATCTATTCTTCATCATTTTTATATGCCGTCTATGACCATTGCTGATTTACTTGCTCTCTTACCTGATCTCTTCTTCATCATTTTTATATGCCCTCTATGACCATTGCTGATTTCCTGACCTCTGCATCATTTTTATATGCCGTCTATGACCATTGCTGATTTACTTGCTCTCTTACCTGATCTCTTCTTCATCATTTTTATATGCCCTCTATGACCATTGCTGATTTACTTGCTCTCTTACCTGACCTCTGCATCATCATTTTGTATGCCGTCTATGACCATTGCTGCTTTACTTGCCCTCTTAGCAGATCTCTGCATCATTTTTATATGCCGTCTATGACCATTGCTGCTTTACCTGCCCTCTTACCTGATCTCTTCTTCATCATTTTTATATGCCCTCTATGACCATTGCTGATTTACTTGCTCTCTTACCTGACCTCTGCATCATCATTTTTATATGCCCTCTATGACGATTGCTGCTTTACTTGCCCTCTTACCTGATCTCGGCATCATCATTTTTATATGCCGTCTATGACCATTGCTGCTTTACTTGCCATCTTAGCAGATCTCTGCATCATTTTTATATGCCCTCTATGACCATTGCTGCTTTACCTGCCCTCTTAGCGGATCTCTTCTTCATCATTTTTATATGCCCTCTATGACCGTTGCTGCTTTACTTGCCCTCATACTGGATCTGTCATTATTTTTATATGCCCTCTATGGCTGGCCATATGATGTTCACGACTTGAATTTAACAAATGTCCAAGAAGACCAGTAGCCATAAAAAATCTACAAGCCCAATCAAACTTCTATTATTTGATATATTTGATATATTTTATAATTAAATATTTTATGGTATACATGTATTCAGGTTAAGACTCTAACATATCAAGACATTAAGGGCCTTAACCATACAACTGGAGAATTTGCTCAAGTCTGAGAATATTCACAAATTGGGCATGCTTTGACAATCAGATTTCAGGATTTACTTGTTTGTTTGTTAGTTGTTTTACATCCCATCACAGATTTTTTTTACTTATATTGAAATGTCATTGGCTTAGGTGAAATGCTACAAACTTAGGCTTCTACTACAGACTGTCTCCAATGTAGTGAGATTTCTCAGGGGTTCAAAATTCGTGTCTCATCTGCATTCATATGTAATTTTACTGTATTACTTATTAACAAAATTCAGCATGGACTTTGAAATTTCTCAGTTGGACTTGCCAGAATTTGACTCTCCAGGTTCCAGACTTGGGTATCTAAAATAGAATTTTGAACTCCCGGTTCTTTTACGTGCCACGCCTTTTGCCACATGGGACCTCGGTTTTTCATCAGAAAGACTTGTGACTTTCACTTTGTATGCCGAGCGCTTGGTGAAGGATTCACAACCATTTTTAAAGTCTTTGAAATACTTGGTCCAGGAATTGATTACAGGGCCTTCCGCTTGTCAGTTGAACCTCTACCACTAGACCACCACAAGTGGTTCAGGATTTCCCACATTTGAGTAAACAATTTAGACTTAGTAATTGTTAGTATTACGGTGGTGGGCCCAGGTCCAGACAGGATACTTTCAGTTTGTATTTAAGCTGAGGTAGATTAAAATAGATTATTTTGTAATATTTAATTTATAGTAATATTATTGAAAAGAGCACATGCACTCCATCTTTATTTCTTTTACTGGACAATGGGGCCATTGCAGATTAGATATCTACTGGCCACAGACCAGTGCTGATTTCCAAGCCCTGTTATGGTATACATGTACATTTATCAGTCCAAACACACCTCACAAGAACTCAAGACTGCCTGGACAAATCCTTACAGAATGTTATTTTACGATTTTCACTTTTGACAATTTTGGACTTGTTGGTCTTAAGTTGTTAAAATTTGTTAAATATTTAACATGTCTGATGATAATTCAATTTATTTTTTTTATGGTCCCACCACAAACTGAATCATTGTACTGAAAGTACAGAGATAAGGTGACAAATTGTACATTTGATTATCCTGTCGTTAACTGAATTCCATGGTTGATTGTAAATTTCAAAGCAAGGAACTATATTTTCAGTAACAGATATTCGCCTAATTAGCATACAGTGAAACTTGTTTATAACAACCTCCTTAGGGACACAAGAAAAGAAAACAATTTTTGTGACCATGTGGTTGCTAAAGTGGGTTTTACTGTATTTTGGACAAGCAAGGAATGTTGGTCAACTCATTGGAGATTCACAATAACAAACGTGTGCATGTGGCATTAATGATATGGATATTGTAGGAAAACATTCTGCCTGTATGTGTGGTTATTGATTTCCATTTTCTGAACAGTTTTTCGTAAAGTTACCATCCATCTTATTTTTTTTATTTATTCTCCTGTAATCTTTATTTTTTTAATGATTCCTGGAACCTACCATCCATCTTATTTTTAAAAAATCTGTTTTCTAAAGAAAATGATAAATTCTCCTGTAAAGCGTCAAAGTCTGTTAAAAATGACGGTGACTGTTCCTTCCCCAGGCGCTCAGCATATGAACTGAAAGTCACAGGTCTTTTGGCTGTGTCATGGCAGGCATGGCATGTAATTTTAAAGAACCCTCATTTCAATGGTGTTAGTCCATAGGACATGTAAAATTTGTAGCACTTCACCTAAAGGTAGTGATCATGACATTTCCATAAGCTGTATTTGACCCAATACGTGACCATGTCAATCTGAGTGCCCATGTCCCTATAAGTGATCCTCCCCTAATAGTTCAGATTTACACACGATTGAGATCTTTACAAGCCGATAGACGAGAAAATATGAACTAGAAAAATGGAAGTTACTGTTAATCTCAAGCCCTCCAGCAACAGAATAATGTAGATAGGTGTCCTACATCAGCTTTACCACTGTGTTGTAGAAAAATTTATTATTTTACATCAATTTGACTATAATTGGTCCAAATAAGCACCTCCCCCCCCCCCAATTTCCTTATTTTTTGTTGTGCCCTGGGTGCTCAGTGGGTCAAATACGGCAAGTGAAAAGAAAAATCTTGGCAGGATTTGAAACAATGATAATAATAAAAATAAAGATGTTTATGATGCTGATTTTGTCTGTAAAACCATAGATACATAAAGAAATGCATTATTGTTTACCTTATTAGTTTTGTTTATATGATATTGTCAGAGATTATTAGTCTCTTCAAGGATATTGTCAGAGGCACATGTTTGTGCTTCTAAACTGTAAGGTCCATTACTGACCATCCAACTGAAGAATTATACTGGGTTAAGTCCATGGAAGGGGAGGGAAGCCTTTTTTTTTGTTGGGGGACCATATTCCCATTTCAGATATGTCTTCAGTTGCCACTACACTCAGAATTGTGTATCAGATCATCTGCCATTGTTGTCTTCTTTTTTTACTTAGAACCATGGAAGGCAGTCAAGTGATCTTTAATACGCTATGAAATGGCAAAATTTCAGCCCAAGGCAAAACAAATACAGCCACTTGCCAAAAGTTTATATAGACATTATCATTTTTTACTAATGTATACAGGGAAATTTTGGCCCCCGTTTTATTTTTACCCACATTGTCAGTGGGTGATTTCAAAACTGGGCGAAGGCAAATTCAAAATGGTAAATCCATCTATTTTTAATAATAAAGGTCTAGGCGAATTTAAAATGGGGCCACACCATTTCCAAGAGCATTAGGGCGAAAATAACCCTGTATACAGTATACATTTCATATAAAACCATATGTTTTGTAAATAGTATTGTGAAGCCATTTCTTATCGCATTTCATTAAGATTTTCACATTAAACAAAGAATTGGATACAGTTTCATTTTATCTTTTTATTTTTATTTTACAAATTAGAAATTAAAATTCATCAATTTAAATTCAGAGTTTAATTTTTGTAATGAAAGTTCCTTCTTTGTGTAAGTAAAATTGTGATATCTAATTTTTACTTTTTGTTTGAATTGTCAATTTTTTTAATTTACTAAGTAGAAAATTACATCCACATAATCAATGAAACTTGGAAACATTCTCTGTTTAACAGTGATAGTTCTATTCAAATGCAATTAAAAATGTTTTCACAATATTCTTTTGAAAAAACGTGGTTTTATATGAAATATATAGTATAAAATGATAATGTTGACAAACTTTTGGTAAGTGGCTATAGTTATAATGTATTTTTGTCTTTGAAAATCTTTACTTTAATGTATCTTGTAGGAAAAAATGTAAAGCCCTCTCCCAAAATTGTGACATTTACATGCATGATTCATGAAGCAGGAGTTCAGTTTGTGATATGTCCAATATAGCCATAATTACAGCGATAAAGTTAGTCATTGAAAATATTTTCTATGCATGTACGAGTTGGATATTATGAACTTAATACATTTTTAGAAAGAGTGTAAAACCCTCTACTGAATTTGTAGAAATCATGATAATGAGAGCAGGGGCCCAGGGTCTAGAGTGGGAACAGTTTGGACTTACAGTGTTATAAGTTGTAGAATTTGTCTGTTTTACTACAAATATACATTGTAAAGAAAAACTAAATGGTAGATAAGTTTCCTGTCATTATTTATTTTCCTTTATGTTACATTTGAGGCCTCTTTTGGGCCCCTTGTTTAATTGAAGATCAGAATCATATACTTTTTAAAACTTATGTTTAACAACTATTATAAATCCTAGTCAAAAACTTGTGTATGCCAAATTTCTATTCTTAGCATCTCTGTTATGTTTACATATATATACAGCAAATGTTGTAGAGATCCTAGTAGGAAGCTAACTCCAGATGAAATCTGCAAACAGCTAGACATACATGTACAGCAAACAAGGGATAGTTTTTTTTTTACACAAAATTTGGTTTTGATACAGTCCCTTTATACACCTTTAATACATGTAATAATGCAGGTACTAAACTGCCATTATGCAAAAATTTAGATTGTATGGAGATAATGCTGTAGTGCGCATTGGTGATAATGGGAGAGGTCATTGGTTTATTTTTAGTAACATGACATAATTGCTATCATAAATAAAGCTTTGAAGCTAAATATAAACATTTTATGAGATCATTCCCAATGCTTTGTGTAATGAGGCATGTCAGAACTTGTGATTATATTAGTAAAGGGTACAAAAGAGGGTGTATTAGACCTTGTGCCTGTGTTTCTAGTGTTCATTCATATTAATTATGAGTAATTTTCAAAATCAAGAAATATAATCACTCTTTATTTATATATTTTTTTATCCTTCGTCTGTTTATAGTTTTAAATTTCTACTACTTTTGTGTGTATATACATGTACATTGGTTGCGGATGTTCATTTTTAAAACTTTTTCATCTTTTTTTTCTCTTGGATGCATTTGTCCAGGTTTACTGCCTCTTAATATTTTTACTGAAAATCAAAACTTATTAAGCCAAGACCATTCTTATGGGTTAATATGTACATGTAATAGCAACTTAGTGTATGTAAAAAGACTTGTACAGTGCTTTTTGTGTGACATTTTGCAGTCATTTGCTGAATGTTGTAGAAAAAATTTATATTTCCCATAATTAAATTATATTTTCATGGTTTTACGGAAAATGTAGAAATTGTTGTGTTTCAAAATTTCCTGACTTTAGTAATTAGGGGCACTTCAAATTATTTGCATGAAAATTCTGTGGTACACGAAGAGTAAAAATTAAAGAAAAAGCCATGTAATGTACATCACAAACATGGGTGCACACACATGTAACTCACACACTTGCATACAATATATATATATATATATATATATATATATATATATATATATATATATATACACACACACACACACAAAAGCCCATTTAGTTTAACCATACAATCTATATATAGTAACACAAGTCAATGATTTGAACAGACTATATTGTAGATTTTCCATTTTAATGTAGGTCTCACCTGTTACATGTATCCTTAGAGGATAAGGTCAAAATATTATGATTATGTGTGTGTAATCGTATGTTTACATGTGTGCATACATCCCTGTGTGTATGTTTGTGTGCATTCATTTGTGTGTGGATAGGTGCATGTTTGTGTGAGTGTGTCTGTGTTTGTGTAGGTAGGTGTATATGTGCCCATGTCCACTATAAACAATTCACATGTGGTGATTCATCATGTAGGGATCGTAGATGTTTTGCTTTTTATGCCCATCAAATATGGGGAGAGTGATGTTGTTTGTGGTCTGTCTGTCTTTAGCATTCCTTCAATTACAAATTTGGCACAATATTTTTTATCAATGAAACTTTCGATTAGGTCAGTTATGGCCTACATTAAAATGAATTTGCCAGAGATATGGGACTTCAAATTCTTTATGAATAACTAATGCTTCTGGATGAGTTCTTCCAACATTTCTTGTTAATTCTTAAAATACACATGAAACAAAATTGATTAGTATGGTTATTTATTTTTTCAAAATAAAGTGATTAGAAAAGATGGGTTCACAGTGAAATCAGGTTTTACAGTAGGAAAAATAACTCCAGGAGACCAGGTTTAGCAGGAAAAAACAGAACTATTTAATTTGGTTAAGCAGAGATAAAATAGCTTTATACACTAAACACTCGGAACAGGGTATGTCATCTATTATATGTGATGTTTGCAGTTTGACAAACATTTCAGTGGCCAGATAAAGGGAGGTAATTTGTGTCTTTGTCATTTGTCCTGGACATTCTATTGATTTATACTTTGGTATCTGAGGTTTTATATTGTTCCAGTATTCATTCAGACTTTCAAAATGCATACTCAGTTTAAACAGTACAATGATGTTGTGTTATTGTATTTTCAGGTATTCTATGAACACACAGAAATCTTATGGAGAGACAAAGGTGTACAGGCATGTTATGAACGTTCAAATGAGTACCAGCTGATAGACTGTGCTCAGTAGTAAGTATAGCCTTGTTGTCTTTTACTCGGAAGATTTCTGTCCATCTTTCTTTCATCTATCACTCGTCTAAGCTTGGGTTCATGGTTCACTGAAAAGTAGTGATTTGTGAGAAAATTCAAAAGTTGCAAATTATGAATTTCTTAGTAGATTGTAACAAAAAAAAATTTCCACTATCAAAAAAATTATAAATGAAAAATGTTAAGTTTGACACATAACACCATTATTAAAAAACCAAATACATGTAGTTGTCAATTTCACCTGAGGCCTTTACATTACAATGACTGAGGCATGCTACATATACTACTCTATGATAACTGAGGCATGCTACATATACTACTCTATGATAACTGAGGCATGCTACAATGACTGCTCAGTAATAACCAGGACATGCTACAAAGACTGTAATAACTGGGGCATGCTACAATGACTGATCTGTGATAACTGGGGCATGCTACAAAGACTGCTCTGTGATAACTGGGGCATGCTACAAAGACTGCTCTGTGATAACTGGGGCATGCTACAAAGACTGTAATAACTGGGGCATGCTACAATGACTGATCTGTGATAACTGGGGCATGCTACAAAGACTGCTCTGTGATAACTGAGCCATGCTACAAAGACTGCTCTGTGATAACTGGGGCATGCTACAAAGACTGCTCTGTGATAACTGGGGCATGCTACAAAGACTGCTCTGTGATAACTGGGGCATGCTACATAGACTACTCTGTAATAACCAGGGCATGCTACAAAGACTGCTCTGTAATAACTGAGGCATGCTACATAGACTACTCTGTGATAACCAGGGCATGCTACAAGAACTGAGGGATGCTACAAAGACTGCTGTGTGGTAACCCAAGCATGCTACATCTATGGTGACTACTGTGATAACTGAAGCTGTTCTGTGGTTGCTCGTTCAGACAAAAAAAAAGTAGCTGAAATGTAAATTTATAATATATACATGTGCGGTTGAACATCTGTTGAACTCAAAATAAATTTACATCACTGGTAGTCACCTGGGCTTTGTGCTAACATTAAACATATAGCCAGTGAGATGTTTTACTTGCCCACCCCAAACAATTTTGTTGATTGTCCTAAAGATCAATCTCGTTTGACAGTTTCAATGCGTTTTCAGGGTTGCTGTGAATAAGATACAGCTGTATAGGATTCACTAAGTTTATTTTATTGATTTGATGTCTTCTGTTGATATACCCTCTTGTACCCAAACATTAACATTTCCATCTCCCATGTATTTTACATATATGCAAAATTTCAACAGTAGGTAGTTTTTTTCATTCCAATTTTTTTATCTTGTTTAGATCAGTTGGACCTTTGCAAAACAACAAAATTACTGGTAGTGCTTTGTATATTGCTGTAAAATCTTACTCTTTATGCAGTGTGAAAATCTGTTGTGTGTGTGTTGGTTGTGTGATGCACATGTGTGTGTGTGCATGTGCCTATATGCATGCACACATGTTCGTGTCTATGGGTTCAAACATACCAATATGCCCATGACATTTTATGTGTTTGAATAGTTACAGACAACAATGTACATATAATATGCATGAGACATTTTCAAGGTCATTATCTTGATTCTGGCTGTATGCAGCTTGAGTATTCAAATGTATACTTTCCTCCTAGGTTCTCATTACATCAACTATCAGGTATGATGAATCAATCCTTTGTTTATTACATCATTTTAGATAAATACTTAAGTTGTAGCATCTCTTAGACCTCTGTAACTTAAATTCATTTCATATATTCACAACCTTTATCGATCTTTTTGGCTCATATTGACAATAAAAGACGTGTTTTGCTCATGCTGAATAAAGGGGGAAAGTGCCCTACAGTTATAAATGCTCTACTTTCAGCTGTGAAGCTGTTGTGTATTGATCCAGAAGTTTAAGTGCATTCTATTTTTAGATCTTTTCTATAGGCATTTTCCTATAAATAGATACAACATGGCTGTGGGTTAGTGATTGACTAAACATCAAAGAGGAGGGTTAGAGTAAGTGGCAACACTCAAAGTGTACAGTTACAAGGTTTTCTCTTTCTTGAAATAATAATTTGGTATCACATGTTAGGTACTGTGGTCCAGAAAAGCCATGAATAGATAGTTTGTATATTACTTGAATTTTTTATTCAAATGAATCATGATCACATAAGTCTTAGTCATTCCATGGTTGCAAAAAAGGGCCTCCATAATATTAGGGGTATGTATAGAGCTGTTATTATTGCAACCCCTAGACTTGACACTTTATGATACATGTGTTTATACCTTTATTGAGTATAAGAAGACACATTTTCAATGTTGTATGGGACTCCTGTCACCATCTTGGCCTATAGGGCTAGTGTTGGATATGAGAATTTTGTGTCACCACCTGCGATGTGTAATGCTAAGGAATCATTGTGTCTTTTGTCTATTAGTCGATCCATCACACTTCCTTTTCTTTATCATTTATAATACAGTAAAACCTGCGATAGGAGTCACCTGTATATAAGGATTACCTGTCTATAAAGGCCAGTTTTGAAAAGTACCATGACTGCATGCTTTCAATAATTAAACATGTATATAAGGGCCACCTGCACATAATAGTAAATATTTTCTTGTCCCTTGGGTGGCCCCTATATACAGGTTTTACTGTACTTGAGTAATGACTCATGTACATACAAGTATGTGAGCATATGAATTTTGTTGTAAAATATTAAATGGCTGTGATTCAATTCTGAAATTATATCTGATGACTCAGCTTGCCACAAATGGACTTGGTTTACCATAAAATCTATTGGAAATTTACATAAAGATATTTGGAAGCATTTACCCCAAAAGACACATTTGGACTAGTCTAAATCATTGATTTACAGAAGAATCCATTGTTTTTTCAAGGTTCAGTGAGTTAAACTGCACTAAAACTCTGTGGGTGGGTGTGTGGGTGGGTGGACCTTTCTGCTCATTTGAAACATCATTTGAAAATATTGTGTTAGAATTTTAATGAGATATATTTGGCCAATTTCAGAATTGTATCTGCAGATAGTGTTTTTTTTTTGTTTTTTTTTTAAATTTTTTTTTTTGTGGCTTTATTTTTAACGATTTTTGCTTTCTTTTGTCAAGTGTAAGCTCAGATGAGGGATTACATGCTCCTCGAAACCTCTGGTTTGTTTAGGAAATTGTTGATAATCCAACCTTGCATTGTGATTGGTAACAGTCATGTTTTAGCCACTCTATGACTGTTTGAAAAATGCATAAAGACTCTAAATCCTTCTTTGCAGACTTGTTTCTATTGATCTTTAATTACTAAAATTATACCAATCAATTCACAAAAATTTGTGAATTGTTAATTAATGTTTAAATTTCAGTCGACTGGGTATCAACTTAATTGATTTATTGGAACAAAAATCACCAAACTACTTAGTTGTGGTGTTTTAGTACACAGACTTTTTCTATAGCTTCCGCAGGGCTGAGCTGATATTCATCTCCATATCCAATGCAGAAATGTACTTTTTCCAGAGCCGGCCTGGCTAAGTCGGTAGCGCGCTCGACTCTTGATCGTGAGGTCGTGAGTTCGAGTCCAGCCAGCGGCAGGTTGGTTTCCTGTCTGTCGGATGAGACAGTAAAAACCGTGGTCCTGTGTCACAGTAGGTGTCGGCACGTTAAAGAACACTCACTGCTCAATGGCTGTAAGTGCCGAGCATAGGCCATATGAGTGAAATATTCTTGAGTGGGACGTTAAACAACAATAAACAACAAACATACTTTTTCCAAATTTAATAAAAGAAAATTCCCAATATCGTTTACAGATTGTGACAATAATGAATAATGTACAATGTAGGATGAAATGCAATAATAAAAAAAAAAAACCAATTCCTTCACAATTAGATTTACATGTATGAAAACTTTTTTCCCCAGTTAGACACAAATTCAAAATAAAATTGCTAATTGTGTCGCCAATTACATCTTCCCAAAATTGGCAGAAAAAGGCCTGTTATACATACACGTACAAAATTGAAAAACGACATACATGTACACATCTGTACTGCTCACATGTTGGTACACAGTAATAATCATGAATAAACAGGTAATATGATACTTTCACACCTTTCTGTTTTTATCCTGCTGTTTTCTAATATAAATCAATACCCAAAGTGACACCTTACAGGCATATTATATTTTTAGTAAAGCAAAAAATTGCACAATCAATTAAAGCCTTGGAATATTTAAACCAGTAGAATAGTACTCAAGGTGTGTACAAGAAAAATTTTCAATGATATCGCTTGACTTGATGTTTTGAAAATTACCTTTAATTTGATAATAAAAAGCAACTGTAGAGCTAAAAATAACTTTATTGAGAAATAATGATGATAGGACACACCTGAATACCAAGTTTTACACCTTGTCGTGATTCAGGTATAAAAATACCTGTTGTCAGACTTTAGTTCATGTACATTAAGTTGTTAACAGAGAGATGTGCATAAATTTCCATTTGTTGTGTTTATAAACAGAGACGTTGCCTTGACAATGGGAACAAATTTACAACAAATACTCGCATTTACATAATAGTTGTTTTTGTCTGTAATCAATTGTTGGGAGCACCTGTACTGGAATTGTATTTCAATTTTTAAAGATATCACACAATTTCTGCATATAAGTTGAGCCCATTATGTCCCGTACATACATGTTTTCATGTAATGTACATATAGGTTTGCACATAATAAGTTAAGAATCTACAGTCATTTGTTTTATCTAAAAACAATTATCATTACATGTGCTAAACGACCATGTACATGTGCAATTATATAGATTTCTTAAAGTTAAATTATTTACATATAAATGTTGATATATATTTTTTCTAATTTGCTTAATTGACGACAAGTTGACGATTAGTTTTCCTAATAAAGTACAGTGGGTACAACTTTGACAGTGTATTCTTTGTTGTCACTTTCCTTGGTCTGAGCTTTTCCATTATGACGTCACAATCAAATGGCCCATCAAACATGTGTGATTATGACGTCACAATCGAATGACATCAAAAACGCACATGGAGAGCCCCATGTCAGACATCTGGCGATAGGTCAGGTGTGAGCATTGCAGCTAAACGTGGCATAGGTTTTACTCACTAATATACACAGTGTACCCTTTGTATCCATTGGTATAGACATTGTGTGATGGGGTTATTTTGTATACTCTTTGTACCCACTGCTAAAAACAATGTTATACCTTTTGTACCCACTGCTATAGACAATGTATCTTTTGTACCCACTGCTATAGACAATGTATCTTTTGTACCCACTGCTACAGACAATGTAACTTTTGTACCCACTGCTGTAAACAATGTATCTTTTGTACCCACTGCTATAGACAATGTATCTTTTGTACCCACTGCTGTAAACAATTTATCTTTTGTACCCACTGCTATAGACAATGTACCTTTTGTACTCACTGCTATAGACTGTACCTTTTGTACTCACTGCTATAGACAGTGTACCATTTGTACCTGCTGCTGTAGACAATATTATACTTTTTGTACCCACCGCTATAGACAATATACCTTTTGTACTCACTGCTACAGACAATGTACTTTTTGTACCCACTGCTATAGACAATATACCTTTTGCACCCATTTCTATAGACAATGTAACTTTTGTACCCACTGCTATAGACAATATACCTTTTGTACCCACTTCTATAGACAATGTAACTTTTGTACCCACTGCTATAGACAATATACCTTTTGTACCCACTTCTATAGACAATGTAACTTTTGTACCCACTGGTATAGACAATGTACCTTTTGTACTCACTGCTATAGACAATGTACCTTTTGTACCCACTTTTATAGACAATGTAACTTTTGTACCCACTGCTATAGACAATGTACCTTTTGTACCCACTTTTATAGACAATGTAACTTTTGTACCCACTGGTATAGACAATATGCCTTTTGTATCCACTTTTATAGACAATGTAACTTTTGTACCCACTGGTATAGACAATGTACCTTTTGTACTCACTACTATAGACAATGTTAAATCTTTTATGTGCTTCAAAGTAGAGTTATAGGTGAAGTAAACCAATCCGACATAATTCAGAAATTACATATCGGGAAAGCATTGTGCAGGAGTAGGTGTTAAATTATATTGTCTGTCAGAAATGGATAGTTATTAAATTATATTGTCTGTCTATAATGGCTATGTGTTAAATTGTGTTGTTCTATTTCCTTTGAAACATTGGTCTGGCATGTGGTAGGTTTGACTCCCAGTCTAAGGTTGTACCTGAGACAGTTTGTTTATTTACCTTGGCCAAAGGCTTATGTTGACCTAAATTCACATTATCACAGCAATCATACAGAACATACAAGTGACTTGTGAAGGTTTTTGGGCCTTTTGTTAAACAGTAATGACCTATCCATGACTAAAATCATGGCATAACAAGGAGTCACATGGTTTTCAGATGAATTGAACCCAATTCTGTGTCACGACAGATGTGGCAAACTAAACAACCGTTCTGCATTGGCAGATTCCATAGCACTGGTCAAAATTTGTGACACTTCATTTAAAGCTGGGGACGTCTCCATACAAGTGAAAAATTCTTGGCAAGACGTTAAGCAATAAGAAAAGAAATCTTCATTTTATTTGTAAGTCTTGCACAGGGCTTTTTTGGGCGGAAATTATTTGGTCTGGGATGGAGGGAATGGTTTGGCCGAGATCTCAATGGTAGAGGAGAGAACCTGATTACAGTGTATTGGGAAATTATTTGGAAAGTACTTCTGGTCCAATGTTGTCTCATGACTCCTGATTGATCATTTTGATGGCATGAAGGAAAACCAAACATTAACTCCGAGTTCTTAGCTTTATTCACATACTTAAATCATTTATTTTATCTGGATTGGTCTGTGAATGAAAAGTTATTTTTAGTAAATGTTTGTCTGTTATGGCCATAATTAATGGTGTTTGTGTCCATATAGTGGTATTAACACCCATTGCCCTCCAACAAGTTTATCAAACTTCACTCCGTGGTAGGATTGATGTTGCTGGGTCACCGTAGCTGTATAAAACTATATCATTACTTATAATGTACATACATACACATATATTCCTTGTACATACTGATTTGTAAAAGAAAGGTCACACTTTGTGTGCTGTAGAATATTTCGTAATTACTTGGTATGGACCTTACCTTATTTATGACAATACTACAGACCTTTGTATATTTCAAATCATCAAACATTTATGTGGGCATAATATTTGAAGTTGCCCTTTTCCAAAATTATATCAAGTTCATTTTTTTTTTTTTTTTTTTTTTTTTTTTTTTTTTTTGCTGATACAAAATGATTACTTTAATTGAAAAATATTGTTCATTGCCTTTTCTTAAAAAAATTGAATTTCAATGAAGACTGACAGCTATGCTATTTAACACGCTTTGTGAACTGGATAAAACTCTGGCAAGGAAATATTAAATGATACACATTTTTTATTACTTTTGTTTTAAAGTAATATTGGTATGTGTAACTCATAAAAATTGCCAAAGAAATAAGTTTTCACAGAAAAAAATATTTTTTGGAAGCTAATACATTATATCATGTGAAAAAGCACCTCGTAATTTACAAATGTGTATTTGTAAGAAAAATGTTTTTCAGGTTGGTATTATTCAATTCACATAAGATAATGAGGCTGAGTAACCTTTTAATTACATAGGGATGATTCTACTCACTTTTTGGTCATGACAGTCTGCACGGGAAAAAATGTTTTATTCCTCACTGAATACTCTCCTATGAACGGTAGTGACAAGTAGGAAAGATTACTCTTTTCTGTGTAATTTTCATGTTATGCTTTATTACCTAAAATTTAAACTGGTCCGGGTCAAGAAAGGGTTCACAAGACTCCACCCTGCCAGGTTATATAGATTTTACTATACATAACCTGTATATTTTATATACCTACAGTACAGTGTCTTGATTTAAAATTTATATATATATATATATATATATATATATATATGTATATATACACACACACACAGTCACACACAGTCTCACACACACAGTCACACATACACAGTCACACACACACACACACTGTCTCTTTCACACACACACACACAGTCACACACACACAGTCACACACACACAGTCAAAAGTCGTTATGTCGTGATAGGTAATCTCAATTTACACGGTTATCTTGAGATCAAGCACCAGTCCCGGCAATTTTCCTTCTATATCATACCTGACAAAAAAAAAAGACCTGATAACTTGAGATCGGAAAAGTCGAAAAATCGCTAATGTCAATGTTAAAACATGGTCCTGATGCTTAATTTCAATGTAAAAGTGACCAGTTATCTTGATTCTGGAAGTTAATTTTTTTGTACATCATCATTAAATCATTATGATTATATGACTAGTGCTGAACAAATATGCTTTCTGTATTATTTTTGAGTGCATACAATGAGTGAATCTTCACAAAAATTGTTATTTTGCGCTTTGTTCTTAAATTGATATGTCTTATATTTCTTCCTATAATTCATTTTTAGACTTTCTGTTCTTTAATGTATAATGATAGTGTCACATCCGTGATCTAGAAAGGACCATGGGTTGTCAGCTTGCAGATACACCGACGATAAGAGATAAACGATGTACATATAGGCCTACAAATATTCTGGCAAGGATTGTATTTAGTGACAGACCTTTTTACTCGAGGACCCATTTATCTCAAATTTATTTATTGGTCCTGACGACTTTGAAATAATGAGGTTTTACCCATCTTTGAATACATTCAAAATGAATAGATTCATTGTAATATTTAGGTGTTTTATTGCATATTTGACTATCTGAAGATCAAAAAAGCAATCATTGCAAAGAAAACATTGTTTATTTGAACAATTAGAAAAAAATATAACATAGTTCAATAACTTGAAGTAAAACAAAAGGAAAATTTAGGGGAAATTGTAAAAGAAAATACATCCTGTGAAATGCTTATTGAAATATATTGATACTTAAAAAGTGTATCGATTATCATATCAAATCAATTTGTATATCGATATATTGATATCGGCTCTATCAATGACAGCCCTAGGTTTGACTACATGTATATGTATATATGTGTGTATATATGTGTATGTGTGTGTGTATATGTTTGTGTGTGTGTGTGTGTGTGTTACTATTCTATTACCAGTGTAAGTACTTCATTTACATATTGTGTGTGTGTGTCTGTGTCTGTTTGTATGTATGTGTGTGTCTGTGTTTGTGTGTGTGTGTGTATGTATGTGTGTGTGTGTGTGTTACTATTCTATTACCAGTGTAAGTACTTCATTTACATATTGTGTGTGTGTCTGTGTTTGTATGTATATGTGTGTGTGTATGTATGTGTGTGTCTGTGTCTGTGTTTGTGTGTGTGTATGTATGTGTGTGTGTGTGTGTGTGTGTGTGTGTGTGTGTGTGTGTGTGTGTGTGTGTGTGTGTGTGTGTGTGTGTGTGTATTACTATTCTATTACCAGTGTAAGTACTTCATTTACATATTGTGTGTTGAACCATACTAGCTATTCAAATTTATGTAATGCTTATAAAAGTAAACTGTCTGTATTGACTGAGGTCTTATATTGATCAATGGTGATACTCACTTTCTGAGATAAGATGTAATTCAAGAATGACTTACACTTTGTTCCTCATTACGGAATGGTTCAGCTAAAAATAACCAGCAATGTTATATGTCTATTTGACAAATATTTGTTCTTTTTTTTTATCACCGTGACAACTGCACTACACAAACCCATCAGCTGATGGTATGTAGTGATGTTATATTCAGTTCTGGTTTGAAAGTGGGTTTCCAGGGAGAATGTAAGATATACTGTGTTTGTATATTAACAACACATTGGCTGAAAGAAAACTGCAAAAATGATAATTTACGGAAATATTTTCCTTTCTCTTAGTGTATTCGGTAAATGGCAGTTAGGCCGTCATTTCAGATACTGGTACTAGTTTTGTGTCAGGCTTAAGAGGTTAAAATATTTATTACTATTTTTATTGCATCTGGGCCTGAAGATTCGATGTGGTTACATTGAATTTGGCCCAAGTGAGCTAAAGCTATGAGCATATGGCTTCAAAAGGGGCATAAAAGTGTCAAAACTTGAGAATCTTTTGTTTTAAAAAAAAGACAACATTCTCCTTGTGAAATAGTTTTCATATTTCTTTGAAATTAGGTTTACATAATTGTTAAGTCAATATATATCTATAAAGTTTGTGAAAGAAGTTTGTGATTTGATCCTAAACGAGCCTCCAGTGGATTCTTCAAATGACATAGTGTATGCTTTTATCCAAATGGCTTAATGACTCGATACTGATCAACTTTTTTGTATGCAAAGATTTGTTGGAAAGTTGTGAGGATTTATCTTGGGATCATTGTGATAAAGTTTCAAGGTCATAGGTCACATTAGTTTTTTTTGTCAACTTTCAGATATGTTTTACATCTTAAGAACCAATGTTTCAATTTAAGCCAAACATGGCAGGAACTATCCCTATCTGAAGCTGCATAAAGTCTGCACTGCAAAGGGACAAGGACCCATTGGGTCTTTAAAAAAGGCCAAAATGTAATATTTCTTTTAATATCCTTTCAAAAATCAGTTATCAGCAATTCCCAGTGTAATTATGAATTTCACTTAAGTGACTGTTAAGGCCCCTTATGTCCCTTTTTCATAATTGGTATGAAACATTTCCGGGGAAAGGGTTATAAAACTCTGGAATTTACCTGTACAAAGCTCCTGTAAAGCTTGAAGGGTGGAAACCTTTACTGTGCTTGTTTCATTTGATTTTAATAATTCACTGTGCATTTTGTACACCAATTTCATATACAAAATGAAATATTTTGTACTAAACATTTTGTTCTGTTGACAATAGATTCCCATATACATGTATGATATATAAAAAATATACATGTACAATATACATGTAATTTATTAGTTGTAAATGATCCCTGTAAATTCAGCTCCAGTGGGGTAGTCAATGCATAATCAGATTTAAATAGTTAAAACTTTAAATTTTAAAGTTAAGTAAAAACATTCTTTATTTCCCATAGTTTAAATCAACTAGCAGAAACAACAATTATGTAAATTAAAAATAAAAAATAAATTTTCTTTATAATTATATAAATAAATATATATATATATATATATATATATATATATATATATATATATATATATATATATATATATATATATATATATATAATTAAATTATGTTTAGACATGCAAAATGGCATTGTAATCAGGTTGGTTTTAAATGAATTTAAATGACCAATTACCACCTGAACTCTTCAATTTCTTGTGGCAATATTATTTCTCTTATATTTTCTATTCAGATCCATTTAAATACTCCTGCATATGTAATTGACTAATCATAATTTCCTTGTTTATCATATTTGTCAAATTTTGGTTTTCACGTAAGTGTCTTTGTAGTGGTCCATCATGTTACCATGGAGTTTCAAGTTAGGAAAATGTTTTTGGACATAAGGACAAATACTGAATATAAGAATTATATTTTAGTTTGATTTTCATGATTTTTTTTCACAAAATAGAGGATGATTGGAGTTACTGTTATTGAATTTGATTTTGTGGGGGGACTTGGTGTTACTTGCATATCTTCTGCATAGGAAAAGAAATTTATTGACAGTAATAGTATAGCTATTTTAATCATTTCATCAGTTGAGTTGAGAAAAGGAAAGGGGACTTTATCCCTTTTTTTTTCAGAGAAAATTCCACTACTCTCTGAATGTCTGGAATAATCTGTTGTAGGATATAATGATGGCATGCTCTCTAGGTGGAAATACATGTACATCATATTCATATTCCTCTATATTCCTTAATTGTTGTTAATCTCTCTCTCTCTCTCTCTCTCTCTCTCTCTCTCTCTCTCTCTCTCTCTCTCTCTCTCTCTCTCTCTCTCTCTCTCTCTCTCTCTCTCTCTCTCTCTCTCTCTTGCCTTTGCAAACACACATATACTTAGTAAATGTTGCTAACCTTTGCAAACACACATACTTAGTAAATGTAATGTGCGTGTGTGTGTATATATACATGTATATATATATGTATGTGTGTGTGTGTGTGTGTGTGTGTGTGCACACGTGTGTGTGTGCATACATACAATACACGCATACATGCCTAGCACATTAACACACACATGCCTAGCTACATTAATTGTATATGTGTGTGTATAGACAACCAGCACTCATACACAGATGTTTAGATTTGCTGCAGCAGTTTTTATTGAGTTGTAATGAATATCGTTGTTAGGCTACAGATTGAGGTCATTTACTCACAACATCTATAAATTATTCTGCCTGTTACTAATAATAGTAACACGCTGAGTCATCCTTTCCATAACTGGTTGCCAAAGCCAGCATGGGTTAATATTAAGGTCAAAGCCTGTTGAAAAGTAGAAACAAGTTCTCTGTGAAAATGATAGTGAATTTGTATGTTATTTATGAATAATTTCAGGTCTTTTTAAAAGTCTGTATATACATACATCCCAGCAAACAAGGTGTTTATTTATAGGTATCATTCACCTGTGTTGTATATAGATCTCAGTATGTATTAATTGAGGATTTGAAAGGGGAAGAAAACAATTGGATAATAAATATAAAATACAAGGCAGAAAAATGGGCACAAGATTTTTTTTTTACATTCATGCCAATGTCAGTATCCAAAATAGAAAGATGTATTATAGTTACACCCCATTCTAATACCCAGAAAGGTGTTGATCACGGGCGTTTCGCCTGCTAAAGGCCTCACATCCGCCTACCCTTCTGATGGCTTCTATGTTACTGATAATTTATTTCAACTGATACAATACATAAGGCTCAACAGGACACTACATGTCTACACCTGTTTGTACATCTTGTGCTGAAGACCGAAATACTTCATTTTTTTCTGCGACATTCCAAATACATCTTTACAATATTAATGCAGCTATGAACTGAAGATAACAAACTATAGAGAGAGTTTAAGCATTGTCTGATCTGCGATTTCTGTCTTTATGTATGTAAGTCGTGTGTGTGTGTTAAATCTTGCTGAATACTTGGTTTTCAATAGGAGTCGTTGACAGTAAATCCATAAATAGGTTGTTTAATATTGTATGTCAGAATTAAAACTGCAGTATGCATTGAAGGAGTGTTGCTATTTTTAGATGCAGGTTGACGGAATGTCAATTTGTCTGGTAAAGTATGAGTGAACATTATTCTGTTTACCAGTCCATTCTGTTGTGAGTGTTACTTGGCCGGTGTAGCTTTTAACATGTGTGTTGTTATCTTTATGTTATTGTCGTTTTCAAATGATATGATATCCCAATCTCGGTTTAGTGATATATCAGCCTTGGTTGATATTGTTTTTTGTTTTTTTTTTCATATATACATATCAGGAAGCTAAGAATTAACCTTTTGATGCTACATTTGTGTCAAAAAAGCATTACATTACAGATTGTCAAGTAATTTGCTTCATCACCCATTGTCATCAAAGTCATATCAGTGTCACAGAAATTTGCTGATTCTGTAAAAGTCATAACTTGCTGATTTTTTTTAAAGTTTATGTGCAAAAGTGTGGAGATGATGATTTATTGGGAAAACAAAGCTGTTAGAAGTTACACAGAAGATATATTTGTGTAATGACCAATCAGCTTTGAGTATATAATTCATGAAATGTAATCATGATGGCTTCTTTTGCTGTAAGGTTTCTCTGGTTTAATTTTTCTAATACAGTGGAACTTGTCTTTTGAGACCACATTCTGAAAACCAGTTAGTTACTCTGTAAATAATACATCTTTTGAGAGGCCACCTGTCTTGAAAGACCACATTTTTGAGACCACATTTTGAAAACCAAATAGTTAAATAACCTCTTTTGAGAGACCACCTGTCTTGAGAGACCACATTAAAGTGGCAGAAGGGGTGGTCTCTCAAGACAAGTTCTTCTGTATTGGTGAATTATATCATCATTTTAACCCATTCACCCTGAAGACATTTGGACTAGCCTATGTCAGTGATTTTCGGTATAGTCCATTAATTGTTCAGGGATAGTATGCCACCATCTCGAGGATCATGTTACAGGCTTAAGTTAAAATAACATTTTCAGTCTTTCATTCAATGCTCCTTCAAGACTGTTTTGGCGTTTGGATCCTTTCTGTTCACACTTGGTACCATATTTGAAAATTTAAACACCATGAGATACTGCCATGACATTCAAACTGTGCTGCAAGTTCAATATAATAGAGACAAAAATATATGAGATAAGGTAACTGTAAATAGTGTAGAATAACATTCTGCAAGTAATGATTACAAGGATGATCTTGGATCTATAACCATGAACAGGCACAAATCAATTGTTTTTAGTATGCAACAATAGTCACATAAAACGAGGTTAGTTGAAATTGTGTCTTGATTTAATATGCCTGCACATATTAAGCTATGTATACATTTATTATGTATTCTTTTTTGTTGTAAGATGCTAAAATGAGCATCTACTTTTTGTAACATCTGACTCACTCTAGAGTCATAGCCCCTTTTAGACAACGTCTGTGTACTTTGATAAAGTTTTGACAGAGTTGATAAATGTCAAGTGTTTTAACATGCATCTCACATCTGTGTACATGGAAGTCATCTGAGTGAAAACCTCTTGGTCAGGAATCCTGTTGATAAACCAGGGATTCTGATCTAGTGACCGTGATGTATTACCTCTGGGTCAGTGGACTTGTAGATAGACCAGGTACTTAATGACTATGAGTTTCAATCTTTGTGTCAGTGGTCCTGTATATTGACCAGGGACTGATCTAGTGACCCAAGTTATGACCTCTGGGTCAGGAGTCCTGTAGATTGTCCAGGGACACTAATGACCATTGGTCTCAACCTATGTGGCAAAAGTCATAGGTTCTTGTGGTCATTTATTTATTTTCAATCATAGAATCTCTCTGGCAGAAATATGTTTAATGAGATGGTCAAGATAGAAAAACATCGCTTTTTTCCACACTGAACAATTTTCTTTTTTTCTATTTCAGTTTTTTAGACAGAGTACATATAGTAAAGCAACCAGATTATACGCCAACTGAACAGGTATGTATTAACAATCGGAACTGTGTAGTGGTGATGGTATATAAATGTATGGTACATATTACTGGTGTTGTCTCACAGGTTGTCATATAGAGCTATTATTTCCCCCTATAGAGCTATTATTTCCCCAGTAACTTCAGGTTTTAGGTACTTACTAGGTCAAACATTTCTACATCATTGTAAAACAATTTCTACCATAACTTGGGTTGTTCTACACTTTCAAGCAGTGGTAGAAACAAAGCTGTGGTCAGTTAAACATGTACAAATAGCCAACAGGTCAGAATATACTTCATTGACCAAGTCCACACTACTACTGTAATGAAATGTTTGTACATGAAGTTGCATTAGACCAGTTGTCGGTGGTCAAGTTGGCAATTCAAGTAATTGGAGGGAAAGAGGTCCATTATTGAAGTCTCTAACAATGTTGGATTTCCTACCTCTGACATATTGATGTAATCTGGAGACTGAAGCGAAGTACAGGTTTGATGCGATCATGAGAGTCCAAACCCGATAGTGTCTAGACGTGATGTAAGCTAATAATCCATTCTACCAATGTGTTCAGTTTTGGTAGAAACAGATTCAACAACTCTTGTAAGTTGATTATCATGTTTATCTAACTCTCGTTAATTAATTTTCAAAATTTAATAAGACCGTTGGTAAACCTCAATAATCTCTTCAATTTTTGAAAATGAACTAATTCGAGTTAGATAAACATGATAATCATCTAACACTCATTGTAGAATCTCTATTTAAATATTGTATACCTGAACATTTTCACACCTGGTAATTTAGTCCTTTTACGACAGAAAGTATATTCACCCAGGTTTAAATTCTCCCTAAATCACCCTTAGTCTTATGGATGGCATATATGTCTATTCTACCATTATCTAACTTGAAAATTTTGCTTTCAATCTAAATTTGCCATCTCATCAATGGTTTTGTGACAAAAATGGCAAAAAATTAAACAGGAGAAAAAATTTGCAGGTATACGGTATTTATAATAATTACAATTCAGCATTTCTATGCATGGATTTATATAGCTTTAGACACTTAAGCTTTTTCAAGTACATTTATATCTAGGATGCATGAAGGTAACCAAAATTTGAGTTTGAATGGAGACAACAGTCAGATAATTCAGAAAAGATAATGTGAGAAAAATACTTATTCATTATTACTGGTGTGTGATAGTGATATTCCAGGGGGAAGAGGGGTGTGTGTCAAAGTCCAATGTCTAGGACGAGGCTGTGTGACAGTATGTCATTTTGTCTCTAGTACTGCAGTGAGGTATAGACCATGTGACAGTGGTTAGAGTGGCCGAGTGGTTAGAGCATCACGCTTTGAACCATGAAGTCTCTCACTTCTGGTCAGTGCAGGTTTGAGCCCAGCTGAAACTTGCGCTGATTTTCGTGAGAAAGTTTGCCAGTTAACTTGTGGAAGGATGGTGGTTTCTTCCAGGGTACATTGTAACCGGGTTCTCTCATCCACCAATCAAAACTTGCTGCCACCATATTAACTGAGGAACTGTTAAGTGTGGTGCAAAATATTCAAAAATTTTGAAAATTCAAATCTGACATGATTGCAATCCTATTTAAGAGATCTTCATTATCAGGGTTCTCCCAACAGTGTGACAGAATCGTTGTAAGAGACCTTAGCTGTCATATTGTCACTATCATTGAGAATGTGGCAGAACCTTTATTAGAATTCTTTGATTATACACTAGTGGTTCTTTAAGATGTGTTCTTGAAGAATTAAATGTGTAATTTGATTTAGCATTATTTTACGTCAGTCTTCACAGTTGCTCATTCACAACAGTGGTCATATCATCAAATGATGCTATTTTTAGGATTATTTGTCTATTTATGAAGTCTATTTTTCTTAAATTTCTGTCATTTTCTCCAATATATTCATTAACACTCATTGAACACTCCTTTCTAAATTATCATGGATTTAGTCTTATGTGTTTTTGCTAGTTCAAAAAGTAGGTCTCTGCTTATATCATTGATATTCAGTTTTTAAGAAATAAAAGCGAATGCATATTATTTTAACAGACAATTGATAACTAACGTAAAGGGCATTACTGTGTTCAAACCAACAAGCACTCGGGGCTCTACAGATAAAAAAGGGAAAAGGGTTGGGCACATATTTGGACCACTTAATAGTCAAATTGACCTAAAATAGTTAATTTTTGTATAAGGCACTATGGTAAAGTTGTTGTGCAAGTGCCCAGGGTACTACAAAAAAAAACCAGGAAAAGGGGTGGGCGTTATTGGGACCAATTAATAGACAAATTGACAAAACAGCTAATTTTTATAAGGCACTGTGGTATAGATAAACTGTTACCTACGTTTTTCTGGTCTACATCTTCTCGTTAATCAGCTTGAAAAGATATTTGATCGTGAGTAAATCTGAACTATAGAGGAGGGGCGCTTAAAGGGACATGGACATTTATTGGGTCGAATATGGTAGCTGTGTTTAAAAACAAAATGTTTATGTATTTTATTATGTAGATTAATGTACAAAGGTAATTAAGAGATACACTAAGGCATAATAATGTACAATGGTAATTAAGAGATACACTAAGGCATAATAATGTACAATGGTAATTAAGAGATACACTAAGGCATAAAAATTCTTATATTCCTATATATTTTGTGAAGAAATGGTCAGGTCCAGTGTTGTATGCATATACATGTACATATGTACAAATAGTCATTAGCAAACAAACAATTGCCAAAATAGGTTTCTTGAGCAATTTTTACAAATATCTGGGAATTTAAGAATTTTTATGTCAGTGTGTATCTCTTTTTTGTTATTGTACATCAATTTAAGTTGTAAAAAAGAAAGAAATTTTTTGAAAAAAGCCAGCTATAAATGTCCTTTTTAGATAATCACTAAATATATATATAATTCCATGATATCAAAAAGCATACATATTTTAGAATGGACAAACACACTTGATGACTACTGGGTTTTGATGACTATTGTTTTTTTTTCAGGCATTTTCACAATGGATGATATTTAGATTTTAGCATGCTATATGTTCATAATGGTTTTTGCAATTAATTAATTCAACCCTAAAAATACATATGGACTGGTCAATGCCATTAATGTGATGTAGAGTTCATTGTTTTTTTAAGGGATGATCACATTAATGTCTGAATATTTTGATTGTCAAGCATTACACCATTGATTGTTGTAAAGTATATGGGATTATGAATTTACTGACACATTGAGTGTCATTCAGAATTTTATATAAATTGAAAGTTTGTCAATCTCTCATTAAAGTAGCAACTGAAAAATTTGAACTTAAATAACACTCTAGAGATTACGAGAATTTAAATTTGGGTACATGCCATTCTATTTTTGTTGGGCATTCAGTGAGAGGAATGTACATGTAAAACAGAAATAGAATGTCCTGTACAAAATGCAAGTGCACATATACTGGTAATAAATACATCTGTCGTGAAATTTACATTTTTAATCATAAATCACTTCACTCAGAAATTAATCAATATCACATTAGTACATATCGGAATTAGATTTAAAAGAGAAAGTTGAATAATCTTACACAAGTTAATTCAAGTAGGTTTATAACTTGATCATGGTGACAAGTTTTTGTTTAATAATGGTATAGACTCCTTAACTGTTCAGACCTGATTACGTAAAGTATGATAGAAGTGGTGTAATTCAGATGTGAGCTGTTGTATTAATACACCAGTTTGTACTGGCTTAAAGTATCATTCCTCAGGTTTTTCTTGGTATTTTACTTTTTACAAACATTTATAGAGCCTATTATGCTAAAAACACACAGACTTGGTGTGCCTCTCTCTGCCCCTGTATGTCCCCTCCCTCCTCTCTCTCTCTCTCTCTCTCCTCTCTCTCTCTCTCTCTCTCTCTCTCTCTCTCTCTCTCTCTCTCTCTCTCTCTCTCTCTCTCTCTCTCTCTCTCTCTCTCTCTCTCTCTCTCTCTCTCTCTCTCTCTCTCTCATTCATACATCCATACATTAATGCATACATACATACATACATACACACATACACACATATACTCATCTAGATATTTAATAGCTGCTAACACCCAAAAGTACTATTGGTTTTATAAACCTGGGTGATAAAGTGACGATCACTTATTTAAACTGTCAGAAATAATCATCTACCCAGGATTGTGTTACATGTGTGGGTTAATCTCGGTGTTGGTTTATAAGATAGATCTGTATGTAAGTTTGTGTTACATGTGTGGGTTAATCTTGGTGTTGGTTTATAAGATAGATCTGTATGTAAGTTTGTGTTACATGTGTGGGTTAATCTTGGTGTTGGTTTATAAGATAGATCTGTATGTAAGTTTGTGTTACATGTGTGGGTTAATCTTGGTGTTGGTTAATAAGATAGATCTGTATGTAAGTTTGTGTTACATGTGTGGGTTAATCTTGGTGTTGGTTTATAAGATAGATCTGTATGTAAGTTTGTGTTACATGTGTGGGCTAATCTTGGTGTTGGTTTATAAGATAGATCTGTATGTAAGTTTGTGTTACATGTGTGGGCTAATCTTGGTGTTGGTTTATAAGATAGATCTGTATTTAAGTATTCAATTTAGGAACTAATAAACAAGGTGAAGTTGGTAACAAACAGACAACATCAAGTTGTAATAAACAAACAACATCAAGTTCTGGTAACAAACAGACAACGTCAAGTTGTAATAAACAACGTGAAGTTGGTAACAAACAGACAACATCAAGTTGTAATAAACAACGTGAAGTTGGTAACAAACAGACAACATCAAACAACATCAAGTTCTGGTAACAAACAGACAACATCAAGTTGTAATAAACAATGTGAAGTTGGTAACAAACAGACAACATCAAGTTGTAATAAACAAACAACATCAAGTTCTGGTAACAAACAGACAACATCAAGTTGTAATAAACAACGTGAAGTTGGTAACAAACAGACAACATCAAGTTGTAATAAACAACGTGAAGTTGGTAACAAACAGACAACATCAAGTGGTAATAAACAAACAACATCAAGTTCTGGTAACAAACAGACAACATCAAGTTGTAATAAACAACGTGAAGTTGGTAACAAACAGACAACATCAAGTTGTAATAAACAAACAACATCAAGTCAGACAACGTCAAGTTGTAATAAACAACGTGAAGTTGGTAACAAACAGACAACATCAAGTGGTAATAAACAAACAACATCAAGTTCTGGTAACAAACAGACAACGTCAAGTTGTAATAAACAACGTGAAGTTGGTAACAAACAGACAACATCAAGTTTTGTAATAAACAATGTGAAGTTTGGTAACAAACAGACAACATCAAGTGGTAATAAACAAAACAACATCAAGTTCTGGGTAACAAAAACAGACAACATCAAGTTGTAATAAACAAACAACATCAAGTTCTGGTAACAAACAGACAACGTCAAGTTGTAATAAACAACGTGAAGTTGGTAACAAACAGACAACATCAAGTTGTAATAAACAATGTGAAGTTGGTAACAAACAGACAACATCAAGTGGTAATAAACAAACAACATCAAGTTCTGGTAACAAACAGACAACATCAAGTTGTAATAAACAAACAACATCAAGTTCTGGTAACAAACAGACAACGTCAAGTTGTAATAAACAACGTGAAGTTGGTAACAAACAGACAACATCAAGTTGTAATAAACGAACAACATCAAGTTCTCTTAACCTCAGAAAATTAAGAGACTTCTTTTTCTACAGGGTATTTCTCAGTAAAAAAAAATGTTAGAACAAATATCTTCTATTACAAAGGCACCACACTTTAAACCATGAAGTCTCTCACTTCCTGTCAGCGCAAGTTTGAGTCCCGCTAGAACCTAAGCTGATTTATGCGAGAAAGTTTACCAGTATACTTGCGGAAGTCCAGTGGCCTCTTCCCGGGTAACAGGGATCTCTTTTCCATCATTAAAAACACTGGCTGCCACCATATAACTGAAAAGTTGTTGAGTGTGGCTTAAAACAAGTTTCAAAATTAAAAAAAATTAAAAAAAAAAAAAAATTGCAAAAAGGAAGTGCTGGTCTTTAATTGCTCTCTCTAAAGATTTTACATTTCTATCCCATGTGTCACATGCATACATTTTTATGTAGACTGATTTTATAGGGTCATGCCATTGTAGGATAAGTTACTGGCCTGCTACTAAGTCCTTTTGCTGCAGTCTTTTATCAAGATTTAAACCACTGCCAAAATCCACGTACATAAACACACACAGGGATCCAAAGGGCGACAGACCGTGAAGCACTTAGTATTTGTATATCAACGATTCCACAGGTTTAACCACATATGAACTTGAGGGCTTTCATTCAATACAATGAATTATAAATAGTAACAGAATCAATATTAGAATCAATACGTTTCTTGTGTGGCGTATAAATATAGAAACAAGCCCCGTAATGATTAGACAAAGATTAAGTTCCAGTTGAATTCCATAATTTGATTTGAGATTATGTTTGAATTCCTCTTACCTGTGGTATCGGATATGTGTATACAAATAAAAATTAATGATCTCTGAAGAAGTACCGCACATTTGACCCATTTAAAATTCTGAATGCGTTCTTATTGAATATGCTTCTATTGAGTATGTGGGTTATGTTCCCATTAAAATGTCACTTGAATGAAGTTGCAGTATATAGATTTGACATGCAATTAAAAATACAGCAGTTATCAAAAATGATAAATCAGGATTTCCTTTGCAGACTTGCAAATAGCAAGTATTAAAAAAACACATTTATCATACAATGGTTGATATAAGTTGGAAGAATTTTTATGGGAGAATTTTTTTAGTTTTGATCTGTCCTTACCTGTCCCAAATGAATTTTTTTTTGGTTGTCTATCCGACTGGAACAGATCATGACTGCATTCTGCTTGATTTGAGTATATCTGTTGAGATCAGGTCATTTTGAAAAATCATTTAAAAGTTTTTTGAAATTGAATAATCAGTATGAACAATGTTAGTATAAATACTACAATAAAACTCAAAAACAAGATGCAATGGTATGTCGAAGGCATTGGCAATTTTCAAATTAGCTGAAGAGGGAAGGTTTGGGGTCACAGTCTATTGTCAAACCTTTACGTTGTCATGGCCGTTAAAAATTAAAAAATCGAAAATTTAAGTTTGCCATAATATTAAAACAACAATATGAAAAATGTGGACTTGTAGACACTCCTGGTCTGAGCGGAAAAAAAAAACCGAATAAATTTTGTTTATAACAGTTTGAAATATAATAAAGTCAGGTAAATTTAAAATAATTGTGTTTTCTTTCATTTCATCATGCGGAAAAATGTTCTTCACACACACACACATACATAGTAAAAATCCCTGGCTAGCTAGTAAACTACTGGTTCACATGAAAAGTGATTTTCTTATTGTTGTAGAGCACTGCATATCAAAGTGACTGTGTCTGCATGATCAGGATTCCATCAAGGCTGTGTAATAATAGTGGTTTATCGATTAACCTTATAAATTTTTCAGACTTACAATATTCGGGTTGGACCTGTGTGGAACCCAACCACACAGGTCCGAATGACCTGTGTCAGCCAAAAAAATTTGGCGTAGACTAACACACACACACACACCCACAAAGTATCCTTACCCACCTAAAGTATCCTCATACACCCACCCAAAGTATCTTAGAACACACACATACACAAAGTATCTTCAAACACACACACACACCCAAAGTATCCTCACACACCCAACCCAAAGTATCCTCACACACACACTCAAAGTATCTTCAAACACACACACACCCAAAGTATCCTTGCACACACATACACACACACACACCAAAGTATCCTCACACACCCACCTAAAGTATCTTCAAACACACAAGCCCACCCTAAGTATCCTATCACATCAAACTCAAAGTATCCTCATACACCCAACCTAAAATATCTACACATACCTTACCCAAAGTATCCTCACACACCCAACCTAAAGTATCCACATTCAAACACCTTAAGTACCCTCTCACTTCCCATATCCTCACACAACTAACCCAAAGCATTCTTGTATAGCCAACTCTAATTGTCATCACACAGCCAGTGTCAACAATCATGAACATTTTTTACTTGTCCTTTTGTAATCTACTTGTCAGAGTAAAACAAATAAATTGTCAAAAAATCAGATGTAACAATTAAAGATATTATTTTGTGTTTAAACAAGTATAATCTTTATTTAATTAATATTTGTCAACAACAGTCCCACTTGTCCTACTGGAGAAATGAGAAGTAACATCCTCATGTTTGACAGCATTGTGGACTTGTACTGGATAACCAGACAAATGTGATTGTTGAGCCCTGACACAGTGACACCCCAATCCTAATGTCCTCAGAAACTCAGCCTTTTGTCAAATTTTGGTATGTGTTTAGGGTTGGCAAATCGGTCAATTTCTATTAACCAGTTAACCGAATGTTTTTCTGATCGAGCACACTCGGTTACTTGGTCACTTGCTAATATTTCAGTTGCATGAGATATCTATTTGCCCGAGGAGGTATATTCTTTTAAATCCTGAAAAATGTTTAACCTTAAAAGCTCTGTGGGTCATTCTACAGCTTTGGGAAACTACATAAGGAGGGACCTTTTTGTCTTATTTAAACACCACACTGATAGCTTTATTAATATTAAAATTGAAAGATTCAGTGGGCGTAAGTTGAATAAGAAAAAAATTTAGATGACTCTGTATTGTGCTCCCGATAATATTTCAGTGTTTTGGTTTTTACTGAATTAAGCCAAATCTAAATGGGTTTGGAACCCCAGTACTCTACATGGATTCAGCAATGTATTGGTTTATTCAGTGAAATGTTTTGATGTAACTATTTGTACATTAAATTGTTTTCTAAATTTTAGGTGTAAATGGCAGCATTTTCTTAAGCTTTACATATTTCCTAACAGCATTAAAGACAAACTTATCCTAAAACTAAATTATTATACCAAAAACAGTTAATTACATGTATATATCTCCCAGATATAAAATACAAACAACTCCCGCTGGATATAGCCAACCATGTGACAGGTATAATGAGGATTGATGGCTGGTCAAATCAATCGATCATTTTAATTCCTAAATATTTCAAAAATGGAAAATACACATGATTTATAAATTATGTTTGAGTAACTGAGTACTGATTTTGGACCATCCAATGAGTACTCAGTTAATCGGTTACTCGTTGACAACCCACACACACACACACACACACACACACACACACACACACACACACACACACACACACACACACACACACACACACACACACACACATATATATATATATATATATATATATATATATATATGGTCTGGACAGGTACAGAATAGAGAGGACTCTTTGCCTACACAGAGATATAAATAGAATATCTTTAGTCTGAATGTTGATATAGCCGGATGTAGATTAATATTAACTTCTAAATTTGGCAATTAAATTCACAGCCATTATTATAGCTTGAGAACTGCATTAACTTCCCTAGGTACTTAACAAGAGTAGATTTGTGTTTGCTGAGAACACAAGTATTGTTGATGTAGACTTTGCCATTATTTGCACGAGATCCTTGTTGCTCGAAGCTGTTTTAATTAACATGGCAAATACTCTGCAGACTACAGACATGTTACTCTATTACTTTGAACTCTTCCCTTTAAACTTGAAACGGTGTCTATTTATAGTATCATCTGATTAAGGTATGGTCCAATAAAGGTGTTTGGATTGTGTTAGACATATTAAGTTGATCTTTGACCTCACATTTCATTGTTGTAATGTAGTTAAAAAATTGAAGAATTCAGTTGGATGCCTTTCAAAATCTGAATTGATGTTGCAAGCTTTTTGGAAAAAAAGACATTTAATTCCATTAAAATCCAGATACAGGCATGTACAATGTTATGAAAAATTCCAGGGTTTTGATCATTGCTTTTCTTAGACGTCTGTCACTAAGATGGAATATATGATGGTATATCTTCTGGTTGTCTGTCCGTCTGTCCGGTTGTCCTTTAACTTTATCATGAAGTCTCTCGCTTCCTGTCAGCACAGGTTTGAGTCCTACTGAAATCTAAGCTGATTTTTGGTGAGAAAGTTTGCCAGTTCACTTGCGAAAGGCCATTGGTCTCTCCCGGGGTGCATTGTAACCGAGTCCACTCCTCCACCATTGAAAACAGGCCATATAACTGGAAAATTGTCGAGTGTGGCATACAACAACATTAAAAATTCAAAAATTCAAAATTTCTTCCATGCTTAATTCCATGTCATATTTAAGTCATGGATGATTTTTCCCGTATGTGTTATTTTCAGCCCACCTGAGCCAAAGGGTTGAATGAGCTTTTGCTGTGGCTCAATGTGTTGTCCCATTATAAGCTTTTCCATTTAACCAACTTTTTCTCAAGAACCATTGGACAAACATAAACCAAATACTCATAGGGCTACAAAAGCGACTGAAAAGTGTCAAAACCTGGTACCATACATCTTTGAAAATCATTTTCTCATGAACCACTGATAAAAAAAATAATCAACTTTAATATAGTACTGTATAGCACTGATAAAAAAAATAATCAACTTTAATATAGTACTGTATGTATTGTTTTATGTCAGTTATCTACAAATTTTTTTAACGTTTATGGTTGGTTCCTGGACATAATTATAACCATATTGACTTACCTTCTCTGACAAAGGCTAAACCTATTTACTAGTAAAATATAAATGGGGGGGGGGGGGGGGGGAATGTTAAAATCAGTCAGGAGACAAGAAGTAGAATGTTATATTCTATGAATTACCATTCACACAAAAAGAAAGAAAGAGGAAAATATTTTCTTGTATGAGATTACACACTGTGCTTGGTTTTGCTTTTATGAAAATGAAATGTGTACCTACAATTTAGATTCTGAATGTTGTCAATGCTTTACTTATTACTTGGTTTAGTAACCAGACTAGAACTTTACCAAAGTCTTTACAAAGTACAGTGAAAACTGTACATATGAGCCACCCAAAGGACCAGAAAATACTGACTTTATGTGCAGGTTCAATTTAGTTGAAGTATGCAGTCAAGGGACTTAAAAAACTGGCCTTTATAAACAAGTAATCCTTATATAGAGGTGGCTGCTATAGCAGGTTTTACTGTAGTTGATCTCTTGTCTACTGTGATGTAATAAAATACAAATAACCTAGCGGGGTCGAGTCTTGTGAATCATTCCTTGACTTGGATGAGTTTAAATTTTAGGTAATAAAGCATAACAACATTAAAATTTCACTGGTTAGAGTAATTGGTCGTAATTGTCACCACACATGTATTTATAGATATCCAGCGAGGAATTCAATGTTTCCCCTCGTGAAGTTTGTCATAACCGAAAAATGAGAAGAATCATCCGTATGATAATCAAATGGTTACTCTACTGTACCAAATTATAAGAATTGGGACAATTGCTAACTGGTAGCCAAGTATACAATTTGGTAGCTAAATCTTATAAGATACTGATGACGTTCATATTTTGGGTCTGTTTTCATCATTTAGTGGCATTTAATTTTCTGATTATGATAACTTAATGAATATTTATTAAATATGAAATTTGTAAATTTTCAGGCTTTACAGGTTGTTGGAGCTGGTGACAGATGATTTACAAAATGTTCCATGATGCCGTAATGTGCCGCAACATTCTTTTATGTCCCCAAATGATTTTTATGACGATTTTAATTCACTTCACAATATTCTCGTTTTATTTACAGGACATTTTGCGGTGTCGAGTTTTAACATCAGGAATATTTGAAACAAAATTTACAGTTGATAAAGTCAATTTTCAGTAAGTATTGGGATTTCTGTGTGTTAACCTAGGCTGACCCATCTTCTACTTTTTTGCAGGATATATTAAGGTGTCGCGTACTGACATCCGGAATATTTGAAACAAAATTTGAAGTTGACAAAGTTAAATTTCAGTAAGTACGCTGTAGGTCCTCTGATGAACAGAAAATATATCTGTGCTTGTGCTTGAGTAGTGTGAGGCAGTGTGGTCATCCAAAATAACCATACTTAATTCATTCACCCTAAAATCACATTTGGACTGGTCTAAGTCATTGATTTACAGAAAAGTCCATTGTTTTTCAGGAGTTGATGAGTTAAATATATGATAGGTAAAGAAGTGAAGGCCAAAATGGTAACATGAAAAACCAGGGCTGGAGTGGTAAAGAAGTGACCAAGAGCCATTTGTGTTCTGGGGTCAAACATTTAGATAAAGTCCCTCTTTGGAATTGGAAACCAAATTGATAAATGTCTTGACATGTAAAAGATTGAACAATTTGAATCAGGAAAGCCTATTTGATTGCAAAGAGAAAAAAAGATTTTAAAAATTTTGAAAATGATTTTCAAATAATTAGAATAGATATAAGGAATGCAAAATAAATACAGGGCAAAGATAATAGAGATGAAGTATAAGGCACAGACAACAAGTGATGCATATTAAAGATATCTGATAATGTTCTGTATTCTCGGACCCATTCACCAGAATGTGCTGAAGTCATTCCATAGAAAATGCTGAACAGTTTAGTACAGTTATGAAAGCTTAAAATCTGTAAAAATAACACATTACTACATATATTTAGAAAGCCTTGAATAGTCTATCAAGTTAAAATTCTGTAAAAGAATTGCTACTGGGAAAGGGGGGTGGGTGGTGAACTAGCGGTTTTGATATTCAATGTATTCATGGTGTTCATAATCCATGGAATTAAGAAGTGTAAGTTTTTGATGAATTTATATGCATCTATAATATATTTTGGGCTGCAATTTGCAGAGAGAACCAGATGTAATTTTATGCAACACTTGATCTGCGATTTTGACAAACAAGGATCATGTCAGGAGAGAAAAAAAAATGCACAAAAAAATCTAAAATCATAGAATTAATCCCCAACATAGTATATCATTGCTTCTGAGTAAATTTTGATAAAGGGCCTCTTCACTTTTGTCATGCATTGTCAAAAACTACTTCCTGTCATCATCAATTATGAGCACCCTGCCTCAAAGTAGGTGTATCTTTTCTATATGAGGACCTATGGTTGCCATGTTTGCAGAATATATCATGGAATGGATTAGAATTAACTTAATATTGCCCTCTAACAAAACCTGTATATAGCATGAAATGGGCAGTGATATGCTTACCAGAACAGCTGGTATGGGCAAACAATCATTTGCTTAACTTCAGTAAAACTGCAAAGTGAAAAAAACTGAATGCTTATATTTTGGTTTTGGAATGGATGTGTGTGTGTGTGGGATATGTGTATGTATATATGTAAGATGTGTGTGTATATATGTAAGATGTGTGTATATATGTAAGATGTGTGTGTGTATATATGTAAGATGTGTGTGTATATATGTAAGATGTGTGTGCGTCGTGTGTAATGTGTTAGAGAAAGAGAAAGAAGGGATGACTTGCATAGTCAGTAATGGGGTATTTTAAAAGACTGGTAATTGTATAGAAATATATTGGGAGGTAGGTTTTGTGGTGAATGTTCTTTTGTTGTAGTAGAATTGATATAATAAGTTGCATGTTAAAGCATTATGCAGATATTTAAATATGTATATACAAGAGCTTTGTATTGGTTATGCATGTTAATTGTACAGTATTTGTTACATGGGTATTATTTAGATTGAGTGTAATCATAAAACATTTATTAAAAAGATTTTCACAAATTTTAATCTCCATCTAGTGGTCCATGATCAGGAAGGTCGGCAGACAAAATATGGTACATGTACCTATGTGTGTCTTCGATAGGAAAACGTGTGGGACATTACGTTACAGTGGATTCTATCATTAGAAACCACTGTTATAAGGGGTCACCTGTCTTTAAAGATCTCTCTCAAAACAAATTGTTTCAATTATGCTTTAGATGAACCTGTTATGAGAGACCACCTGTCTTGTAAGACCACAATTCAGTGGAGGAAGAGGTGGTCTTTCAAGACAGGTTCCACTGTATTCCAAAGTCCCTGTATTTGTTTATGTTTATATGATGAGACAAATGTTGGTTTTTATGCCCCTGGTCTGAAAGATCCACCAGGGCAACTAGTGTTTGGATCATCTGTTTGTGTGTGTAGTATATGTTTGTCTGTCTGTGTATCCATAATTCCGTCCCGCTTACATATAAAGTGCAATATTTCAAACTTGGATTGTGATACAGTAATCTAACTTAGACTGTAAGTTCATCGGGGTTAAAATGTAGGACTATTGCAATATTTAAAGTATACATGTTATTTGCCAGCATAGAAATTTGGGGGGGGGCATTTGAGTTTCACAAACACATCTTGTTTTAAATGAATTTTTTGTATGATAACAAATCATATTAAAGGTGTACAACTCCTAACAGTTTAATGATGGAACAAAAACAAAATTAAAACTTTCTATGCAAAGTCAAAAGCATATTTCAGCAATATTCTGTAGCAGAGTAATCATTTTGAATTTGATAAATTTCTACTATATAGAATAGATTAACGTGTACACTTAGATATGTGAAATTAGAAAAAAAACGTGTAAAGAATTTTAAAGAATTATCCAGTTCTCTGTTATATTAAGTTGTATAATGTTTTTTTCTTTTGATACCAAACCTTTGCCTTGTCAGCTTGTGCTACATGCATTACTTTTAGTATTGTAGAAAAATATTCTTTTTATCAGTTCAGGCACCATAGTTTTAAGAAAAAAAAGAGCTTTATATGAATTGACATTTATAAAGAAAAATACTACATAATATTTGCATGGTTATGTATGCTTTAATGTGTTTATAAACAAAAATGAAAAATAATGATATATGGTCTCATCATATACAACAATGCAATATGTTAAAATGTGTGTACAACTGTATAAGAGTAATAGTGGTATCTGTTGTACTTAGTATTAGATTTCTTGTAATTTACGTTAATTCATTATTTAAACACTGATTGATTTCTCCCTGTTCTCGTTTTCTGATATGTCATGTAGAGGATCTAACGCAATCTGTTATGGGGTCACATGCGGCAGGGCTTAAAAAAAATTGTATTGTCCACTCGCACGGTGCAGAGTGGCTTTGAAAATTCACTCAACAGTTGGGCAAATTTACTCAACACCTACCACAAGTGAAGATTATTTTTGAGGAAAAGAATACAATATTTATTAAAATTAATCATTTGAAACTCCAGTTCTCAATAACAACAAAAAGCCAGGATGTTTCGATACATACAATGTCTGTCAAGTTGTTAAATTCAAACACAAATTTTAATACCGAAAAATTCAAACACTGAAATAGAAGCTCAGTCACTAGACCAAAATCCTGCCATGATTTCAAGCTACTAACTAGATTTATGTACTGTGGTAAATTTGGGTTCTGTCATGTTTTGTTGTGGTAAAATATGAATTAAAATCAAGGCAGAAATTCAGCCAACTCAGTCATGCAGCACATGAAAATGGCCCACGACAGAATCCCAATGCCAACATGGCAACACACAGTCACAACTGTATCCCCAATCAACTTTCATAATTGGGTTTGAATCCAAAAAGATGACAACTTTCTTTAAGATATTATAATGAATGTTGACCTCATAGATATACTTCATTTTAATAAAAATTTCTTAGAGCTGAACTGTAATCGTTCTGGGCACATATTCTGCAATATTCACCTCAGCACTGTACATCGATGAGCAGTGTACTTCAACGACAGAACAGTAAATGCGTATGCCGATGCCGACTTAAAATACAGTTATGAATACTTACAGATGTACCTGAACAAGTGAAGGCTCAAATTTACTTGGCACTTCCGAAAAATCACTTGAGTGGACAAGTGTTTTTTTTAAGCCCTGATGCGGGTGTCCCATTGTTCACAGATTTCCTTGTCAACCCCTAGGGTATTGACAAGCTACATGCGCTATGACATCACAATACAATTTATGAGATAGGGTGTTTGTGGCATGTAGAATGTCAAATTTTATTGTGTAGATCTACATATACATGTATTTAAAACATGGGAGAAAAACAATCTACCCTTACCTTGAGGGTATGACTAAGGAATCTCAACCCTCAAGATAAGATTCTTGAATGACAAATCCTCGGGATACGAAAACATGATTTAGCTCTGAACAAAAAATGGAAAACCATTCTCCGCACCTTGAAATAATAGTTTTCACATTGATGGAAATAAATATTCATGCTTTACTGTTCATTTTAGGGCTGTGATGCATATTTTTTTCTCTAAAAACTTTTTTTGTTATATGATTTTAAAACATATCCATCTATGAATGCTAAACAGGGGGGATAACTTGGAATAGACTTATAGTAAATGATTCTATAGTCAAAATAAATAAACATAGTACATATATATATAGATATCTTCTTTCACCTTACATGTCTTGTCCTTACAGGGGTTCAAAATTCTGTTTTAGATACTCAAGTCTGTGCTGAATTTTGTTAATAAGTAATACAGAAAAATTAAATGAATGCAGATGAGGCAAGTCCCCCGGACTTCAGACTTGGGGAATTTTGAACCCCTGCCTTATGAGAAAAAATAAAGGTCAGGACCATGGCATAAATCCATAGTTCAGGTCCAAATTTTGTCCCATTTTGACTTTGTATATGGGCAAGAATTCACTAAGGGGAAATTTGAAATAATTTCTTGTCAAAACAGTTTGTATACCTAAACCATGGAGAATGTAACAATTCATAGACATTTTGTGTGTTTTGTTATACGATTTAATGAATAAACTATCAAAAAATCATAATAAGATGCAGTTCAACTGTGCTTAATTCATCATATTTCATAAGGGCACCCACAAACAAAGTCAGGGAAAAAAACGTGACATTTGATACCGTGTGTATTTCAATTGATCGCTACATCGCTGCTTCATGTCATTTGGCAATTCTAATGGCAGTAATATGTTGACTAAAAACGTGGTTTCCATGTGGTGTAGCGTTTTTAAGTCTTGACATTTTAAAATTATGTGAAATTAAATTAGTGTGATAATACGTAACGTATTTTTGTCAAATGCAGGTTACGTACTGAAACCTGCCACGAGGGATATGTTACTTGCGGAAGGTGATCGGAATTGTTGTAAATAAAGTCGTTTACACGCTGGATAGCTAGATCAAGTCCTAGTTTGGGTCTTCCCAGTGAACTGAAAAAATATTCGATCTCGTGATTAATAATGACATTTTCACGTCAAAAACACACATTACGTACTGTAAAAATGAAAAAAGTATTTTTCTCTCCCTAATGTTAACGTTTACGACATCCGATGTAATTTTGCGACAACTGATTTCTGGCAACAAGAGGTAACTAAGAAGGGGGGGAAAGAAGCATGGAGAACGCTGAGGGCGAAGGTTTGTTATTTTGTCAAATATTTGTAGAATTTACGTACTGGGACAATGACAAAAGATGGTTATGAAACGGACTCATTAAAAAATATTCATTCCATTCATTTTCATGGGAAACAACCAATTACGTATACAAAAAAATATGGTCAAAAACCATCATATAGATTTTTGTTTTGTTTGTTACTAAAATCACATTATAATAATCTGCTTTCACAGGAGGTTCAGCCATTATTTCTTTATTTAATTTTATTGTCAATGTTACGTACACCACTTACAAATAAAATTGCCATTTCTTGTAGGATAAAAAGATTTTAAAACATTTTAAAATATTTTCTTGTTTCTTCATGCAAAGCAACTTTATAAAACAGTATGTAACATTGACAAGAAAAAAAAAAGTATTGTTCCTTTTGATACTGAAATTGTGAGGTAACTAAATGCAATCACTGTTCATTTAGAAGTGTTTTCCAGTAGAAATTGATGTTCCAAAATTAAATATCTGAAGACAATTGATAGACAGTTCAATTGTGTTTTTAATTTTATATTTTGTCAACGTTACATACTGCAAAATTATTAGAGATTGAGCATTGTACATTTTTTTTAACTTCGATCATAAATCATTATATATTTTTTTAATGCCTCCAGGAATATACTATTTATTGGCAATATTTTTTTTATTTAAATATTTAATTTAATTTTTGCTGCAAGTGTCACACTTTTTGGACCATTAGTGAATTCTTGTCCATATATAAATACAAAACATGTATATGTATAAGCAAACTACTCTTTTTGGATGTATAATAACAAATTAATCCTCTTAAATGTCAAATGTCTATACCAATGTTTTGGATTAGAAAAATAGATATAGAATAAAGAAAATTTGGACAGGTATCATTTAGATTCTGCTGGTAGTGCTCAATTAGATCTATTTTTATCAAGAGCTATTCAGTGATGATACATGAACACTTGAAGTTAAAAGCAAAGCTGGAGAAATAAATCAGACATCTCTAAATTGATCTTCCTGGTTGAAAGGTGAAACATTGCTTTGTAGTTTGCAAAAACAACAAAATGTGTGCTATTTTAGTCACTGAATGGCATTAATTTCCCTTTTAATTTACACTTGGTTTATTTGTATTTCAAACCTACAAAAGTATTTGTGTGGTTAGTCTTTTCATTTTTAACCTTTTACCCTCATAAAAATTGATATGCAGAGTATGTAAATAAATGAATATTTGCTCAGACATGGAATAATATTGATTATCAGGTTTCAATTTTTATTGGACTTTTATGGGAAGTAATCTTTCAAAGAATTACATTATCATTTCTGTTAACCTTACACCCCTAGGTATCCGATTGGTATTCTGTTTTTGATTGTCTTAGACCAGCATGATATAGCCTGGATCCTTATCTCATCAATCCATGTGGTCACATTGAGACTTGCCCAGATCAATAAATAGTATGGTCTAATGTCATAAGTTGGGAGTAAACAAGTTAATATTGCATATAAAATTAATACAAAATTTGCATTTTAAATCATACACCCCTGAATTCTGAGAGTGGTCTTAATCATTCTTTGAAATGGACAGGTCCAAATGTGAAATCAGGGGTTATTAAGGTAAGGGGATTATTATAAGGTATAAAATACAAGCATTCCCCATTACAAGTTTGTTTTGTTTTTGATTTTTTTCCCTTCTTTTTAAATGTTGCTACACTCAACAATTTTTCACTTATATAGTGACTGCCAGTTTATTATAGTAGGCTAGAGGAGAAAACCCATTTACAGTGAACCAAAGAAGATACAACCAGAATTCCACAAGAAAACTGGCCAACTTTCTGACAAAATCAGCTTAGCTTCCTGTGGAACAGCGCACCTTAAACCATGAAGTCTCTCACTTGTCAGTGTAGGTTTGAGCCCCACTAAGACCCAAACTGATCTTTGTTAGAGGGTTTGCCAGTTTACTCTCGGAAGCCGCTGATCTCTTCTCGGATACATAGTAAGCTGGTTCTTTCCTTCACCATGAAAAACTGGCCGCCACTGTATAACTGAAAAATTTTGGAGTTTGACTTAAAAGAACATTCAACATCAAATCAAATCTGAGGTGTCCTATATCCTGTATCACATAGCTTGTTACAGAGTCTTTGCTCTGTTGTCTGTAATGAGGGCCTTATTTTGTGACACCTTAATCTTGTAATGCCTTCATTTGAGTAAGAGTAATGGGATCATTAATGTGACCATGCTGTAGGCAAGACAAAGAAATCTCATACCATGTGTCCATGATGAGGCTGGTCACATGCTGTAGGCAAGACAAAGAAATCTCATTCCATGTGTCCATGATGAGGCTGGTCACATGGTGATTGATTCTTTTTCTCATACTTGTTTTTATGTATCATGACTTGCATCATTCTTCAGGTCAAAGGGTTTCTGTATTATACAGTACATGTGCACCAAATTTAACGTAGTCTTGGATATTCTTAACGGGACAACGATTAGTTTTACATTACGTCCTTTTGTATTTTCTAGTCTCTAATTTCACATTGCTTCAACTAAGCTCCACATGTTTGTTGCAAGTATACATCTTAAGAAGATTGTCACATACGAAAAAATATTTTGCTCCTAACACCCTTTTATTTTGAGTTATTCCCCTTTGTTTCATTTACTTGTTCAGGTCATATATATAAAAGTCATTTTGGCTTTCCATATTTGGTGCAGAATACATTTTAAAAGTAGATCAAGTGTTGCTTCCAACTGCTGTACTTCTGCAACCCTTATTTCTAGAAAATTTTGCAGAAAAATATCAAATAATAGGCATTTTAGTCATTTATTTTGTTAAAAATTGATATACGGAAAAATCTCAATATTCAAAAGACCACCCCTTTTACTTGGAGATACCTCCAGACTTGCAAATTGCATGCAACATGTCTGGCAGATACACAATGTATATATAGTTTGCATTTGTCACCATCTTTGATTTTGTTTACACTGCCAATTGGACTGATTCATGTACCACATGATAACCGATAATGTTTGTGCGGTACTTGTATATCCAATGGTGATGGAACATAATTCTACGTCTTCCCACTGAAATGATGTTACTGCGAGATATCATGGGTCAGCGTCATTCCGTCACTAATAGAAACAATAGTCCCGCACAAATGTTATCGGGTATCACGTGGTGCATGAATTAGTCCCGTTGAAAGAAATTTACCAGAATTGAGTGTAATATACTTGATTGCAATTCTGTCAATTACTTAAATTCCCCTTTTGGACCTCCTGAGCAAAGTGGTAATTTGTGTATGAATCATTTCATCTTTCATAATATTAAACTTAATTTATTAACTCATTTTATCTCCAAATTTGAAAGATAATTTTTGAATTTTACAGGTAGATTTTAATAGCAATTGCAAATAAGCAGTTGCAAATATTTTGTTCCGTGAAGCACCTAAGACCTGTGGTTCTGACAAATTAAGTACCTACGTTAATGAAAGTATGGAAAGTATATCGGCATAAGATGGGACTGTTTTCTTAAAATAATGATAAATTAATGTTATTCAAAACATGTATCAACAAAGCATTAGACTCACAAGTGAGAGGTGCCATGTTCAGCTCTCAGTACGGGGTCATACCAAAGACTTTAAAATGGTAGTGACTGTTCCATTATTAAGCGTTTGGTATACAAAGTGAAAGTTGCGAGTCTTTTGGATAAGACTAATAAAACCAAGGTCCCTTGTCACGAAAATCAGGGCACGTAATTGAACTTTCATTGCATTGATATCAGTCCATTGCACAGGCCAAATTTTGTAGCACTTCACCTAAATCTGGTGACATATGCACATAAAAATGGTTGGTGAATTTTGTTCCAACATATTCATTAAATATTTCATCTAATGATAAAAAGATTCCCCAATCAATTTACACTTAAGTTATGTAACTGTTTCCCCGAGTATGTCGCATATTACAATGTCAGACTATGCATTGCAATATTATTTCTAGTGTAGTCCCCATCAACCTCACTCCACAGAGACCATGCTTTCTTGAGACAGTGAATACATTCTGTACCTTTTGAATAGAATTCTTCAATGTGGTCCTTGTATCTGCTTTTGCCTTGAGTTGATCATCGCCCAGAAGTACGGTTACTAAAAGTATATACTGTTTTATAAAAGCAATCTCATTTTTCACACAAGATGACTTCGAGGCCAAGCATATATCTATTTCTATCAAGCTCTAGTTAGCACCAGGAGAGAGTTTCATCAGACATCAGATGAAGTATACACACCTGAGTATACCATCTATCCATCCTTTGACATTAACGTAAAGGTCATTTATAATTAGTTTTTGTTTCTATTTTGTCCTGATTAATTAATCAAGCTCGGTACAGAAAAAAAGTTAGGCCATTTTCCAAAAACATTTTGTTTTATGTGGTATGACTAAAAATCTATAATACAAACAAATATAGTATGACTCAGGCTTCTAGTAGGTCGTTCAGTACGTGTAATTTGCTGTGCCCCACTGCTAGATAAAACAGGCTTCTAGTAGATCGGTCAGTACGTGTAATTTGTTGTGCCCTACTGCTAGGCAAAACAGGCTTCTAGTAGATCGGTCAGTACGCGTAATTTGCTGTGCCCCACTGCTAGGCAAAACAGGCTTCTAGTAGGTCGTTCAGTACGTGTAATTTGCTGTGCCCCACTGCTAGGTAAAACAGGCTTCTAGTAGATCGGTCAGTACGTGTAATTTGTTGTGCCCTACTGCTAGGCAAAACAGGCTTCTAGTAGATCGGTCAGTACGCGTAATTTGCTGTGCCCCACTGCTAGGCAAAACAGGCTTCTAATAGATCGGTCAGTACGCGTAATTTGTTGTGCCCCACTGCTAGGCAAAACAGGCTACTAGTAGATCGGTCAGTACGCGTAATTTGTTGTGCCCCGCTGCGAGGCAAAACAGGCTTCTAGTAGATCGGTCAGTATGCGTAATTTGTTGTGTCCTGCTGCTAGGCAAAACCGGCTTTTATATGTTTTCCTTGACCATCCTCCCAGCTATCCAATTTTGGTTTCCGAACTCTAACTGTACTTTACTCATCCAAATTTTATGAAATATACATATGCAACAAACGTCAACATGCAGTCAATGATTGAATTTGGGCAGTGATTGATTTACCGATGTAGAGTAATACCGTTTGAGAACATTGAAAATAGTCATCTTAAGTTTGCCCTTGTTTAATTTTATGAAACTCGTACATAATGTTTAGAATCACAACATGCAGAATGAGTTCAAATGTTGGACGTGATTCATTTACCATTCTAGATTTATGCTCCTTTATAAATTGAATTTGAAAATTTTTTTGTTTTCAATCAAATAAGTTTAGTTTGAATCTTAATATTAAAATGATATACAATACAAAAAGCATACAATACAGCATTTTCGTATATAGTGTACACAAAGAACTTGAATTTGCTTCTTAGATGGTTTATCTCTTTTTTCACACTTGTAAGTCTCTACATTCTTTTGTTCCTGGGGGGGGCTTAGAATTAAATTCTTGTGTTTTTCCAGTCCACATATCTTTAACTCTCTAGAAAAGATTCTCGATTGTGTTTAAAAAGGATGAGAAGATCTGAACTACAAGGGAGGGGCCCTTATAGGGACATCTGTGCTTATTTGGAATGTCAGAAAATGACATGACGTCAAGTGTCTGACACACGTCTGTCCATGTGCTGTTTTATTGTGATGTCATATTCACATACATGTTTGATGAGCCATTGTGACGTCATAATGGAAAAGTTTGCCAAAATAGTGTTGTGTCGGGCATTTGGCCGTAGATCAATTAGATCAGTAGTAAACAAATCATCATATGCTACAGAAAGTAAGTCACCAGTAGGAAGCAGGAGCCTTACGCTTTAGAGCGTCACACTTTAAACCATGAAGTCTCTCACCTCAGCACAGGCTTGAGCCTTAGCTAATTTGTGAGAAAATTTGCCAGTTTATTGGCAGAAGGTCGTGCGTCTCTTCTAGGGAACATCGTAACCTGGTTCTCACCTCCATCATTAAAAACTAGCCACCACCATATAACTGAAAACTTGTTGAGTGTAGCATAACACGCCATTAAATCAAATTACATGTAGTATGCAGGGTTTGTATGTTGTGAGCAGAAAGTAAATCTTATTAAGCAGATGTAACATGTCTAAAACAGAAAACAGGTCTTTATTAAATAAATGTTGTATGTTTTGAAATAGAAAAAAAAAACAATAGATAGCAGAATAAAAAATTGTATGTATGTTTTTGTGAAAAGAAAGGTAAATTATGTTCAAATACAAGGTTATTGATAGTATGGTAAGATTTTCAGCTCTGGAAGCAATTGCTGAATTAAAACAGAAAGAAGGTCAGTATAATAGTCTATGTTAAAAGCGGAAATTGAGTCTTTATTAAGCAGATGCTGTATGATTTGAACAGAAAAAGAAACAATAGATAACAGAATTAAAAAAAAGTTGTGTGTTTAAAAAAGGTAAGCTGTGTTTGAAGGTTATTGGTATGTATTTATCAAAATATGGGAAGATCATCAGTTTTCTTGAAGCATTTACAGAATTATACCTGGATTCTTACCACAGTGACCTACATATTGTCCTCCTCTGGTAATGTATCTCTCATTTGTTGGTTGTCGGTATCACTAAACTGTATGATCTCTTTCAGTATGTTTGATGTAGGCGGTCAGAGAGATGAAAGAAGAAAATGGATACAGTGTTTTAATGATGTGACGGCCATCATTTTTGTGACAGCTTGCAGCAGTTACAATCTTGTGCTACGAGAAGATGCCAGCCAAAACCGACTCAAAGAGTCCCTAGTTCTTTTCCACAGTATCTGGAACAACAGGTACTTTATGGTTGAATAAAGACTGAGTTATCCCCCTTTGTGATATTTGTTGCACCTACCTACATTTACATGTTCTTTATGGTGATGGTGATAACTTATCAAATTGCAGATAGAGTCCTATATTGCCATAAGTCATATTTTACTCACAAAATGCCATATTCTTTCTCCCTTTCTTTAAAAAAGAAAAAAATAATGAATTAACATTGAATACTTTCAAATGACCTAGTATGTATCTTATGAAGTAAATAGATATCAAAAGTGTTAACACTAGACAGGCAAAATAAATAAAACAATAGAACAGCACTAAAGGATTGGTCTAACTTATTAATTGTTCAAATTAAAGTTAATTGATGTTTCCTGTTTTGTCAGTTCCAGAGGTAGGTTTTATCAAGAAGTCCTAGATCATAAATAGCAAGTCTTCATTTAATTGACCTTAAGACAAATATTAGGACCATTTTATCAACACTGCAGGGTCTCTGTGGCATACTGGTTTAAGCATTGTGCTTTAAAGTCTCTCATTTCTGGCCAGCCCAGTTCTGAGCCCCGCTGGAACCTTAACTGATTTCTGTGAGAAAGTTTGTCAATTTACTTGCATAAGGCTCATGGTCTCTTCTTGGGCACATTGAAGTCTAACTGTCTACTCCTCCAGTAAAAACTGGACACAACCACAATACTGAATTAAAGGGTGTAGCGTAAAACGCTACTCAAAATCAAATCAAAATCAACACTGCCATAATTCAGGTCTGAAGACATATTCACACATATCCAAATTAGATCTTGATATTGATAATTTATAGTTGATGACTATTTTGACCTGCTACATTTACAAAAAAAATTACTGTATTTGACCCATTAATTGCCCAGGGCACTACAGAATTTTGAAAGGGGGTTAGCGCTTAATGGGACCAATTGATAATCAAATTGACGTAAAACAGTTAATTTTTTATAGGGCACATTTTGGTAAAGTTGTTGTAGTTATTACCAAGGACATAATTGACTTTCTTCTGTTGCTTTGGCTACAGATAAACTGTTACTTACGAATTTTTAAGTCCACATCTGCTTGTCAACCAGCTAGAAAAGACTCTTGGTCGTATGTAAAAAAAAAAAAAAAAAAAACAAACAAAAAAGGGAGAGGGGCGCTTAATGGGTCAAATACAGTATTACACATACAACAATAACTCTGCCTCTTCCTAGTCAGTAAGACAGGAACTGATTTAGTTGTAGGTCACAAGTCATAATTCTCTGTGAATTAGGAAAAAGTCCTGTTTGCAAGACATAATTGTGGTCCTGAGGCCAAGTATAAGATACAGGACCTTTTGTAAAACAGACCCCTGAGTTTAATTGATGTGAAACCTAATGAAGAGATTTTTATATGTCTTGTATTTATATTTTTCTCTCTTTATTTGCAGGTGGCTACGAATAATCTCAATTATTTTATTCTTAAACAAGCAAGATCTTCTAGCAGAAAAAGTGAAAGCTGGGAAATCAAAAATTGAAGACTATTTTGCAGAATATAAACGGTACCAAATACCTCCAGATGGTGAGTTCTTGCTTGTTGTAAAAACTTCATAAAACATACTGACGAAAAATGGTAAAACATAGTTAAAGGCATACAGACTGGCATTTTGATAATAAAAAATATCCTGCAATTAAACCAAAACTTTTATTTATTTAAAAGGCTAAAGAGATAAATTATTGTTGAAAATTTAAACATATCATGCATATATTGCCTAGAATGAATGAAATACGCAGACGATTGATATTACTGCTATTCAATAAAAATTAAAATGTTACCTCGGCATTATTCACATTCAGTTTCTTTTCACAAACACAACATTACAACAAATTTTACATAAGACATTTAAAAAACATTTGTTTGAAGTTTTGAATATTTGAAACTTTTAATAAAAACAAAAAAAAAAATCAATTTTGACAGCTTGTATGCTTTTAATGATGAATAATGGTAAACTGTTCCTTAAAGATGTCATATTCGCTTTTCAGAAGTTTAACTTTGAAAAAAAGGCAGTTTTGTAATTATTGTAATTTACAGGCCATTCATCAGTAGTCTCAGACTGCTTATGAAGTAGTCAGTTATACATCATCATGTACTTGAAGGTTAACAAAATGAAAGTAGAAATGAGATCTAACACCGAGTCATCTGTTGATGATGGACACAGGACATAATTAATGGCATTACATCTCTTTGTAAATGCAAATTTAGTAGCCAGATCAATCCCTTGCTAACCTCGGGATGGTAAATGTCTCAGTTCTATTTAATGAGACTTAGTACCAAGGTCTTGTGTCATGCTAAGCAAAGCATTAGGCCTAAGTTTGTAGCACATGGCCTGTACCTGGCAACATATATGTGTGTGTGTGTGTGTGTGTGTGTGTGTGTGTGTGTGTGTGTGTGAGTGAGGGAATGAATCCTTATATAAGGACATTATACAACACTGAAAAGAAATTTTATATTTCCCTTGTACATCTTTTTTATTTGAATGGATTCTGAAGTACAGTAGAACCTGTCTTGAGAGACCACCCCTTTCTGCCACTGAAATATGGTCTTATCAAGACAGCTGGTCTCTCAAAAGAGGTTTTATTGATGGAGATATTTAGTGGTTCTGAGAATGTGGTCTGTTAACTTATCAGCCCCTGAAGCCACAGTTGGTCCTGTCCATTTCAAAGTCTGGTTAAGTCCACTGTCAGAATTTAGGGGTGTATGATTTAGAATCAAAATTTTCTAATAATTTTACATGCACTATGAACTTGCTCACTACTGAAGTATGATAGTATACCATATTAATCATTGATTTGGGTGAGTCCAAATGTGACCACAGGGGTAGATGAGTTGAGAAAGGTCCTTTTTCATGACAGTGGTCTCTCAAGTCGGCTTCTACTGTACTATACATAGACAAAACTACACAAGTTTCTATCCGTATCATCAGACTACTAGAAATTGTTGTAGTGGAGTGATTAGCTCAAGTTGAATCCTTCTGCTACAACGATCAAGTGTAGTCTAATGATATTGATAGTAATATTTGTGTGGTTTTGTATTTATTACGTGCCCCTTATTTATTTAATTACACAAATTTAATATGTTATAGCATTCATACCACAAGGGAATATATAGTAATGCCAAAACACTTTGATGTGACATGGTTGACGTTGTCAAAAATTTTAGATGAATCGTCATATATTTTGTATCAATGGAATCCCATTAAGAAAAGTAGTTCCAGCAGAATTTCTATATTCAACTACAGTACAATACAATATTCCGTATTGCATGGGCATATTGAATTTGTGTATTATAACTGTATGATTACATATGTATGTAATAACTGTTAATATCTATAGAAAAGCTATAATTCAGGACATATTTTTCTATCTTACATGATTTATATATGTAGACAAACTGTATCTGTGACATATTTTCCTATTTTACAGCAGTGTTAGATCCTGGTGAAGACCAAGAAGTTGTCAGAGCCAAATATTTCATTAGAGATGAATTTTTGGTAAGATTTCAAAAGGTGTTTTTGGAGAAAATAGTCAGTTGTCGTACCTGTATGTGCTTTTAGCATGATAAATAAAGCCTTTAAGTCATATACTAAATTTAAGGTATCCATTGTCTAAAGTAGTATATTAAATCTAGATATTTCCTACGAGATCTTGGTAAATTTCGGGAAAAAAGTAAATTTCATCGAAATATCGTAAAACGGATATTCTAAAGACAGAAATTTTTACTTTGAATAGAATATTTGTAATTGATTAGTGGGAAAGAAGAAGAAACTCATTGAAAGTCGTTTTTCTTTTATCATTCCGCTTTTGTCAGAAGAAAATGATAACTACCAACATGACCCAATTTATTTCTGTCGTAAGGCTAATAGGTATTCTCGTACAAAAGCTAGTTTGATAAACAAGCTAGGTTATCTGATCCAAGGATATATGATAAACGTTTTTGTTTTTCACAGATATTAGTCCAGATGGTTTTATTTTGATGATAGGTTGCTTTACACGTGTGCTTTTAAATTTTTTATTTAATTTAAAATTGACAGTAAGTAAAAGACTATACAGTGAACCCACTTTACAACGATATTCATTATAATAGAATATTCGGTATCCAACAAGAATTGCTCGGGAACAAACGTACATGTACATAAAAAGTACTCATTATAACAGAATATTCGATATCTGACTCCGACATAAGATTCCGAGAACAAATGTACAAAACTCCATGTAAATAAACTCTTTACATCAACATAACATAGAACCCATGTGCCGATCCGACTATTGCTATCAGTCTTGATTTTCAGAGTTGAGATCACAGGTAAAAATAATTATCAATAAAACAATAACACCGTCAATTGTTCTCTAATCTCCACCGATAGGTGATGGCCTAGGTTTCAACAATTAGCACTTGAATCATTCTTACCTGTACGTGAGTATGCCTAAAGTTTATAAACCATCAGTAGGTTTCTATTGAACTGAACTGACAGGTAGAGAAATACAAGCTGGGTACAAATTGAAAAAAAGATTAATAAATAAACAATAAAAAAATACACATAGTTGACAAGTTCCGTTAAGCTACATGTCTGTGCTGATGTGGTTACAATGGCGAATCTTTAAATTACTTCAGTACTTGCGATAGCAGTAGACAATTTACTAAAACTTTATTTATGAAATGCATTTTTAAAAGAATTGTATCTGCAATCTCTGCGCTTTTTGATTTATGCAATCAAGAATCTAAAAAAGAATAAGGAGATCTACTATTACATTCGGGCATTTTGTACATGATTCATGCATTTTACGACATCACCGATTTATGACCGATTTTATGACAAAATAATTGTGCATCAATGTTTACAAGATCGAGATATTAATGTTGTTGTAAGATTATTTATCTACATGTACATATATATGCATAAATGATACTCAAGGGAACTAACTATGAAATGCTCACCACATCAAATTCATTACAGTGACAAATTGGATATAACTTCATTCCTACATGGGAACAAACATGGTCCTTGTAAAGAGGGTTCACTGTACACAGATGTGGCCTATACTTTGGAGAATATCGAGTGTATTGCGTGGGTTTTTGAATGCATTTTTTTATTGCACACTGTCAAAGGGATAACTTTGAATTCTGGAAAATGGCTGCTAATTACTGAAAAATTGCACTGGTATTACTGATGGATACATCGAGGGTTGGCATCTATGTTGACCTTGTATGTATGATATGTATTAAATTTTTATGTGACTCGTTAACGGAATTGAACTTGCCTTAGAGGTATAACAAGAACAGCCATCATTTCTGCCTCAAGCAATCAGCATAAAAGTGACAGTCAAACATGATTTAAGTGAGACTTCAAAAAAAGCTTCATAAGTGATCCCTCACAGCATTGACATCAGTTCATGGCAGGGGTCAAAACTTGGGTAACTTCTCTTGTAGCTGATTATGTCTCTGTGTAGTAAAAAAAAAATACCTGGCTGAAAGGACAAGAATGAGGCCTGGCATCATAAAACCGGAGAATTAACTCAATTATAAGAATATTCTCAACTTGGCCTGCTCAGCCAATCAGGGCTTAGCACCATAAAACTTAAAAATTTCTTAATTCTAAATCTTTTACTCAGCTTTGGCTAATCCTGAAATTGGATTGGCTGAGCAGGCCAATTTAAGAATATTCTCAGACTTGAGTAAATTCTTAAGTTTTTGGTGCCAGGCCCAGATTTCAGGATAAGCTGGTTTTGAGTATTTTTTTAGACTTAAATAATTCTTAAGTTTTCTGGCGCCAGGACAAATAGCACATACAACATATACTGATAATGCAATTTATTTGGTTAATTCTGTTTTGTAGCGGATTAGCACAGCTAGTGGCGATGGCAAACACTACTGTTATCCACATTTTACATGTGCAGTTGATACGGACAACATTCGTCGAGTTTTCAGTGATTGTCGGGACATCATACAGAGAATGCATCTGAGACAATATGAACTTCTGTGATCTGTGTTACGGAGACTCTTGTGTCTGGGGGGCAGTCCAGATATTTATAAACAGCACACTACCTAGGCGTGATGCAGTTTGCTTGTGTAAAACGTGTACATGTATATTTAATTGAGCAAACTGACTTTAGAAACACATTGTACACTGTGAATTTGATATTCATAAATCATCCACCTGGTCGCTTGTGGATTTAATTTGCGACAAGACCTCGGATTTAAGTGCTTCGTTTGCAGAGTTTAGTGTGGACTCGGATGGCATCATTTACTGACATTACTACGCTAGTGCCAGCACTCTTCATGGCTTTATTGATGAAATATAGCAAAAGCATCACGCCAAGAATTGTTTCACAAGAAAGTATCAATTTACTTTGACGAAGTCTTGGTCATGTCAGTGTTTTTGGCATGGATAAATCTATTGCATTGTCTTTAGTAAAGAACTGAAGTTGATGAAACTTGTCACAAAGCCAGATTACATGTTCAGCCTCTGTTATAAGCATCTGTGCTATTTTGTTTTTCAATAATTTGTTATGTTAATTGCTGAGGTAGGCTGGATGGGTGAGTTAGCACATTTAGTCTGACTCCATTGCTATGTTGAACTTATTTTCTTAGGTTAAGACGTGACCTATTGCATTGGTCTTACTCAGGAAGTTCTGTCTCGGCATGAAAAGGTTCCTGCAGCAGGCTTTGTGATTATTTAAAAATTTAAGAAAACATATTAACAGATTATCTTACAAGATATGTTTTTTTCAGTGTAGAATAGAATGTCCATTTTTTACTTGGTGTTTTAACAATAAACAAGATTAGATTTGAAATATATTACATAAAACCGTCTTCTCCTTATATAGTATTTGCTCAGTACTGCAGTAGTATTGTTAACCCCACATATCTATATTGTTACCTACATTTTATTTATTTATATTTTTAGCTTATCTGGCTGGAAGGGTCATGTGAGCTTTTGCCAGCACTTGGCATCTGCCGTCGGTCATTGTTTACTTTTTTAAAAAAAATATTTCCTCCGGATTAAGACCATACTTCTCCAACATCTGCCCTATGATATCATTTTCAAAAGTTACATTAGTTTTTGGTTGTTTGTAACAAACCGGGTCACCATGACTAAAAATTTTTTGTAAGGATTGGCACTTTAGTGTTTTTGTTTCAAAATTTATCTTAACAGCTAGAGAGAAAAAAAAACATCTGAATTACCATAACGCAAAAGTATAAATTAAAAAATGCAAAGTTACTAAAATTGTTAGATTTCTCCTTAAGAGTTATTTCCCTTTGCTGAGTTTTTTATTATGAAAATTATAACGGAGAGAAACTTTTTGATGCACAATTTACCAGCATGTACAAGACAATATGGCAAATTGTTATTTTGCCCGTTTTTGGAAGGTATTTTATTAATATTTTTGACTTATAACAGACTTAAAATCTGTTAAGAGCCAAATGATTAGAAAAACATGTTCTTCAAATTTACCAAATGCATCTCTTTACCACTAGGCTAGAATTATACTTGGCCTTGTAGGTATTAGCCAGGTTTTATTGGGTGAGTGATTCAGGCTCCTGGGAACCTCTAGTGTCTTAGCTTTACAAGACAGAATTGGAAAACAGGAATGTCATCTTTTAATGCTATAGTTAATGTGAGCTGTTTTAACCCTCACTTGGTCTGACATCATCTCCTTACTGCACCATGTACAGGTGATTGTACTGTTATTTAGAACATGTCCACCAATGAGTAACACTCCTCAAAACAATATGAAGGAGAGATGTTGAAAAGTTTTCCTGTTTTATGTATTATGTTACACATAAACAGGCATCTGGGCTCTGTTAATCTTTAGATGACAGATCCTTTTCTATCTTTGGTGACTAGTCAGGATCAGTTCTATGGTTAACAGTTAGGATCACTTGTATCCATGGTGATCAGTCAGGATCAGTTCTATGGTGACCAGTTAGAATCACTTGTATCTATGGTGACCAGTCAGGATCAATTCTGTGGTGTCCAGTTAGGATCAATTGTATCTATCGTGACCAGTTAGGATCACGTGTATCTATGATGACCAGTTAGAATCACTCGTATCTATGGTGACCCTAGGAATGCCTCTCTAATTTAATTGATTATAACACAAAAAGGTGTTGTATTAATCATGTAACGTAAGTGTAAAAATTACATTCTTGTAGATGACATCACTAATCAGGTGAGCGATTTTCTCCCCTATAAATAACAGCCTTTTTTGTTGACCTGAATTTCTCTAGTGTGTATAGTGTGCTGTGAAAAGTCCATTTTTATAAGAATATCATGTTAAAAGTATCACCTTTATATAAGTTGGCTAGTCCTCATTGGCAATTATCTGATATCAAGAATGATCAATGGATTAAAATCATTGCATCGACCTGTTAAAGAAAGTCCTAGCTGTTCCATGTTAGTTCTTTTTGTCAATTCTGCCGTTCTACCAAAGCAAAGAAAAGATCAAATCTGCTGTGAATTTTTTTTTGATTTACAAATTTTCTTGTTTTGTGTATTTTGTTTTTCCTGTTTGTTTTACAAGGACTGACAAAATCATTTACTGCTGTGATGTCAAGTTTAAAACTAAACATAAGAGAATGGGCGGCTAGAATAAGAATTTCCTTATTACTGGTAGCCATAAAATTTTAGATTAAAGTAACATGTTTCTATGTGTCAAAACTGAACTCTGCTTCAACATTATTTCTAACTGTAATTTTGTCATCAACTGGTAGAAGATAATTTTGAATTGAAATATTTTAGACATTGGCGTTGTCTCTTGCTGAAAATCGGCTGATGCTGTTAGGGACATGCGACTACCTTTAATGTCACTCTTTTCCTTTTTGTTCACTCTCAATTAACATCGGCCATCTTGCCCACAAATTTGAATTTGTAATAATTTTTTCACATTTTAAGCAGACACCTTTTTAACACATTCTCCTCTTATAGCATTGACGAAACCAGGCTATATCTTTGATGTCAAGTAGTGTCCATTTATTGTCAGGAACCTAAGCTGAATTTGTGAAAAAGTTTGCCATTTTACTTGCGGAAGGCCAATGGTCTTCAATGTGTACATAGTAACCGGGTTCTGTCCACCAGCATTTAAAACTGGCTGCCACCATATAACTGAGAAGTAGTCATGTGGCACATTCAAATAAACAGGGGTGAATAGGTTAGTGACGAGACTTAGGTTACATTTTTGGTAACCTCATCAACTAAGCAATCACCAAGTCATTTTTAGGGCAGATTCAAGCAATTGTAGGAAATGTGAATATATATTTATAAATTTGACTTTTTTTTTAGAAATTCGAAATTTGCTCTTTTTGCTTATGTTGTTGAATACCATTAAGATTTCAGCCTTGAAAACTTGTATATTGTGACTGGACAGTAGTTTTCTTGATAATACATCTATAGCTTCTAGTTTTGTTAGCATTATGATGTCCATGTATGAATACCTTGAATCCATTATATTGATATGACAAGGTTTATATTGAATAAAAGCAAAGTGGATCACACCCATTTAGATGATTAAGATAAATAAACACAAGAAATATGAATTGGTACACGAAATTGATTGAAGCATACTTTAAATATTGATAAGCTTTGTTCAGTAAGGAAAGGCCCCTTTATGAAAACAAGATGGCTGTAGTTGGTACTTGTTTCAAATTTTGAAATAGTAGTAATTTCAGTCAATTTTGCGATCAGATGATTGAAGTATTTGTTGCTGAATGTTAAACATTTGTATTATTTATCTATCCATGCATTTTTCCTATAAAAGTATTGTTATGCTTTAGTTCCATATTTTTTTCTTATAAAGGTTATCTATTGATTAGAAGATGATGTAGAAAAAGAGTTAAAGAAGTCTAGGCTTACTTGTATAAAGTCAGACTTTTTATTTCACATAAATATAAGGTCGAATTCATGTGAACAATTCACCTGGATTTCTCATTTGATCATGTACCATAGGTCACTTATATTTCACAAAGAATCTATTTTGCAATCTCTACCGTATGATCTGTTGTCATAGATATAAAAATATGGGAATTTTTAACCCCTGAAAAAATCAAACAATGTGTGATCCACGGTTATATGATTTTAATGGTCTTAGATGTCTTAGGTATGAATAAATGGATTTTTGAGACATAGAAAAATCATTTGGCATCTTTTACTGTTTTTGGGGGGTTTTGCTGTTTTTAGGGTTTGCTGGTTTTAAGGTGTAACTTCTCTGGTCATGTTTCCAATAGTTATGTCAATAACAAAGGTTTATTAACACAGAATAATACAGATATTGACTTGATATTTGGAGTATCAAATAAGTCTCATGGGAGAAAAGAGATTCACAATATGTTAAAGTCGTGTGAAAGATGTCTCGTCAACTTTGTGATGCTAATATGTGAAGTGGGTCGTGTGATAGTCACATGTAATTAAGTGAAGCAAAACTAATCACAATGTCACATGAAGTTGATATTATATTTAAAGTGAATCTGTTTCATGTGAACAAAAGATTTTTTTATGGTCAAGGGCGATAATGACAGGTCATGACCAATTTATGACCCTGAATCACAGGTCATGACCTTTGCATGACCCTCTGAAATTTCCAGTTACTGCGAGATGTCATTTATAAACAACACTGGATGGAGTTTCTAGAGGTTTCCAAGTTCATAATTGACTCCTTTATCTAATGGAAGGAATTTTGTATGTATTCAACCAAATTAAATCAAGATGTATACACTTCTTGCCTCTTCTAAATACCCCAGTACAGTTGTTGGAAAGGTAGGATGTTTGAGCTGTTTAGGCCTTTTTAAAAACATTTCTGGCATGACCTAGTGACATCGTGTGACATTGTAATGGTATAAAGCTATGTTCATTATTATAATTATTATTTCAGCATGTATTTCGTTAACTGTGATATGTTTACATTAGACATTTATTTCTAAATGTTTGGAGGTCAACATTAAGAAGGTATAGACCTCATAGTTTCAAGTTGAACAGATATTAATGATATAATTGTTTTGAAGCACTGAGATAATGTACAGAAGAATGACTTTGTTCCCATTCACAATTTATTTTGAAATGGTCCCTATTTCTGCATTTATCTTGAAATTGTGTCATTGCGACATTAAACATATTACATTATCACTTGTTTTTTATGTAACAGCAAAAAGGGAGACTGAACACTGGTTAACATACATTTTTTCGTGTTTTGTATTTTATTAACTGCAGTTTGCCACACCAAGGGGAGATAAATGTTACACCGATGTTATATGCAATGGTGTATGATATATTTGTTTGTAAGATGACACATCTGATGAAAAAAATCATATATTATTAACGCCTTTTTTGTTAGCATTGTGATTATTTCATTTGTTATGAAACTAGTTGATCAAGTGCATTTCCTAATTTTTGCCATTACAAAGGTTGTTTGTGAATAAACATTTACATCACTTGTCCTGACGTTTCACCATGGCAGTTTCTACTACTGTGTGTCCCAGCAACTTTGGAAAGTTTTTTGTAAATATATTTCGTAAAAATGATGTTGCATTGAAACATTTCCTACACAGTTATCAAACATAACCTGAGTCATAAACTCTTATCCCCATTGATTACGTTTCAACGTACAGTAAATCTTGAGTGATTGTGAATCACTAAATTGTATTCACGAACTTTCTCAGAAATGAAACTGGATGCTTACATTGTCCTTTTGCGCATTTCAATGGTGGAGTCGATTCACATGCAGGAGTGTTTTGCCAGTATTTTCAGTCCAGTGTCTTTGGAGTGATGAGATGTATACACCCCAATAAAGATAGACTATTCATATGAAAATCAACAACAACAATGGCTGTTGCCATTACCGCCAAATGGGTTTTTAGAAAATCAGAAAGGTGTTTACTGGGATCTCGAGTATAAGAGGGTCTTCTTCATATCGAAATGCAGAATTGATTATGACTGGGACCTTCTTTAAAGAAAAATACCAATTTTTTGGATAATTGGATGGTTCCTTTTGACATAAACGCTTTCCAGGTTTGCTGGGACACACAGTAGTCTCGGTGTGGACACTTATGTCTACCCCCATAACTGAGATTATATTCAAGTACAGCAGGGTCACAATCCATTGTACCAATTGGTATGTACGACCTTGCTGCTGCATGCCAAGGATGATGTGATGAAGACAGCAATAACAGTGTCCCATGTGGAACAATCTAAATAAAAGTCTTGTTCCATACGACCATGATTAGACTGACCTGTAACAATGTATGCAGGCTTAGAAATCAGTCGGTTAAGTTTTTTGTCATAACGCAAGTTATGATTTTTCAGGGTATAATTTGGTATAAAGTGGTTATGGATACCATGGAAAGAAAATTCATTCACAACTAAAGATACCTTTTTCAAGTTTTTGCTACAGAAAACACATTAAATGTTCATTTTTAAAGAGGCTTAACTCTAGTGTTTTATTGAAGATTGAAGGTGTGTTTATATACAAGAAAAAATGAATTGTGAGAAACCTAATTTCTCACATTTGACAGAGTATAGACCCTTTTCATATCAGGGCCATCCTGTTACTTTAAGGGGCATTAGCTGTATTTAAAAAAAATTATTTTGTTCTTTACTTCTTCGACTGATTTACAGTAACAAATAAGAGTTATACACAGGAATTGAAATGTTTATATTTCTAAATTTTTGTGAAAATAAGTTCAGGTCAAGTGTTGGTATGCATATACAAATAGTATGGTGGAATTAATCATTTGCAAATGAATAATTGCCAAACTAGGTTTCTCAAGCAATTTTCATAAAATAAATAGGCATTTAAGAATTCTTGTGACTATGTATTTCTCTTTCTTATTGTATGTCAATCAATCTAAGCAATAAAAGAAGAAATGTTTTGGAAAAATCACAGCTAAAGCCCCTTTAAGACAACAAAATGATTCATTTTCCCATAAAATTGGCAACATTGACACATTATCATGGTTATCCCTTGTCATGTTTCAAGAATCTGGATCATTTTGTCATTCAGTGTTATGGATGGCTGTTACAGCAAGATTGTCTATTGACTATTTTGTATGGGATTATGTGTTTGTAGAAAAAATATGATCCCATCTCCCCAATATAACAATTTACACACAACATTCACATTTTTACAACAAATACTGACTCTGTGCCTATGTAAATTTTAATATGTCAAATACACAGAACAGATTTTACACTGATCTATCCTCCCACAACTCATTTTTCAATCGAATTCTGATCTGTTGAGTCATTTACCCTTAAAGACACATTTGGACTGGTCTATGTCATTGAATTATAGAGGAGTCCATTGTTTTTCAGGGGTTGATGAGTTAAAATATGAACATAATGCACTGGACCTAAAGTAAAATGGAAGAAACTGAACATTAACTCATTCACCCCTTCAGACACATTTGGACTGGTCTAATTCATTGATTTACAGATAAGTCCATTGTTTTTCAGGGTTTGATGAGTTAACTAATAAGGTGAAGTCATCTGACATTTTCCATTTGCTTTAAAAGATTAAAGAACATTTGTGCTTGTATTGGTTTGGAAAGAAGAATCATAAATTATGTTAATATTTTTCTTATACTCATTTAACCCCTGTCCATCCCTGTCATTTGATCTGTGTCAATGCTTGAATAAGAATTTTAAAAACATTTTGCATGGTCATAAATCTAATTATGACTGTTCAGTGCTCGGAAATTGATTGTGATGTGTGAGAGAAATCATGTTTCTAGATATATATAAACAATACGAGAGCTGGTAAGTGGTGTGAGAGTTGAAATTATAGTGTGTTGATGTTCAGTCTAGTGCCACAATTGTTGCATCATCATTATAAATAGATGTCAAACTTTTGTTTAATATTAGATCCATCCAGTTCCATCTATTCAGTTTCTATGACAACACAAGTACAAGTTTGGCTCAATCATTTCTAGAGTTAATAAATGTACTCAAGTAATCGTGTTCTCTTGCTGACTTTATAGTTCAAGCTCTTTTATTTAGTATTTTAGGCCAGCGGCCAAAAGTACAAATTGACAACATAGTTTTTGTTTCAACAGTACATGTAACATCACTGGTGACTTCATTAGAAAAGATGAAACATTTAAAGTGTGTGGGAAGAGTAATTGATTTTTGTTTACAATTCTTATTTTCAAATCAATTTTCATCAATACCGGACATAACAGAAGCATGGCATGCCATGTCACAAAACATCAATACACGCATACATATAACTAATGGTACAACAGCAAAATGTTTATGGGATAGCGGATTATATATATATATATATATATAGTAATCCAGATACTCTGAATGATACCATTGATTATCATTCTTGGACTGTAAAGTTAAATGTACTTACAGATACTAGTAGATACAGTTAGTTTAAAAAGGTGACAGTTTACAGTAATAGGACAAAAGTTATTTACTGGATTTATAAATATACACGCTGTATAAAATAAAGTTTATATTCGTGCCATTTCTCTCATCATAGATATAACAGGAGTAGACAACTCCTGAAAATCGGCAAAAGTAACTTTCATACTAGCGTTTTCTGATTTAAAACATGCATCCCGACATACACATTTATGTTTGTTATTTTATCCAAGTTTGAATATGTTCATCTTTTGTTGTCGTAGAACTTTATGGCTGTACATTATCAGCTTTTGCTTTGCTTCGGACTGAAATGACGTCATATCATTGGCTATTAATAATCACGTGACTGCCTTCGATGGTTCTATGGACGGTCAGCAGCAAGGAAGAGAGGGCAATGGCTGATGATTTAATACACAACTCTGTACATTGGCATTTGAAAATATTTCCAATACTATAATATAGTCCTTGACAAAAGAAAACAAGTCCTGTGAATAGTCGGTAACGAACCAAATAAAGTGTTTCTTGTTCATTCTTTCTATATGTATTATAAACATAATACCAAAGTTATAATGCTCAAGACGATCGTTTTTGTCAATTAGACTTCATCAGTTGAGCTACAATTTTAAATCGGTTTTTTTATGAAGAGAAAGTGGTATCAGACAAAGTCACCTAATATATCTTAACGTATAGCCAAAATCCGACAAAAACAATTTATAGACAGCTATGGTGTGTGTGACAAGGACAAGTTAATCCTTTCCAAAACTGCATAATTATATTATCCTTGTGTGTTTATATGACTTTCTGATGGAAATATTCTGGTTAAGGCACTATGTATCTGCAATACAAATAGAACCATTGGATGGTACGCTTGGCTCTCGTAATGAAAGAAGCCACATAAATTAGTTTTGTCAAGATCTAAATGGTATGCTCTTTATGTAGTCTTGGTTTAGTTTACTGTGGTCTGTAGTGTTGGAAGAATGCTTTGAGAAGCATTTACAAAATACAGAGAGAACGATTAGGGTTTATTATCCACGTTGGTAACATATTACGAAAGTTATAATGCTCGAGACGATCGTTTCTGTCCATTAGACTTCATCAGTTGAAATCCAATCTTAAGCAGATTTTCTTAGGGGAAAGTGGTGTAATATAAGGCCAAATAATAAATCTAAATTAGTAGCCAAAATCCGTCTAAGAGAAACCACTGTAGACATAGGCGTCAGAAACCCCCCCCCCCCAACTTTTTTGGCAAAGATGGACATAGGTGTTGAAAATTAAGGCTTAGCCCCCAGACGTTTCTGGCGTGGGTGTGTGTTTTAAGTTGGTTTAGCGCCTCCCCCCCCCACTTTCAATTTGCTTCCAACGCCTATGGTAGAAAATGACTATCTTGGCTTTTGAATAATTTAGATTTTAAATGATGTTATCACAGTCAAATATTACTTTATTAAACAGCTTGGCACTGCATATCCCTATGGATGTAACGATAATATCCAAAGTGTAGGCAATCCATCAAGCCCACTGTGTAATGGTGTTAATGTGATGGAACTTTTTAATTCTAACGTAAGACGTAAACGAAGTCACGGACATCGTTCATACAACCGACCCTACATACTTGATGTCACTTTTTCATCTCTTTTAACCTACGTTAATTGGGTCTTCATCACATTTGCAGCAAACTTTATTCTGTTCCTTTTACAAATCTCAATAAACTTTTTTCAAGAAGCAAGAATGAACCCCTACACGGATTCTTCAACCCCAGAATACATACTGAACTCCATTATAATGGACATCGCTTATCACAGACTGTTTAAACCTACACGCGTTAAAAACGATGACTGTTCTGAACAGAAACGTCTTTTTCCTTAAACTCAAATTTACAAATAAAGGCATAGACGCTTTAAACATTGGCAATGTTCTAAATCACAAAAAAAAGTTCAGTCCTGTATTCCACCATATTTTAAACTGAAGACCACGCTTTGCATCTCATATAGCTAAACACCTAGCATCGCATCCAAGCTATTCAATGACAAACAGGTTTTGCAGTGCCTAGACATCAACCATCTTCTACATAACACTGTCACATCTTCATGTGCTTCATCTCCTTTCAAATACAATACTATCGGGCATGTCATTACCGGCGTCCTTTCTATTGTTGAAAATGAAAGCCTCAAAAATCTTATTTTACGGGGCCCTAAATACCGTGAAGCCCGTTCCTTTAATTGGCGTCAGAATTTCATTTTAGTTATGGATTCTGTCGAAGATTATGCCAGACGATGGGCCAAACATGAACACTTTGTCTGAATGGCTGAAAGCCATACGATGGTTGATAAAATCTCGTATTCGAAAACACGTTATCCCTCTGTATTTAATGATCCAGAAGTAGTAACTGAACTGGATAGATTACATGACCATTATGTACTGGTACCAGCAGACAAAGCCTCAAATAATATAGTTTTTACTTGTGAGGCACATTACTATAATTGTTTATTAGAAGAACTTACGAATTCTGGAAATCCTACATACACACGTAGCTCACTTTCAAAGGACGAGATCCTTCAAAATCACGTGTCCGTAATACGCTCATTTGATCTACTTACAACGTATACCGATTTCGAGCTACCACATTTATATTGGATACCTAAACTTCATAAAACCCCATATAAGCAAAGATACATAGCAGTACCCAGCAAATGTTCTACCAAACCTTTATCTTTACCCCTTACCAAAATATTGACAGCCGTTAAGGAGAAACTTAAACAATACTGTACAGTTGCTTATTCTAGAAGCGGTGTAAATCAGATGTGGATACTTAAAAAGGCACACATTTTTTCTCGAATTCACAGTATCAAAACTTATGACTTCTCTACTCTTTACAAAATTATTCCACATAAAAAACTAAAAGACTAAAGCTGGTACCCGGAAATTTAAATATCTAGTGATCGGCTATCAGGATACTTATTTCGTCAAACACCACTCTGATTCTACACATAAATACACTGAAGTCGATATAAAAACATGCTGGAATTTCTAATAGACAATATATTTGTAATGTTCGGAGACGTGGTCTTTCAACACACTGTCGGCATTCCTATGGGAACCATTTGTGCTCCTTTATTGGCCGACCTGTTCCTTTATTTATACGAAGCAGACTTCATTCAGAAACTGCTGAATCAAAAGAAGAAAAGTTAGCGGTGTCCTTTAATTTGACATTTAGATATATCGACGACATTTTGTCAATTAATAATGACAATTTTCATACATATGTAAATGCGATATATCCCAGCGAACTAGAAATTAAAGATACAACAGAATCAAGCACACACGCTTCATACTTAGACATTTTACTTAATATAAACACAGACGGGAAATTAGCAACTAAGCTATACGACAAACGCGACGATTTCGGCTTTCCCATCGTAAATTTTCCACATTTAAGTAGTAATATCCCGCGGTCACCCGCATATGGAGTTTATATTTCACAAATGATCCGATATGCCAGGGCGTGTACAATATATGACGATTTCATATACAGAGGTAAACTACTCACTGACAAATGATTGACACAGGGATATCGAAAACCGAGTTTAATGTCAACGTTCCGCAAATTTTACGGTCGGTATAATAGTCTTGTTTGCGACTAGTCTGTTTCACTAAGTGAAATGTTGAGTTACCTTTTCGTTGGCGGTTGTTGAGACGTCTGTACCAATTGTGACGAGGATACACTCTTCACGTGTTTTATTGGACTTGACTGTGGACTCACGGCGGGTGTGACCGGTCGACAGGGGATGCTTACTCCTCCATGGCACCTGATCCCACCTCTTGGTTTCCAGAGGTCCGCGTTTGTCCATTTTCTATGTCCTGGACATTCTATTGATTTATACTTTGGTATCTGAAATTTTTATATTAAAATACCAAATTAATAATTTTACAAAGGAGGCCAAGGGAAAAGACGATCGTTTCTGTCATTACGACTTCGTCAGATAAGCTTGCATTTTTAACATAAAATTGTATATATCCTGAAGAAAAAGTGGAGTAATAGAAGGTCAACTAATGAATCTAAATCTAAATGTATTGCCAAATCCGTCTAAGAGAACCAACTGTTAAAATTGAATATCTAAGCTTTATGGATGTTAAGAATTTAAATGCTACTATATATGGGTGGAATATTTCTTCCCTCGGAGACTCAAACGGTCCATCAGCAGTTGCAACGACCTGTTGGTTATGAACATTATTAAAAATACCAAAGTTACTTTTACAAAGGAGGCCAAAAACAAATGCTGACGATGATCGTTTCTGTCAGTAAGACTTCATCTGTTGAGCTCCAATTTAACATAATTGTATACATCCGAAAGAAAAAGTGGTATCATGCAGGGTCAAATAATAAATCTAAATGTGTTGCCAAATCCGTCTAAGAGAACTTACTGTTAAAATTGTATATCTAAGCTTTATGGATGTTAAGAAATAAATGCTGCTATATATGGGCGAAATATTTCTTTAGTATAAAACAATGGCTGGCATCTACATATCAGATTCTGGTTTTATGTATATACTATCGGGGACCCAAACGATCCCCTAATAATGGCAACGACCCAGTGGTTATAAATATTATGCATCTTTTAAAATTGGAGCGGAACTAATGAAGTCTTATTGACAGAAATGATCGTCTTGAGCATTATAACTTTAGAATGTTTATAATATTGATAATGCCAAAGTTTTAGTTATCGTTTATGTCAATAAGACTTCATCAGCTGAGCTCCAATTTTAAATAGATTTTCTAAAAAGAAAGTGGTATCAGACAAGGCCAAATAATAAGTCTAAACGAACAGCCAAAATCCGTCTAAAAGTAACCACTGTAAAAAGATGGCTATCCTAGCTTTATCAGTGCGAAATATTACTTTAAGATTATAAGCTGGTACCGAAATACCAGGTACTCGGTTTATGTATACCCTCGGGGACTCAAACGGTCCAGCAGCAGTGGCAACGACCTAGTGGTTATAGATATTATAAATCATAAAACCAAAGTTAGGCCAAAACAAATGCTCAAGACTAGCTTTTCTGTTAATAAGAATTCATCAGTTTAGCACGAATTTAATCAATTTTTTATGCTTTATCCGAAAGGAAAAGTTGTATATATTAAGGCCAAATAATAAATCTAAATGTATTGCTAAATCCGTTTAAGAGGACCCACTGTAAAATTAAATATGTAAGCTTTATGGTTGTTAAGAATTTAAATGGTGCTATCTGGGCGAAATATTTCCTTAATAAATAATAATAGACTGCCACCAAAATACAAGGTATTGGGTTTATGTATATCTTCGGGGACTTCACCGGTCCACCAGTAGTGGCAACGACCCAGTGGTAGTAACTGTTATAAAACAATACGAAAGTTAAAGTTTTACAAAGTAGGCCAAAAACAAATGCTCTTGACGATTACATAGTTTCTCTCAGTAAGACTTATTCAGTTGAGCTCGAATGTAATATAATTGTACAATGTATATATCCGAAAGAAATAGTGGTATCATACAAGGCCAATTAATACATCTAAATGTACTACCAAATCCACCTAAAATAGACCACTGTTAAAATTTAATATTTTAGCTTTTTTAATGCTACTGTATATCATTATTTAGGCGAAATATTTCTCTAGAATAAAACAATCGGCTGACACAGACATACAGGGTTGTGAGTTACATAATCTTCAAGGACTCAACTGTCCACCAGTAGTGGCAACGATGGAGTGGTTATAAATATTATAAATAATTGTATAGGCTATATTCGAAAGAAAAAGTGGTACCCAGTTGTTTTAACTATTATAAACAATACGAAGTTATAGTTTTACAAAGGAGGGCAAAGCAAATGATTAAGACGATAGTTTCTGTCAATAAGATTTCTTCAGTTGAGCTCGAATTTAATATAATTGTAAATATCCGAAAGAAATAGTGGCATCATACAAGGCCAAATAATAAATCTAAATGCATTTGCCAAATTCGTCGATGAGTACTCCGTCTTAAAAGTGAATAACTTCGTTTTAGGAAAGTTTAGAATTAAATGCTGCTAGTGCTGTACATGGGCGAATTATTTCTTTAGAATGAAACAATCTGCTGGCACCAACATACCAGGTACTGGGTTTATGTTTACCCTCGGAAACAGAGACGGTCCACCAGCAGTGGCAGATATTTTTACAAAGAGGCCAAAAACAAATGCTGCCGATGATCGTTTTTGTCAGTAAGACTTCATCTGTTGAGCTCGAATTTATCATAATTGTATATATCGGAAAAAAAAAGTTGTATCATACAGGGCCAAATAAATCTAAATGTATTGCTAAATTCGTCTAATAGTACCCACTGTAAAAATTGAATATCTTAGCTTTTGAGAAGTTTATTATTTAAACGGTGCTGTCTGGGCGAAATATTACTGAAGTATAGTGGCAACGACCCAGTGGTTTTAAATATTATTAACAATGCCAAGGTTAATAGTTTTACACAGGAGGCCAAAAACAAATGCTGAGGACGATCGTTTCTGCAAAAAAGACTTCATCGGTTGAGTCCGAATTTTAAAATATTTACAGTGAAACTTGTATATAACGACACGAGAAAACCGGTCTTTATATAGAGGTTGATTTGTACACAAAAGGTACTATTGGGAACAGCAAGACCAGGTAGTTTTTATACACAGGTGGTCACTTAAGCAGGTTTTACTGTATATATCCGGAACAAAAGGTGGTATCATACAAGGCCAAATAATAAATCTAAATGTATTTCCAAACCCGTCTAAGAGTACCCACTGTAAAATTGAATATCTTTTTGAATATCGTTTGAGTATTTTAGAATTTAAATGGTGCTATGTGGGTGAAATATTACTTTAGTATAAAACTGATTATGTTGACAAGTTGGTCGGCTTACCTATGGGAGGCAGATTTAATTATATATCCTATTCAGACGCCATCTTATGATGTAGTGGTGATCTGAAAAGTGGAAGATTCGGTCTGACAAAAGTCTTCTTTACATACGCCCGGTGTAAGATTTCCAATGTGCATGTTCTTAAAATTATACAATCGTAAACTGTTTTATCTAACTTTAAAATACTTTTTAAAGTAAAACATTTACTGCATTGTCCAAGTAGGCGTGATAACGAGAAATAATGTATCCGAATTATTTAATTAAAGTGCGGAAAATGCCTTGTTTAGGTTTTTGGTTATATTGTATATTATGTAGTAGGACTGAGTGGTTAGAAAATCTCGTTTTAGTCAGTGCATGTTCACCTTCTTCTGGAATCTAAGTTTGCCAGGTAATTTGCGAAAGGTCGATGGTCTCTCCCTGGGTACATTGTAATCGGAGTCCCTCCTCCACCATTAAAAACTGGCCGCCACCATATGAATGAAAAATTGTCGAGTGTGGTGTCCTCCTAACAAAATTTTATTATTTCCTTATAGAATAAAATTTTGTATTATGACCAGGGGGACAGTGGCTTATAACACCATTCGAAATTGAAAGTCATGCACCCTCCACTCAAATATTTTCAAAACTGATATAAAATAAAATATTGTATGGTAATTTCTGGATATATTTCATCGATGCCATTCAAGAAATTTTCAAACTATTTGATGTATTTTAATGTCCTGTGCATTTTATAATGTTTTGGGTAATATTTGACTACAGGGTGCAAAAAGGAAGTCTTTCCAAAGGTTACTTCGAGAAATAAATGTAATTGCTATCCGAGTTATCTCCCTGGAGACAAACCAGGAGATTAATTCTGGTCAAGTTAAATGATTGTAGATTGTGTTTTTTGGTCAGTTTGGTATCAAGGCTTTAGATACAAATTGACTCTTTCAGACGTTGTTTTCTTCTGTAGTGTTATTCATCGCTGCAAACACGTATTCCTTTTCCTGTACAACCAAAATGATGCGTTGAAAACTAAAACATTAAAAAATATACAAGAAAATAAAGATTAACGGCGACCTCTTTATAATCAGAGTGGCGGTAAGCTTAACATACAGACATTACAGCAAATTAAAGTTCAGAAATATCACAAATATATAAAACAGACTGATTACACCTCTGGATACTAGAAAATTTACCAAACCGGACCATCTGCACGATCGTACACACAATCCCTGAAAATGGAGAAAAACCGTACATGTAAATAATATGCATAATTAAATTAAAAGTGAAACAGTTCACTTCAAATAGTTAAAAAAACGAAACAAAAAAAAAACAACCTAAATTTACTGTACTTCGATTTTCTAGCGGTAGAATAATTTACTGTCTATTACGTCTAATACAAAACGTTATGGTTGAAATAGATCTATTTCAATCCGTTCTTCGTCAGACAAGGTAGACTGGTTTACTAGTCAAACAGACTTTTAACCAGGTTAAAATTCAGTAAAAAGACATAAGTTTGACAAGATACAAGAACATTAGAAAGTTTATTACTCATATATACAAATGGCTATATTCCACTCCATCTCTTTCTCTTCCTCTATGACTCAGAGGACATGGGACCGCAAGGATTCCCATCCTGGAGGTTTGTCAATTTTGGACTCTTTTTCAAGCCAAGGAGCTGACATTCTCATATTTCTGATAAGTTAAATGTAAAACTAAAAAGACGTAGAAATATATGAATTATTTAATCCATGATGTTTATATTCAATTAAAATGACGTGTGGTGTTTTAAATTTGAAGCCTACATTTTGGAAATAATTGAAATTCATTTTTTTAATATTAATTTAATTTTATATACGTCGCGTTTCCGATAAATATTTTGGAAAATGAAATCGACTGATTGAAAAGAAATTTTGGTAAATGTTTGGGTGAGAGAGATAGGCCTACCGGGCGTCTGGCGAACCTCTGAATGAAGAAATACAAAGCTACAGACAGAATCTGGTACAGACTATTGCGCAATAGGACCTGGAAATAATGTATGATATTACATATCAAAGATGTATAACTGAACATATCAATAAATTAATTCATTTGCATTTAAATGAGTTTAATTTGCATTTAATATATGGATCCTATTTCGTCAGAGATACATGATGTAAAAAGATGATGATGCAATTGTTATTGAATGCTACGTTAATAGTGATGATAATACTAAAATAACCGTGTCCCCTTTGTCTTTCCATCCATCATACAGATATCAATATTTTTTCAACTGTAGTTTCTGCAGGTTCCACGCAGAAAAAAAAATAATGTGATGCAAAAAATGGTTAAATATTTCATTAAAAGAAATAATTTCACTGAGAAAAAATTAAAGTAGTCTATACTTTAAGTGTTCTTATTTCTACACAACCTAAAATCAATCGGTTTAAAATGCTTATAAATAATATCTAATATCCTGTGGCTGTGGTATTATTACTAATATTAATAATCATTGGGCTGTTGCCACTGTCAGTGGACCGTTTATGTTCCGGAGGGTATATATAACCCCTGTACTGTATTTTGATACCAGCCGATTATTTCATACTTAAGTAATATTTCGCCAGACAGCACCATTTAAATTCTAAACTTCTTAAAAGCCAAGATATTCATCTTATAGTGGATACGTCTTAAATGGATTTGGAAAGACATCTAGATTTGTTGTTACCACATTTTAAATTCGAGCACAACGGATGAGTAGATCTGAAAAGAGAGAGCGAGAGGTGGGTACTTAAGTGTATATATATAAATACTGTAAACTTGTGAGTACACTTCATACTCATAATTCTCTACAGGTGCTGAGCAAGAATTATATTTTACCAGTAACATCAATTTTACACAAAGCAGTTAGAAAAGAAGGGGCTGTAACTCCTCTAATGACCACATCCAGATAAAGAATGACAAATTTTCACAAGAAGATGTACTCCATTGCTTATTGATTAATATGTGATTATATAAGTTACAGGGAAAATGAATTACAATATATTAAGCATGTTGCTTTATATTTCAGCACTTGCAATAGAAACTATTATGGAAATCAAAGCTTAGGACAATGAAGATATGCAAGGTACATGCTAAGATGTCAAAACAAAATTAGAATTTTGAACGTTTTACGTCACACTCAACAATTTTTCGGTTATATAGTGGCGGCCAGTTTGTAATGGTGTAGGAGAGAATCTGGTTACAATGTACCCGGGAAGAGACATCCAGTATTCCGCAAGTAAACTGGCAAACTTTCTCACAAATATCAGCTTCGGTTCCGGCAGGACTCAAACCTGCGCTGACAGGAAGTGAGAGGTCAATACAATAGATGTGATCTATGAATATAAAATGTCTCAGATATCAAAGTATAAATCATTTGGATGTCCATGATATAGGTACAAACCTGGTAAAAAAAATGGACATACACGGACCTCTTGAAATCAAGAGGTGGGATCAGGTACCATAGAAGAGTAAGCATCCCCTGTCGACCGGCCACATCCGCCATGAGTCCACAGTCAAATTAAGATGAAATACGTGAGGAACGAATCCTAGTTTACCTCTGTATATTAAATGTTCATATGTTGAACACGCCCTGATATATCTGATCATTTGTGAAATATAAACTCCATATGCGGGTGATTGTGGGAGATTACTACTTAAATGTGGAAAATTTACGATGAGAAAGTCGAACTCGTCGCGTTTGTCGTATTGCTTAGTTGTTAATTTCCCGTCTGTGTCTATAGTAAGTAAAATGTCTAAGTATGAAGCGTGTGTGCTTGATTCTGTTGTATCTTTAATTTCTAGTTCGCTGGGATATGTCGCATTGAGATATGGATGGAAATTGTCATTATTAATTGACAAACCTAATTGTTGCTTCCATTAAACCTTGTTGAAAAGGACATACATTCGACCAAAAGTTATTTTGTTTTGATGAAGTTAGGCTTCTTTGTACTGGTAACAAGACGTGCCATGCTGTGAAATTTTCACCGCAACATATCGATATTATAAACATAATACCAAAGTTATAATGCTCAAGACGATATCGTTTCTGTCAATAAGACTTCATCAGTTGAGCTCCAATTTGAAAAGTATGTGTTTTCTAAAGATAAAGTGGTAGCATACAAGGCCATCTGTTTAAATATTTCTCGTCGTTACCTTCTGAAATTTGGCCAGATGCTTATCCGATTGAGTTATGTCATGACATAATGGCAACTACTTCAGACGTGAATTCCGGGTTCGCGGTGTCTTGCACATATCGTCCTGAATCCATTACGTATTCGTAAGAAAAGCTTATCACTAGCTGATTGGCTGGTGGCAATGCGGGCACATACATTCCATATACGGAAGACCTTACTTCTCTCCAGATTGTCAGTTTGGGTGAATCCAGATATGGCAGAAAAAGTTGAAATGCAGATATTGGATTCAATGAATGGTGTAAATGTTCATAATTTCAAGTCTAAAAGAAACAAGTTGTTCGAAAGAGTGAAATCGGTTCCTTCAAAATTAGAGATAACAGTTTCCAAGTAAACCACCAAATAGTGTTCCCACTGTAAAGAATAATTTTGAAGACAAGGCAGATATATTTACATTCAAACTGAGTAGTTTCCCTAGCTCCATGTTCAGTCTACGGAAATGATGAGAATGGCCCAAAAGTCGATATTTGATGCGATTTGGGTGATTGCATGGCACAACTAACTGCACATAATGAAGTTCGGTGTGTCATTGATGGCGGTTCCCTCCTTCATCGAGTACTGTGACAGCATGATTCAACTTTTGGTCTAAATATATCGATTGTATCATTTGTCTTTATAATGATTTTTGTTGTATTTGATGGATACAACTCTGATCTAGACACAAAAGATGCAATACATATTATTAACAATACCAAAGTTATAATTTTACAAAAGAGACCAAAATAAATGCACAAAATGATCGTTTCTGTCAATAAGACAATCACTTTTGAACTCAAAATTAATATAAATGTATTTTTCAAAAAGAATATAGTTCTAGCATACAATTAGGCCTACAAATGATAAACCTAAATGTATTGGTCACTGAGTACCACAAGATTGTAAAAAGATGGCTATCTTAGCTTTTGCGAAGTTTAAAATTTAAATGTTGCAATCTTAGAAGATCATCTGGAATCATTTTCCAATCAAATAAAATCTTATTCCTCGCAAACAAAATTTCATTAATTTGTTCATACGTACAATGTACGAAAACAATTATGAAACACAAAAGGTCAAATCAAATGCTGATACTCTTCTGATAGCATTCCCCGTTATGTCCTCATCAACGAGGGAACCAATAGTATTGATAGTAGCGGACACGTATCACATTCAATATGGAATTTTCGCTCACTAAACCATTGTATTTCAAGACGGATAATACGTCACGTTGAAATCAAAGGTGTGGGATTTTTTAAATACAAAAGCCGTTCTTGGGCCAGAATTATGCAATACATGTATATTGCCAGTTATCCGCGGAATTAGTGATAGTGATATATGCACTGCAAGGTTGTTTGGTTTATGGAATATATCAGTTAGTAAATACTTGAAATCCCAATCACATATTTTCATTTCGGATAGTACAAAGAACAGGGCGATAGAGGCTGGAGAACATTTGGTGTCTGTTTTTTATGGCTGTGTTGTACTTGAAGATCTAGACCATCTCAGATATCGTAAAATCACAAATCGTGACGGTGTACTAAAAACTGAATCATTTGTTTCAATACAGAGCCATCAACACCGACCGCTTCAAGTTTCCACAGTTTGAGAACATATTTTCAAGTAGAAGCTTGGTTAAACAGTTATGATCTTAACCTGAGTAGTGAATGGGGTGATTCGATCTTAATGGCTTACTAATGCCAATGACAACCAATAGACCTACCGTCCCAGCAAGCTTGCTCCAAGTCATTAGCTGCCAATGCAAGGGCAATTGTGACACCAGGTGATATAGCCGCAGGAAACACGGAATTGAAAAATCTCTCTCGTCTGCAAAGAAATTAATTGTACCGATATATCATGGAAAATTAAAGACCTAAACAAAAGCTAACGGCACATAAGTAGATACATAATAACATATGTTGATATTGAATAAGTAGTTGAAATGTTATCTTTCACTTTTTTAAATTTCTTGAAGGAAACAAGTCTGTCACCCAGTTTAACTCGTTGTCTCGTGTCACAATAGGTGTCGTCACGTTAAAGAACCCTCACTGCTCAATGACCGTATGTGCGGCAGCATAGGCTAAACTCTGAAGCCCTTCTCCGGCAATTTGATGACGTCTCCATATGAGTGAAAAATTCTTAAGTGGGACGTTAAACAACAATAATAATAATAAAAAAAAAAGATACAGTTTTGTTATGTATTAATTTTCATTTCAGTTTTCCGAATTAGAAATTTAAAAATTCACCAATTTAAACAGAAATTATATTTTTTGTGGTGAAAATTCATTTTTTGTATCAGTAAAATTGTGATATCTAATCTTTATCTAAATTTTCATTTTTATAAAATTAAAAATTAGAAAATTACATCCAAATAATCAATGAAACTTGGATACATTATCTGTTTAACAGTGAAAATTATATTTAAATGCAATAAGAAATGGCTTCACAATATAATTTTTGAAAATGTGGTTTTATATGAAATAGTAAAAAATGATGTCTTTTAACTTTTGGCAAGTGACTGCAGAATCCTTATGCAAACAATCCCCATAGAGAAGTTGGTTTTATATTAAACAAAGAAGAAAATAACATAAGTGGCGAATACTTATGCCCCATGACGTAGATCAGCACACCGTGAAATCGGCGCCTAGTCATTTCACTAAATTATTATGATCGCTTATGTCAGTAAACACACAAATTACTTTTGAAAAGCCCGTTGAAAAAAAAATCTTCCCTGGTTTGGATCTGAACATTTTACAATTTGGAAGTAAATATTAAACAGTGTCGAAAAAATAATACAAAGCGCCGAATTTAATTTTTCCAAATTTACTTCTTGTGTTTTATAAAACTAGGACCTTCCTACTTTGTATCATAGGAGTCGCAGGCTTTTGTCTTGACCCTGTCCTCGAAACGCATACATTTTGCTTTAAAAATATAGGTCCGTCTTAATTTTATAGAATCTGTATCTCTAACCAGCGATACTTACATAGATCTATTATATTTTCTCGATAACAAATAACGTATATCTAGCAACGTTATAAACGATAACGTCACTGAGACGGGGGACATAGTATTTTTCATTGCTAACCAAAATATACATTGTACACATGTATTTGATCTCTGTTTCTGTTGGTTTGTTTTGTATTGTTTTGCTGGTCCCTGGTTATTGTTGCAATTATCCAATATGTAAAATGACGTAATTCTATTTCCGGTCTCATATTTTCGTACAGGAAGAGGACATAACAGTGACAACAATAACATTGTTTATACATTATACAGGTAAAAAAGAAATATAATTGACGCTGTAATTTGTTTATAACGTATTTATTTATCTTCTTAATGTTAATATTTAAGGTTGTAATTGGAGCCGTGTGATACTGTAAGTAGCCTATGGAAGTGTCAAATTATTAGAATTAACAACCAATTTTTGTAAACAAAGCAATGTGCACGTCAGCTGTTTGTGTGGTATTGATGGCGCTTGTACATGTGTGTGACAGTCTTTACTTTATTTGAAGATTATTGTAATCTTTAGATATTCGTGAATTTTGTGTTTAAAATTACATATCGTTTATTCAAGTGAGACACAAGAAAGAGTTTACAATGTTTAAATGTGATAGATTGCAGAGGAGACATTTTTAGGCCGAGTTTCTACCCCGATTTGAAGCGATTTTATTTCTTGGTAAAATAAGGCATAATTTTGCACCCTCGCAATAAAAAAATTGATTAAAATCGGGAAGTAACTGTTGTAGTAATTTACTATAACATTACGTGTATATTGAAATGTATTCTCTTATATTACACAACACTTCCACAATTATTTCAGTATATATGTAAACTGTGTTTAACTTTTGTACATGTATCATCAGTGATATATAAAGCCTAATGGGCTTTATCTATTACTGGTGTCATTTACATTTTGGAATGTTTTCACTGATACATGTACATTTAAAAAGAAATCTACAATGTATAGAACAAAGGTTCGACCTAAACAAAGGTATGCCCTACAGACAGGAAGTAAAACATTGTGAAATGATCAAGTACATGCATCCTGTTAGGGTTTTTGTTGTTGTGATATTTGGTTACCATAAAACCCTCATGTTGTTCATGTACATTGTATCAATTATGTATGTAATTCTCTTAAATGTGTCAAAGAAAAACAATAAACATGTTACACTGAAATGTGTCTTGAGAGATCACTCCAGTGGAAGGCCACCTGTCTTGAGTGACCACTTTCTGAGAACAACTTAGTTCAAATAAAATCCCCTTCAGTAAAACCTCTTTAAAAGATGTACCACTTATCTTGAGATACTACATTTGAGTGGTATATTAGTAGTATGAGATATTTTCCACTGTACAGCTGGCTTATCTTAAATGTCAGTTTTTAGAACTTAAGTGTAATTAAGCTTGGTTATAAATATACTGAATTTGTTTGTGTTATATTAGTTCTGTGCAAGGGTAGAAATTACATGTAGCGGTTGTCCACTTGACCATGGTGCGTTATTTTCATGCTGGGCAAGTGGATTTGGTTTGGGAATTCGCCCAGGTGGTGATCAAAAGTTGCTGAAATATTTTATGACAATCCTGTGCGAAGTTTTGATACTCTGTATTTTACATTAATATACACACAGGCATCATCACACATTTCAGCAAACTGACCTATCTCCTACACAAATCCACCACACTTTCCAAATTTCCTGCCCCAAATCCACCTCTGAACTTGTTCTAAACACTTTTTTCATTTTTTTTATCCAAATCACAAATTTCAATAAAATTACCAACATTTATCTCCATGTCTGTATACCAGTAACTCTTGTGTTACCACTCATGTCATGCATTTACATGTAGGCCTAGATCTCTGAGGAAGTTAATTTTCTTTTACTGATATTTATTTAACTATAGGTCTATAAGATTTCCATATGAATTTTGCCACAGATCAAAGATACCTTCATTAGTGTTTGACACAAAATACTGCTACACCGTACTTTGTAAAAAAAGGACGATCATTAAAGGAACACTTAAAAATTTTCTCCGATTTTCATTATCTATAGATTATTCCCTAAACAGAATTCTGAAACTATCTTAGGTTGAAAAAAAAGTCTTGAGCCCCTGAGATTTGAGCTTGGCTAATTGATTAGGGGATCAGGTGTCACCTGGATAAAAAAAATGTTGAGCTCTACCCCTGTCTGTGTGTAGACATCACCAGTTATAGGTAAATTGCCTCAAAGTTTGACTGTTTACAATTGATTGCAGCTAATTCAGTCATGATTATTTAATTTGCCCACCTATTGTGACAAGGGCTTTACTTTTTAAACTGTAATCTGAAAGCATAATGACTCATGTCATTCTACTCATCTCTGTTGATAGATCTACTCCTACACGTACATTTAGATCTAGTTTCATCATGATATCGCCAAGTTAAATTCAGACTTTTTATTCTAATTACTCCTGGACAATAAAATCATAAACTTAATTGAATTTTGATATTCATAGGTACATGAATGTTTACCTTCCAAATTATTAATAGCTTATTATTTCTCAGATTGTAAAGGTTTTCTCACTTTGTGTGCTTACATTGTAGTAACACCTTATTGACAATTATTTTACTACAGTAAATGGCTCACATATTAATCCTTCCTTTATATAATTGTGTTTATCACTATCAAAGCTATTGATACGTACACATACATGTAGGTGATGTGATGTCCATTATCTATTTACTCAGCTTTGTTTACTTACATCTGTCAGAGATTTAACTTGTAATTGTTCAGTAATTAACTCATTATCTTCCAATTTTATACCAGATCTGTTATTTACAAATTATTGTCCAAGATTTTTTGCTCATAACATTTTTGCAAAATTTCAATTCCTCAGTTTGGAGATCGAACACACACCTGGATCCATGTAGGTAGAGCACTAGCCTTGTAAACTAAAATAGAGGTCCCAGGTTTGAATCCCAAAAGAAGCAGAATTTTTAAATTGTTACATTGATTAATTAATTCCCAAAATAAAATGTTTTCCATTTTATTATAGGTTTCCTTACTAATGTGTTAATTTCATCACTTACGGAGTAAAAAAAAGACGTAGACATCGCTATGGTGATCCAGACAGAGTGTGTAGGATCGGATGAACAAGTAAAGTTTGAGGCTACGGATCATGGAGACAGCATTCTGGCAGGATTAAAACATCTACGAGAGAAGCAGCAACTCTTTGATGTGATTCTTCTTGTAGAAGGACAACGCTTTCCAGCTCATCGTGTTGTTCTGGCATCATGTTGTGATTATTTTAGGTGAGTTGTTACAGGAATCATCCATATTTGAATAAAAGTTTTTCTGACCTTAATACAAAAGAGGCTTTAAACCATGAAGTTTCACCTCTTTTCAGCCCAGGTTCGAGCATCGCTAGAACGTAAGCTGATTTTGTGAGGAAGATTGCCAGTTTACATGCAGATGGCATGCGTTCTATTCTCAGTTACATTTTAACTGGGTGCCACCATATAACCAAAAAATTGTTGAGTGTGGCATAAAAATCATTCAAATAAACAAACACACCAGGGTCTGCCATGCAAGATTATGGTTAGTAGTTTTTTGGTTTAATTGTCCATCTTTGTGGCATATGCTTGACAAAGTGGTGTCAAAATGGTTTTTGATGGCATGTTGATAACAGATTGTATTCTACAGTCAAACTTGCATTCAACTCATCAACCCCCAAAAGACAATGGACTCTTCTGTTAAAATCAATGACTTATTAGACCAGCCCAAATGTGTCTTTATGGGTGTGTCTGTTCATAGGGCACCTGCCTACGTAAAGTTCACCCATCTATAATGGCTACTTTTGTCTGTTCCCTTCAATGGCCTATATAGACAAGTTTGATTGTAAAATATATAACAGTTCATAGTTAACCCTTTGAACACCACAGACCATAATTGACTAGTCCAAGACCATAAAAAAGAGCATACCATTTAGATACGTAGGGTTGACAGGATTAATATATGACATGTCCATAAACATGACCAGTATGTCATAATAATTTAGGTTTGGTTTTTATTCTATATTTGTAGAGCCATGTTCACAGATGGATTGATGGAATGTCAACAAGAAGAAATTCATCTCAATGGTGTCACGGCGACTGGTATAAGAAATCTGATTGACTTTGCCTACTCCTCTAAGATATTTCTAGATTTTGGTAAATGAGTTATAGTTCAGTTCTGCATGTTACAACAGTGATCTTATATGTTACTTTATGAAGATTTTTTGCAGCGATCGTTTGTGTTGGTCTAGTAGTAAAACATTTGACTCGCAAGCTGACGGTCAATTACTATTGCCAGATCATACATGTATCAGATAATTTAAATGAATGATGTTAGTGACTGTTCCCTTGCCAAACACTAAGCATACCAAATGAAACTCACAAGTCTTTCAGATTAGACTTAGAACCTAGGTCACTTGCCATGCCTGCCATAACATCAAATATTTTCCATGTTTTCGTTGTTAGATCATTGTTATTAAGAAGATTCTGTGTGTCATTGGTTGGCTCTGATCATGTTCAAGTTTACTTTCAGTTTGGTACTGCTGTACATGTATATTACATTATGTGTCTCAAAAACCTATTTACATTAGACCAGAACTGAAAAAAGAACTAAAGATTGTCTGGTATGACCCAATAGACCTACCCTAAAAAGTCGGACCCAATTTTCATTTGGCAGTTTTGCACACTTTGTTTTTCTAATAAAAAATCTGAAAATTTGTGCAATTTATATGTCAAAGATTTAAAAAAAAAAAAAAAAAGAATTGCCTTCCCACTGACCTAATGATGGCCTTACATAAAAACTGTCAAATTGGATTGTTTTATTCAATGTATTTCTAAAAAATCCAAGGTTGAAAAAAACTTGTTATAATGTCATATTTGTGAAAAGAAATGAGAACAATGGGTGAGTAAAATTGGTATCCTTATGTGAATGGCAGGAATATCAATTGTCTTTGTATTTCATTCATATATGCATGATATGTTATAAATTTCTACAAAAATATCTCATTAGCCTTTTTAATCAGATTGTGGGTTTTTTTTTATCAAAATGCCTTTAAATGTATAAGATGGTTTATTGATTTCATATACATTTCCAGTGAGTGAATCGCTCTCACTTTTCCCTGAACTCTTCTCTTTGTTTATTAACAGATAACATTGAGGACATTTTACTGTCTGCCAACCACATCCAGATGATCCCAGTTTTGAAGGCCTGTGCTAAATTTCTAGAGGATCATCTATGTCTTGAAAATTGTGTTGCCATGATCAATATGGTGGAACTATTTTCTCTGAAAGCATTGAAGAAAAAGGTGATGGAATTCATGTGCTCCAATTTTTCCCAACTTTCCTCATCTCAGGAATTCTGCAAAACTTTGACAAAAAAACATTTATCTCAGATGCTTAAAAGTAACTTCCCAGTAGATTGTCCCGAACCAGAAGTCATGTCGGCCATATTGAATTGGATAGCATATGATATAGACAACAGATCAAGTAGTGCTTATGAATTACTTTCCAATATCAACTTTGGGAAAATTTCCCAAAATGAGTTGCTTGACTTGCCAAGTAGATTAGTTCTGGATAAATTATTTGTGTTAAAATCAGAACTGAAAGAACTTGTGTTAAGACACGAGTACTCAGTCTGCAATTCTTTCAAGGAATCTGGATTGATCAATGAAAGAGGTTATACAGAGGCTGTGGTATGTGTTGGGGGATTTAGTCCCAAAGGAGGAATGACCAATGAACTACGTTATTTCAGTTCCTCAACAAAGTCCTCAGAATATCTTTCCTCTATACCTCATGTTCAGCAGTGCAACTTTGGCTTAACTGTGATGAATAATGAACTTTTTGTGGTGGGTGGTTGCTTTAATGACCAGATTCAAGAAGTGGTGCACCACTACGGCTTTAGATACAAACCCCACCTCAATGTGTGGGAAAGCATAGCTCCAATGCAACAAGAACGATGTAGGTTTTTTCTAGGTGCAGTTAGAAAGAAGCTGTATGCCATTGGTGGAGATCCTTCAGCAAGTGGCGACCTTTCAGCAGACTCGGCCCCATGTGAGTGCTACAGTCCCGAAGAGAATACATGGTCACCTATAGCTTCATTGCCTGGCAACAGGTCTCAGCATGCTGGAGTGGTCCATGGTGGATACATTTACATTTCTGGTGGTCTTCAAGATGAAGATTTATACACCAGTTTTTACAAGTATGATCCAAGCACAGATTCATGGATGGAATTAGCTCCCCTGTTGACCCCAAGGGCTGACCATGCTATGGTTGTACATGAAGACAAAATCTATGCTGTTGGAGGATGGTTTGAGGACAATGTTACACAACAGAGGACAATGGTTGGAAATATAGATTGTTATAATGAAGGTGAGAATATGTGGGAAACAGTGTCTTCTATAGCTCAGCCAAGACTGTATGCATCTTACACATTGCTCAATGGAAAACTGTATATAATTGGTGGCTGGCTAAATGGAGACTATCAAAGAAAGGCACAATCTGTCCAAGTGTTTGATATGCAACAACAGAAATTCTGTGAACAAACATCAAGCAGAATGGAATTATGGGAACATGGTAGCTGTACATTATATATCCCAAGTGCTGAGGCCAATGATGAATTTTAAACATTGAAATTTATCAATGTTTTAGAGTAATCGTCTGTAGATTTTATAGAAAATTATTTTTTCATGAGTTTTACTAAAAGGCACTTCCAGAATTTTGTAAAATTCCATTGAAATCTCTTTCCCTCTAAATGACATGTATTTGATACATTTCTAGCTATAGGGCATCCCATATCACACATTTTCATTTTATTGAAATAATCTAATTGAAAATAGTCTTAGAATTAGTCATGGCTTTTTCAGCCAGTCAGATTGGGAATTATTCAACTAGAAGGTTTTCAGGAGTCTCTTTCAATTGGACTTCAGAATTATGATAAAAGTCAAGTGAATTCTCCAATTTTAAGTAAATTCTTCAGAATTTTGATCTCCAGTCCTGATGTACAATTTGTACATGTAATTGCTTTCATAGTCACTGGTGGGTGACATATACATATTACCCTATTACTCCCAACATAAAAAAACAGTCACAAAACTTGTGAATATATAACTGACAGGGTGAACAGATAAACCAAATTACTCAGAATAAGGAAACTTTTCACAAAAATATAGTCCCTATATCTATAGCATTTTAAAAAAGTATTTTCATGTCAAATAATTATATTTTATGCTGAATCTAAAGATAAATACAAAAAGGCAAATAGCTTATGAGGAGTAAATTCTTAGAGTACACGTGTATAATTTCAAAAATCTTGTAAAACTGAGATATTGACAGTGAGAGAGAATGAGAGTGCAAGGGCAGACAACTCTGTATGAGATTATCTTCATCCATCAATGTTGGTTAATGAATGCATTAACTATTTTAGAGATGGTTTCAATATGAAAACAAAGATGGTAGGTCAATGTATGCTTAAGCTATGTACGTGTTGGACACACTCAGGAAATGTTTTGCTGTTATATTGTCTAGGATTTATTAATTCTGGTTTGTACTTTCACTTTGATACAAAAAAATCTTTACTTAATTTGTACATGCATTTTGATACAGAATTTCATTTTTATTTTCTACTTTCATTTGTGAGGCAAAATATTTATTAAGAAATCCATCCATTACAGTATCGGTATTTTAGCTCACCTGACCCAAAGGGATAAGTGAGTTGTTGCTATGGTCCATTGCCTGTTGTCCATCTGTTAACTTTTCTGTTTAATTGACCTCTTCTTAAGAACCACTTGGCAGACTTCAATTACATTTTGCAGGGAGCTTGATCCTATTAAGGGGCCTCAAGTTTGCCATCTAAAGGGGCTAGTACCATAGGGGCTCCAAAAAGGGTTAAAACTTAGTACATCTTTAAAAATTTTCTTCTCATGAACCAGTGATCAGTTTTCTTTCAAATATGGTAAACATTATTTTTTAGTCAATATCTACAAGATTTGCAAATGAAATTGAAATTTGTTTATATATGAGAATTTAAATAACGTTACTTCAAATTACATAGGGTATGGTTTTATTCAGTAATAGTATATTATTTCCAAATATCATCATGTATAATTTTGAGAAGAGTTATTGTTAATAAGTTATTTAGATTTAACTGGTGACTACATATATATTCAGTAATATATATTTGATCAAGAAATTATATTGCAACAGTATTGTTGTACAATGCATATACAAATGTACAAAAAAACTTAAATGGTAAAGTTTCGTGAATTTAAAATTACAATTATATCTTAATTAGAATCATATCTTAATTGGTAACAAACATTTGTAAAAAAAATTCAATTTCAATATATAAACTAGAACAAAGTTATATTCAACTCTCCCCCTCCCCTCAAACAAAATATAAAATTTGTATGATGATAATGTGGCAGTGTAAAAGACTTACTGGACCATCAGATTTGTGTGGAACTAGTCCTTTGTTGTTTTAAGTGTACTTGTATGTATTAAGTATTATATTTACATTATCTACTGTATAGTTGTTTAATTTTGTGGGGAGAAAATTTCGCATTTTTCTGAAAGGAACTTATTCATGGGCATTGAATTTCATGCAATATTGTTTCCAATACTTAAGTGTGATATGAGTTGAAGTAAAGCTGATAATATTTTTGGATCCGTGTATACGATGTCTGGTTATATATGAATAAAAACTTTAATTTTAATCAGTAACATATTGTCATTTTAATACTTTATAAGTATCAAGTATTTTATTCATGGGTATTTAATTTTGTAGTATTTTATTTGACCTCAAATATAGCAAAATTTATTCTGCTGTGAATAAAAACAACTATACAGTATTTTTTATTTACGTTTGTCATTTTTACTTTTATTTCAGCCATAAAACGCTTACTGCTTTGTCAGATTGTTGTTTCGTATACAATGATATTAAGATAATGATGACAGACAGAAGTCATGAATTTCTTTATGTCCCTAGATTCACACAACAGTCTTAGAAATAAGTCTAAATTTGAGTATTGGTGTGAAATTTCAGGATATACTCAACATTTTAATGTTATATGACATTAGATTGACGTTAGCTTCCCTCAATGATTTGGTGATTACTGGGTATCACTTAAAATCTTGTAAAAAAGTAATTTTTTTTTTATAACTAAAACTTTTACTTATTTGTTATAATGTTTTGTTTGTTTTTGTTGTATCTAATGCATTCAACATTTTTTCAATTATACGATGACAGTCAGTTTTTATTGTTAGAGGAGATGACATTGAAATGTATGCAGGAAAAGTTGGTCTTAGACTAGCAAACACCCACATATGATTAGCTTCTAGCTTCCAGCAAGGCTTGAACCCAGTGGTGACTAAAGATTTAAATATTTTGTAATTAATTACCCAGTTACAGAAGCCCAGTGATATAAGGAATTGTGATGGTGTGGAGTCCACAGACAAAATGTGAGGTGTAACATATGATAGTGCTTACATAATATTGATTTTAAGTACCGGATGCCACAAAAATTGAATCTCAGAAAAGTTTGTATTTAGTTATGTAGCATGTATTGTCGTACAATCTACAAATGCCCCAGATTGTTCATTTCTCACATTCAATGTAATGGAAATTGTTTTTTCTTTAATTCTAAGTTGGCTTTAATTCTAAGAAGATCATTAGTTCATCTAACCAAAGGAATTTCAATTAGTCTGGGTTGTAATGGAATGCATAATTTACTCCGAAATTGGGGATAGAGATGGTTGTTAACTACAGTACCTGCAAATAAAAAAAATACAGTACATGTACCTGCAAATAAAGGTTGGTGGTAGCTTTAATGTCGAAAGTGTGTGTAATTTACCTTAAACAAGGAACTCAGTTTTATTTTACTAAAACATTAAAGAACTGTCCTTAATGCTATATTAAGGTTTTACTTGATGGGGCATTTTTTCTTACACAAACTGCAACAAATGTCTACCAAGCCTTAATATATTACTGGTCTTAGAATATTGTTTGAAAATGAGTCACGATTTTCATGATATGATGTTATTTATCTTTAGTTAATCTGTTATTATATACAGTCTGAAATCTACATGTAGATAAGAATTGTACAGTTTATTTTGTAATGTAAATTCTTAGAAGAAAACAAAATATGAAGGCTATCTGCAATGACTACTAAGAAATAGAAAAGGGTTTTGGATTCACAGAAAAATCCTTCAATGAGGAGTAAGATTGTTTCATCCACCAAAATATTGTCTTTATTTTCAAAACATCATGGGAGATTTTTAAGATTTGCCTCAGATCCCTAGATGTATTTGGTAAGTGTATATTACTAAATGCTAAACAAAAATGTTCATGTTCCATTCAATGTTATTGTTAAGAAAAATACTTCAAGATGTTTGGCTAAGTTTCTGCGTGTGTGATGAGGTATCCATACCTTGGCTATCATAACAGTACTTTGAGTACTTGAGTGACTTGATCCCTTTACTTCTGGTAGATATTTAGACTTGGTATTATTACAGTACTTGGAGTACATTATTTGAGTTGGTTCTCAGTCATCAGTAGATATTTAGACTTTGTATTATTACAGTACTTGGAGTACATTATTTGAGTTGGTTTTCAGACTTCCAGTAGATATTTAGACTTGGTATTATTACAGTACTTGGAGTACATTATTTGAGTTGGTTCTCAGTCATCAGTAGATATTTAGACTTTGTATTATTACAGTACTTGGAGTACATTATTTGAGTTGGTTTTCAGACTTCCAGTAGATATTTAGACTTTGTATTATTACAGTACTTGGAGTACATTATTTGAGTTGGTTCTCAGTCATCAGTAGATATTTAGACTTGGTATTATTACAGTACTTGGAGTATATTATTTGAGTTGGTTCTCAGTCATCAGTAGATATTTAGACTTTGTATTATTACAGTACTTGGAGTACATTATTTGAGTTGGTTTTCAGACTTCCAGTAGATATTTAGACTTTGTATTATTACAGTACTTGGAGTACATTAATTCTGAGTTGGAATTATTACTCTTAGTCATCAGTAGTTATTTAGATCTAGATATGTATTGTATTACAGTACTTGGAGTACATTATTTGAGTTGGTTTTCAGGCTTCCAGTAGATATTTAGACTTTGTATTATTACAGTACTTGGAGTACATTATTTGAGTTGGTTTTCAGACTTCCAGTAGATATTTAGACTTTGTATTATTACAGTACTTGGAGTACATTATTTGAGTTGGTTTTCAGACTTCCAGTAGATATTTAGACTTGGTATTATGACAGTACTTGGAGTACATTTTTGAGTTGGTTCTCAGATTTTCAGTAGGTGCCAAACTTTGAATTTAAGTAGGGCCCACATATTCCATTTGATACGTATGGAATGAGTAAATCAGATTCCTATATGGATATTACAATACTAACCAAAGATTGAAGTTACAGTAGAATAACCCAGATTTATCAAAATTCCTGTAAGAATGCCTCTGTATATTTGCATTTGTTATGTTTTCACAAATTGTCTAAACATTTTCTACATAACCATACAATATATGGATACATTAGAGTATGGACTGTCATAGTTACATGTATATGCCATCATTGGTGTGTCATCACCAGTGACAACAATTTTAACCACAACATAAGATTATATCATACTGTCATCACAATAATGTTGGGCTTTGCATGTGATATGCCAAAATAGTTGTCAAGATTTGGAGATTGACATGAGGCCATCACTTTTTGGCCACAACCTGATAACTACCGGTATTTTGGTACATGTATATGGTACAATGTGATATGCAATACCCACACTATTAAATAGAATATGACCATATAAAGACATAATGTTGGTTTTCAGTTTTTACTTTATTAGCCTACCTAGTTTATATCACCTATTGCTTTGTCAAGTTTTTGATATATACAGGTACATTATATTTTGCTTTTTAAGGTAGTTTTACATATATGATTGATATATATGTATTCATTGTTCTTTAGTGTTCTTGTTGGGTATCTGTATTTGTGTGTCTGTTTATTGTGTGTATGTGTGGCATATGTGTTTGTGGTGTGTGACTATGTGTGGTATATGTGTTTGTGGTGTGTGACTGTGTGTGTGTGGCATATGTGTTTGTGGTGTGTGACTGTGTGTGTGGTGTGTGACTGTGTGGTATATGTGTTTGTGGTGTGTGACTGTGTGTGTGGCATATGTGTTTGTGGTGTGTGACTCTGTGTGTGGTGTGTGACTATGTGTGGTATATGTGTTTGTGGTGTGTGACTGTGTGTGGCATATGTGTTTGTGGTGTGTGACTGTGTGTGTGGTATATGTGTTTGTGGTGTGTGACTGTGTGTGTGTGGTGTATGTGTTTGTGCTGTGTGATTGTGTGTGTGTGGTATATTTCACTAGCTTTGCCATGTTGCCAGTCTTTATACTTGGGGAACAATGAATATTATATGTTAACAGGGATTTTTGTTAATAGTTTTTGTACCACAGTCAATATCCATTATTTACTGTATTTAAATGGTGAGTTTGTTTTAATGTTTTTATATATTAAGAATTTTTTACTTAATTTGGTTGATTTTACATTAAGTTTGTACACACTGTGTTTGAATATTTTTTTATTCAGGTTCACTTGAGACTCTTTGTAAGATTGATATGCATTTGTGCAATATCTGAAACAGTTTGATATATAAAAGTGCACTTAAATTATCTTTGTTTTTATTTATATGATTTACCGTGGAACCTTGCTATTAAGACCACATTTCTGACTGACTTAAATGGCCTTAAAGACCCTTTCATGATAACTGCAGTCCTGTAACTTTGAGTGGCAAAATGATACAAATTCTTGGAAAATGATGTCATCAAGAAACAATCGGTTACTATAACAACATCCATGTTTTTGTGGGTGTCTATCATTTTGCCACTCAAAGTCACAGGACTGCTGTTAACATGGAAGGGTCTGATTAAGGAGGTGGTCTCTTAAGTGAGAGTCTGTACTTATTTAACTATTTATCAAGAGACTGGAAACTTGTCTGAAATGTCAGATGGTCTCCCAAGTGAGGTGGTCTTTAGGCAAGAATCCACATTATATACTCTGAATCATTTTGAAACATTTGTACAAGTATAAAAGTTACAAAAAATGTAATTACAGCTTCCAGAATCATTTCAAAATCAGACTCAGTTGACATTATAGAAATACAATGTATAATATTCCAGAGAAGGTTGTAGTGGAAAAGTTGACATTATAGAAATACAAGGTATAATATTCCCGAGAGGGTGGTACATGTAGTGGAAATTGTTCTCCTGAGAAAACACATTGTCAAACGAGGCAAGGCAAAAAGTAAATGAATTATTTAACATCAGAATTCTTAACTGGCTAATGCTGAAATTCTGTCCCGATTTTAAGTTACCCCGGTACTTTTTACCCCCAAAAAGTAACTTAAAATCGAGCAGAATTTTGGCCTTCCTTGATATACAATCAATTATCATACTTTTTTCTTCAGAAATTAATACAGGTTATGCTTCTCAGAAATGTTAAATATTTTTTTTTAATTTTTAAAATATTTTGCTGGGATAAAAACAAGTTGCAATGTGATAATTATCCTAACTTTCATGGCTTTTAAAATCTAACATTTCTGAGAAGCATACCCTGTACAACAGGGAAATGGTGATCTTGTGTCTGAAAGCTAGAAAATTTCTCCTGGAGCTTCCAAATTAATCTATCAACCTAATATTTTTTAAGAAAGAGATCATAATTCAATGCCTGGAGGATACTGGGCTGAAATTCTGCGCCAATTTTAAGTAACTTTTTTGCTGATCATCTTTCTCTTGAGAAGGATAATCAATGTGATTTATTAGTGGATTGCTAGGATCATTTTTGCATCTAGATGCAGAAAATGCATCTACGGGATTCCAAATTTAAAAAATAATCCTTAAGATGCATAAAACCTGACCCCCTAATGAAAAATTGCCTCATACTTAACCCAACACTTAGAAATATGTGCAGAGACCAGGGAGAGGTGGTTACTGAAGTTGATTCTTTGATTTTTCTATAAAATGTCAGAAAATTAAAAACAAATTTTCAAAAATTTTCAGACTTGAGATCAGTGGAATATATTTTAAATTTACACCCCTCCTACTGTAAATCTTCACTCAGTTTTGTTGATAAGGGCTTGGATAGCATTTGTAAAAATTCTAATTTCATGTCACCAGCCTCAAATTCATCCCCCTTTTTAAATGTTTCTAGATCCACCACTGTTGTGTACATTGGCAGATTCAATGGGAGGTTGCAACACCCCTTCAAAAAATTTATTTATTTTTGTATTACCATCACGTCTGGAATCCATAACACGGCTTCCCTTAGCTGTTAATTTAGGCCTTCCAAAATGTTCGCGCCTCCCTACGCTTGGCGAAAAAAAGTTATGTACTCGCAGTCCCTCTAACTTGAAATCAGGATCCACCCTGGCTTATCTGTATATTTTAGATTTTATGGATTTGACCAATCAGCTTTGTATTATGGGTTGTGTTTGTCCTACATATCGGTAAAGACGTTTTCGTTTGCGTTTTTTTTTCAGCATGTATCAATATGAAAATTTATTTGTAAACAAAATTTGCATTGGGTCAAAATGTATACGATTTTCCCTGTGCTAGATCTGAAAATTAAATAAAAAAAAAAGTTTACGCACCCTCTTTGAAAATTCCTATATAATATTTGGCCAGAATAAGAAAAATGTCCCCCTCCCCCGACACTTCAGAATTACCTCCTACGCCACTACGTTAATATTTTATAACAAAACTCGTTACTATCCAGTCCTCCGGATCGCATCTGTTGATAGTTATAGATAAGTTTAAATAAATAAATATTTTAACTTTTAATATAACACATGAATACGTACATTACCATCGATACGTAATTTTCCGCTATTGTAGAAGTAAATACTCAGCCCCACCCCTTAAAAAATCCTGGATTCGCCCCAGGTATATGTTCATTGCATAATCAGAACGCTTTTTTTTTACCGAAAAAAACATTTTGGGTCCCACACTTTTGATTTGCTTCTTTCGCTATACGCCACTGATTCTGTAAAATTATTTAAAAGCAATAAATGTATAGTTAAGAAATCTCTCTCTCCCTAATTTCTGGTGAAACTAAAATTCTGTGATTTTACCCAGCGTTTCCACAGAAATTACCCTCCCCCAGCTTAGGTCAAATTGTCTGTCCCGATTTTAAGCGTTTTACCCCCCAAAAAGTTTAAAATCAGGGCAGAAAATTCGGTCTATCCCAAGCTAAGGTAATTTTTGTAAGAAATGAGTACGTTTGCCAGTTTACTTGCAGAAGGTCGGTGGTCTCTTCCCGTGTTCATTAAAACCGGTTTCTCTCCTTCGCCATTAGTAACTGGCTGCCTCCATACAACTGAAAAATTGTTTGATGTTGCGTTAAACAGTATTCAAATTTCAAAATCTATCTCTCTCCTGACAATCTTCTTCCATTTTTTTCTTCTTTGCTTTGCCATTTAGATACGTTGTATCCCCCCCACTTTTTTTTTTGCAAAGATAGACATAGGGGCTTAGGCCCCTGAAGTTTTTGGCGTGTGTGTGTTTTAAGTTGGTTTAGCCCCCCCCCCCCCCCCCCCCCCCCCCCCCGGACTTTCAATTTGCTTTCAACGCCTATGTAATGAAACACACAAACACACACACGCTTAAAATTTCGAATTATTATTCGGAAATTTCGAGTTATTATATATATTACGAGATAATTAACTATAATTTCCTATCTCTAACTATCTTGTAATTACGAGATCTTTTCTCGTAATAACGCGATAACTATCTCGTTTATTTTTTTTATTTCTTGTATTTGACACTAATCGGCTTTCGTATACAGGTGTCAAGTTGTCATGTTTTAATTTTTGTATTTAATAAAAAAAAAAAAAATAAAAACAAAAAAGCAAAAAAAAAAAAAAAAAAAAAAAACAAAAAAATAAAAAAAAAAAAAAAAAAAAACAAAAAAACAAAAAAAAAAAAAAAAAAAAAAAAAAACATAAAAAAAAAAAATACAAAAAAAAAAAAAAAAAAAAAAATAAAAAACATAAAACAAAAAAAAAAAAAAAACAAAAAAAAAAAAAAAAAAAAAACAAAAATAAAAAAAAAAAAAAAAAATACAAAAAAACAAAAAAAAAAAAAAAAAAAAAATTAAAAAAAAAAAAAAAAAAAAAAAAAAAAAAAAAAAAAAAAAAATAAAAAAAAAAACAAAAAAAAAAAAAAAAATAAAAAAAAAAAAAAAAAACTAAAAAAAAAAAAAAAAAAAAAAAAAAAAAAAAAAAAAAAAAAAAAAAAAAAAAAAAAAGAAAAAAAAAAATAAAAAAAAAAACAAAAATAAAAAAAAAAAAAAATAAAAAAAAACAAAAAAAAATAAAAATGCAAAAAAAAAAAATCAACACCAAAAAAACAAAAAAAAAAAAAAAAAATATAAAAAAATAGCAAAAATTAAAAAAATAAAATAAAAAAGACCCCCCCCCCCCCCCCCGAGTAAATTCAAAAATTAAAACACGACACAGGATATACAAACAAACGGGTACAGAAGCTTACAAAGACAGACATTTTGTACAAAATACAATTACAGTTTGAACAGATAACAAAGACAAACTAACACATATACACACTCGTGTATTTACTATAATACATGTACATGAAAGCATCCTAGAATTGGGGGTTGACTTCAAGGGGCTTGGCTTTTCATTTGTGATTGCGCTGTAAAGTTTTAGATCTATATAACAGGCTATATATCGCTGCTTACATGAAGGGTGCCAAGGTTTGGGTATTAAACTCCCGCAGAGTATAACACTAATATTCTCAAACGCATGTTACCTGGGATAACGCGGAGACACTCAACCAGGCGGGAATTTTGTGAAACATTATCGTTTTTATTCATTACTTAAATGTCCGTTTGAAATTTACTTAGTGCAAAATGATTATATTTTAACTTCAAATGATTCTGTATTTTTGGATGAAGCTTTCACCTCTATAAATTGGTGGGGGTTACACAGCCCTCCTTGGTTATTCAAAACGTGGGGAAATGATATCTCAATTCCATAACGTTTTCGTTTTATTAAATTACTTAAATATCCTTTGACATTGTATAAGGATGTTACCCAGTACAGAATAACTGTAAGTGTGTGGTTACGCTGTGTTCGTTTTGTCCAACTCCATGCAAACCTATGGGCCGCCGTTTTAGTATTTATTCACTATTTATTTTCTGATATTAAAAACTCACTTTCTGATATAAAAAAATCGAATTTCTGATATCAAAAAATGAAAACGAATTTTTGATATCAGAAATTCGATTAATACTACATATTTTTTAGACCCATGTGTCGATGATAAAATAGATCGCGTAAAATGATTATTGATAATCGAAATAATACATGCAGTTCAGAAAACTGATATCAAGAAAATAAAATTTAATTGGGCATATGTATATACATATGTTAGTACAATGTACATGTAGTTTGATCAACGATCGCTGGTGTGAGCGAATGCCCGATGTTGAAAATGTGAAATGCCAAATCAAAACTGACTCAAAATTTGGCAAGATATAAAGTTTTTCTTTTCAAACATATAACGCTGAAATTAATTATAATCGTCTGTTTAAAGTATAAAAATTGTCGATATCTACCTAATCTTGGACATTTTACTGTCTGGGCATTTTCCTATCCCCACTCGTACAGAATGCATTGAGTAGATCAAGTGTAAATTTTGCACAAGAATGCTAATGATTGTGACATAGGAACAAATTGATCCAGGCACATTTGTTTTCTGGTTGAATTAAAAAACATTATAATATTTGGATATAAATATTTTTGGGGATTTACATCACTGACCAGCGATATACAATACAGATACAGAAGCATACCTTCCCTCCCACAGAATAACACTCACTAAAATGATTATCAAAACATCTTACCTAATCAGGAGATGAATTTTATCTAGAAGTAATTTTAATTGTTTCTATGCAAAGCAAAAGCGTAGGAACCGGGGCAGCACCCTTTTATCACATACATTTTTTATTATATATTAACATTACGTCTGGAATCCAGAAAAGGCCTCCCAGAGCTATTAAATTAGGCCTACAATCTTGCAATCAAGAGGTGGGATCAGGTGCCATGATGGAAGGAATCCTCTGTCGACCGGCCGTGAACACCCGTCGTGAGTCCACAGTCATTTAGGACAAACATTATTTCTGTTGCAAATACTTTTATGTTTGGCTAAATTGACGCGATTTTGACTTGACTATAAATCTATTTTCGAAATAATAGTTTCAATAAATATATCACTTCATCTATAATTGGGAAATTGTTCAAATGTTTCAAATTTACTATACATCAGTTTGCAGTTTTATATCGTTTATTGGAATATATATTGTATCAACATGTCACGGCAACTAACGGAATGGAAGGAAAATAATATATTTAAAATATAGACCTACTCTCTAAAAATAAGTGACTGTGATAGAAAATATAAAATCTTTAGAAATAGCTGTGTTTCCATTATTAATTAATAAAAATGGTAAAAATGACATGTTAAGAGAACTTTAGAGTCAATACATTCAGCGATCTAGATGTAGTCTTTATATAATTATTTTTATCACACTAATACTTTTAAACACTAAAAGATACGCGTTCTCTGTCAACATTTATCGCCTGCATTGAATGATACACATCACGTGGGTATCTACCAGGTGTAAGAATCCAACTAGGCCTATATTTAGTAACATTCACACCTGTTTTACATATTTCCGGTTGAGGCATTATGGGTAAAACAGATGTCCCAACATGGCCGCCAAAAGCAGGGGATTCCCTTCAGCGATTGTCATTGTTTGGAATATTGTTGTCCTAATCATCTACGGAGAAACTTGACATTTATTTGCTAAATCATTTAATTGTCAGGAACAATTACACTTTCATTTGAATGTCAGTTGACGTTGTTCATGTAGCAGAACAATTTTGAAAGGTTTACAAAACCGCGGTTTAATTGTTTTGAATCTTTTATAAAAAATATATTTCAAATTGAACGTTTACAATGTGACTGACACTGTTCACAATGCTTAGGTATATATTTAACTATTGATTTTATATGAATGAAAATGAATGGACGAATTGTGTGTTTTGTCTGTGGGAGTGTTGGCGCTGAAGCCACTGTTCGCATCAAACCTCACGACCGTGCTCCTTACTTTCCATTCTTGGAGCACCATGACCCACCAAAAGGAGCCAGAGTTCCTGGTAGTGATGGCATGGTTGACAGTTGTCGTGTGTGCTATGCCTTCCTTACGCAACAGTGGGAAGCATATGAGCGTTCAAAGACACCAGCTATTAAACGTCTGTACTGGTTGAAGCGTGCAGACAATGGCCACTTCACTGGTGCTGAAATGAGACTTCAGGGAGAATACATTGCACAGATTATGGGACTGCAGTATCAGCCTGGGTCACTTGATGGGCGGAATTCCCCAGATTCCAATACAAGAGATGGTCTATCACCGGTACAGTACAGAAAGGAGGACAGAGATTCTGTAAATTTTACACCACAATCCTATAGTTCTTCTTTTGATAATAAAGAGTCTATGAATACATCAGAGACCAAATCTCTTGTCAAAGCAAAGCTACAGACACAAACTGCAAATACCTCATCTGTTTTAATTGAGAAGCCAAGACAAAGGGAGACAATTAGTGAAGGTGTTCTAGATCTAACAATGAAAAAGGATAATGAACCTAGAAAGGAAGCCATGCCAAAAGATCCAGCTACAGTTGTCTGTTATGTTTGTGGAAAAAATAGTGATGTAAATAGTTGCAGATTCATAAATTCTTGTCGACAGCCTACAAATGAACCGTTTTTCCCAGTCATACAGAAATTACCTTGCTCAGCTGGTGCCTTTCCTGTGAACACATTAGGTCAAGCAATAGTGTGCAGCGATTGTAGGTCATCTCTGTATCAACAGTGGCAAGCATATGAAATGTCTGGTATTCCACTGCAACACAGAGTTTATCGACTATATGATGAGAAGGTCCAGGGCATTAAAAAGGAATATAATTCCCAAAGAGAGCAGGGGCAAACTGTAATGAAATCAATGGCAGGCAGCCCAGAAAATGAACACTGTGTCTGTTATCTTTGTGGTAAATTATACTCAATTGATTTGATTCGTATGTTGTACACTTTACCTCCGAGGGATCCAAACTTAGGAACCTTATACTTCCCTTTTGTCAGAGACTTACGACGACCTCCTAGAGCTGAGCCTTTGAAGTCTGATGGATCTGTGTTGTCATGTAGGAATTGTTATGCAGAATTATATCAACAGTGGCAGGTCCAGGAAGCCCAGATGATTCCAGTCTATCAGAGAAAATATTCACTCTCTTTTAATAATGCTGCATCACCATCTGAGAATAAAAATGAAAGATCAAATTCTCCAGAGTACAGGGAAAGCATAGATAATCCTCTGTCAAAACAGCAACATCTGTCATCGAGTAATGATGTCAGTCGCCCTCTTAATATTCAGATTTCGGAGGTGTCTGTAACTGGTGGAAGCAATAGTGGAAGTTCTCAATCTAACCAAAGTAGTCAGGGTCTTTTAGCAATAGCAACTAACTCGGATAAAACCATATATCCTGCACCATCATCACCTAGTAAACTAAGTAGCTTGTTGAGAAAACAACCAGATGGACATCAAAGTAAACCAACAGTGCCCCATCCTCTTGAAAAAGCTGTATCTCTTCCAAAAAAGGTTTGTTTCCTTTGTGGCGAAAAATGTCTCACGGTCAAAGTGCATGTGTTGTATTCCTATCCAGCACGACACGAGGCAAAAGCTTTCAACAGTCAAGTTGTACCATTCTTTCCATTTCTGGCAAATTGTGATCCAGCCCCAGGAGCCGAACCAATGACGGATGAGGGAACGGTTGTGTCTTGTAATATCTGCTTCCATATTCTGCTAAAACAGTGGAATGAACACGAAGTATCAAAAAATCCTGCAGAGAGTAATAGATGGCTTAGAAATTACTCTGTGTCAGAGTTTGTATGCTATGTTTGTGCCAAGGTAGTACCCCGCAAGCATATCCGAAATTTAGAGCTGAGTAAATTTCCATTTTTAAAAGATCATAAATATCCCTCAGATGCATTGCTGTTGGATGGGGGATGCACTGTTGTTGTATGTAAACCTTGTGCATTTAGTCTCAACACTCAGTTTGCTGAGAATGAGAGACTGAAAGTACCAATGGCCTTAAGGCGCTACAACTGGTTGCAGTCTGGGATATCGGAAGAACATATTGACGATGCTGTTTATGACGAAGATGTTCAGGTAACTACATCGGACATGTACTGATGTAATCATCTGTTTATTGGGAATGATATGACAATGTATTATACATGTTCATATATATAGTAGGGCTGTCATTGATAGACTATATCGATACAAAAATTGATTCGATATGATAATCGATACACTTTTAACGTATCGATACATTTCATAATGCATTTCACCGGATGTATTTTCTTTTAAAATTTTCCATTTGTTTTACTAAATGTTATTGAACTATGTTATATTTTTTTCTAATTGTTCATCCTTGCAATGATTGCTTTTTTCATCTTCAGATGGTCAATTATACAATAAAACAAATATTACAATGAATCTATTTATTTTTAATGCATTCATAGAAGTATCAAATTATTTGAATTATCGATACATCGATACTTTTTACTTATCGATATATCAATATAGAATTTCTCATCAATGACAGCCCCAGTATATAGTATTTTGTATAAATGTGTTGATACATGTACCCCTTTTACAGTACCCGGGAAATTAAATTTTATGTTGATACTTTCATTCCCTGGAATACAAATCTTGTCCTATTTAGTTTTACTAGTGAAAGCCTAATATTTTGGCTCTATTATATATCACTGATTTAAGTCATACATTTATATGTACATGTATTGGCAGCAACTTGCAATTGATCCAGTATGACCAAGCTAGGGATGTACATATATATTATTACACGTACATGTAATAAACATGTTATTGTATCACTGAATCGAAGGTACTAAATTTCAAATTAACTCTCATTTTGTGTTTAGAACAATATTTTCTACAAATCAATTACAATTTGCATCTTTATAATACATGTTTTGTGATTGAAATGTACCGCTAATGTCTGAGGCTGGGTTGACTACAGTACAGTTTATGTACATGTACAAACACCGTGTTTATTGTGTCAAACACATTACTTGGTGTGGAGTGAAACATAGTACTGTGTCTGTACATGTATTTATAGTGCCTAACATTTGTAAAGACTTTGAGTTCTATTATTTTAGTCTTTTAAGAAAAATGCTAAATAAGAATTTTAGGCTTTTTACTTACATGTACATGTATTCAGTGTCGATAAGTCCTACAAGCAAAAGGGGAAGGGGGCTTACATGTATATCATGTGTAATTGTGTTTACTCTGTTTCATCTCCTTATCTAGATGTATATTGCTTTAAATGAATGTTGATTTGATAATCTGAATATGGTATTTATAATACTTTTACTATAAAAGATTTGGATTATATTTCTATTACTGTCCTTGTAGGGAGAAGATGGACAGAAGCTCTGTATGAATGTAGATGAAGACAGTAACGAGAGTTGTACAAGTGATGTGGCATCCAACAGAATGTCTGACTGCAGGGACACATCAGGTATGTCTTTTTTGGTTTTTTTATCGGGGATTTTCCACCCTATCATATGGGGCTGAAATAAGGCCCCAATTCCAATGCAATAACAATGCATTTTTTCCCAATTTGCAGTCAAAATTTCCCAACTGAAGTCAAATGACAATGAATTTTAAGAGATTCTTATATTCTCACATGGTTTTGTGTGTTTTTATATTTCCCAATTCCAATTAAATGTTGCTTGAATTCCGAATTCAAAAGGCCCATGTCCCATTTCCAACAGAGTGTGGAAAATCCCTGTCTATTGACACAGTCCAGATTATCAACAGGTGAAACTTGGACTATGGTAATGTACACACTTAACATCTCCAGAGTCAAAAAGCTAAACATGAGTGCTGCCTGTCCCATTGTCTGCATCAACAGGTTTCAACTGCTACATTATACCAATGACTTGGCTGAATTTTTAACTGAGGTTTACATTCTGACCATATCATATTTTCAGTCTAGATCTGTTTTTGTTGTTCTCTATACACCTGACATCGTTTCTTGAAAACTTGGAAAATTTATGTGTACCAAAGTTAAGAAACTTTGATTCCTACAGAATATATCCAAAATTGAATTCTTGTTTTTAATCAATAACTTTGTGGATTGGTTTGCTATTATATTATGAGAAGAACATTTGCTATTGACTACAGATATTAATTATAATGGCCCTTTGATAAACTCATACAACACAATAAATGCTGGTGTTCTTTTGATGAAAAGGTAAGTATTGACAGAAGATTAGAGAAGTCGTGGTGTCAAAGATTTTTGTATAAACCTGATAAAATGCAGATAACATTGAAAACACACCAGCTATTTTCATACAGATCTGTATATCTACCAGAAAGGGATTTTTTTTCAGATGCAAGTTTTATTTTGTGAAATACTGAAAAGAATTTTCTTTTCATTATCCAAATGCAAGCTATGTTTCATATTATGAAATTATCAAATAAATGCAAGCTATGTATCATATTACAAAATTATATTATATCAAATACTCAAAATGGTCATTGGCAGCTTTTTCCTGTGGACAATTATTCTCTTGGGGCCTGTATAACGATAGGTCCCAAGTCTTAAACTTGGTCTTAGGACCACACTTATGACTTGCGACTGTTTTAAAAAGACTTCGGACTAGTGACTTACGACAAATCAGGTCAGGTCTTTATGACTACCCAGAGGCTGTGCATATACCTGACTTATTTTTGTATGTGTCCTAATTTATCTTTGTAAATGTATCAGGTAAAAATACTCATAAACTATCAAGATTTTATTTAAAAATATGTAAAAGTACCTTAAGACTTCAGTTAGGATAGCATTGATAAAAGGGTTCCAAGTTTTGTCTTAAGATAAAAGAACTTATGATTTAGGACTTATGAGTTCTTGATAAAACGGGCCCCAGGTTTATCTATGTGGAATATTGTTATCTCAAAATTCATAGGACCACCCCGATTGCTAACTCGAGAAATCTGGGATTCCAGATAACCAAAATTTTAATTTACTAACTTATCTATCCATAAAATTCAGGACTAGTTGTACAACATTAAATAAGAATAAATAATTTGAATAAGAATGTCAGCTCGCCCGATTTCGACATTGTCACATAACGAGATCAACTGTATAGATATAGATTTTATTTATAAGAATATTACATTATCAGTAATTCATAATATCAGACAATTCTTATACCTGCAAGAATACAGCTGCAAACTATATTTCAAACAGTATTTCTCAACATACAGTGTACATGCATATGTGTTATACATGCATGCGTGTATTACACTTGAACATACATTTTGAACATAACCTTGTGCATTGTACATGTACATAAATATTAAAAGGTAAATGTTGATTTGTTTTCTAGCTTTGGTCACATAAATCACCTAACTTTAACAGTAATTGAATAAATATTGATCTTCAGTCACAAATAAATTTGCATTTTTTTTCGGTAAGTGGATATTAAAATGTTTATGTACTGTTGCAGAGGAGTATAGATAATTTATGAATCTGTGATGTTTCCTTATGTTTGTGCAGGTTAAATAATGCAATATTCTGTAAAGAAAGGGAGGTAATCAGATTATGTCTGAATAAGATTTCTGATTATGTATGTGTAAAACTATAATATGCAGTAACTGAATGGACTTTATCAGATTACATATAAATCTGATTTGTTATTTTATAGTTAATAATGTAATGTAATAAATAATTGTAGGGATTTTCCACCCTATCTGGCTATCATACAGGGCTGAAATAAGGCTCCATTCCTAATGCAAATACTATGCATTTTTTCCTACTTTTCAGTCCAAATTTCCCAATTGAAATGACAATGAATTTGAAAAGATTCTTGCATTTACACAGTTTCGTATATTTCTAAATTTCCCAATTTCAATAAAATGTTCCTAAAATTCCCAATTTAAAAGGCCCAGGCCCCATTCCCAATAGAAAAATCCCTGTATGCATTAAACTAAGCGAGGTAATCTGATAACTTATAAATCTAATTTGTGATTATGTACATACACATTTATTGTTGATAATGTGGTGTTCAGTACTATACATTTGTAATATTTATAGTCAGTAAACGACATGTGCATGTAAGGGAGGTTATCAAAGTATGTCTGTTTGATCTGATCTTCCACTTGTAGATAATAGTGTAATTTATGCAGTAATTCTAAGGGAGATTATCATATTAATATTGTACAAAGTGATCAATTTAAGGTCTTTAAAACTTTTGGACAGCCACGAATTCAAGTGTTGTGCAGCTATGACTTGAAACTCTAAATGCAAGTACAATGTTTGATACATGTATACAATATAATCTGTCTACTCCGTTTTGAGTATTCTGATATTCACCTTGGTCCCAACACATTTTACTATTACATGTATTAGATGTACTTGTATATACACATTTATATCATATATTTCATATTTTGTGTACTCCAAATTCCATACATAAAAACCTAATCCCCTTTATCAAATAATTACATGTACATGTACTTAATTGGATACCCTGTATTCTGAACATACTTATGAACGCAAGTTAATGTACTTGACACAAATTTATAGTCATTTATATAGAGAATTGACTTGTTAATTACATGTGTAGGTATGATATATGTAATGAGCTATATTCAGGAAAAACCAATTAGGTCTGTACTAAATTTTGTATCATTATTGGTCTTATTGATACACACAAGTATAATATAGCATATAGCCTATAGTGAAACCTCAAATAAAGACCACCTCGCATGTCTGCCATCAATTTCATTCTCTTGATAAATATTTAAAAACAGTAAGTACAGAATCTGGCTCGACAGGCCACCTCACTAATTGTACTACTTTGAGTCAGTCAGTTAGGTGGTCTAAATAGCTAGGTTCTACTGTATATCAAGTAGGTTTGTATTACAAACATGACATTGTAATGTTTGTGTTACATGATTTTCATACCAGTGCATGTGTGCTATCAGTGCCAGACCTATATAAAAATCCAGTGTGCAATTACAAGTCAGATAATCAATTACAGTAAAACCTGATTTAGTGACCACCTGTGTACTATAAAGACCACCTGGTCACAAAGACTGTTTTTTGCTGTCCCCAATAGTACCATTTGTGTACAAATCAACCTCTATATAAAGACCAGCTCCCTACAAAGACTGGTTTTGTTGTGTCCCTTTGGGGGGTCTTTATATACAAGTTTCACTGTACTTCATCAGAACCATCAAAACTTTAAAGGTGCTCTTTCACAGAAGTTCAGAAATTTTAAGTTTTTCACATGTAGCTGTTCTTTTTTTTTTTTCTTTTTTTTTTGAAGAAAAGGATGCTACAGTAGTAATGTTGGTTTACATATAAGGTGTTGCGGTACCATTGTAGACATTTTGAAATCAAAAATATTTCTGGTCAACTGGACCAGTGAATAATGGAATTTCACTGGTCAAAGAATGTTTTTTTACTGGTCTGTATATATACATAATTGAAATGAAATGGAAAATAACTGGTCATTTGGACCAGATATCAGATAGATTTCACGGGACTTTTGTAAAATTTACTGGTTTTTCTGGTAAGACTGGTGAATTTCAAAAACTCTGCCATTGTGGTCAAACTTTGGGGATTGGTACTTTTGTAGGAGCATTTGCTGTGTTTACCAAAAAAATATTTTGATTTTTTTCTACTTTTACTACTTGTACCTAATGTATAATAACAAATTAGAGCTATTCACAGGCATAAAGAGGTCTAGTGTGGAATTCATATACAAATATAAGTTAGGTTAAGTTAATCAATTGCAAGTGAAATAGTGCCATACCTGTGTTTCCCAAGCAGTTTTCACAAAATATAGGAATGTCAGAGTTTCTATGCCTGTTTTTATCTCTTTTTTTATTGTATATCAATCAAAGTAGTGAAAAAGGAACAACAATGTTTGGACACAGCTAATACCCCTTCAAAGGCTTACAATTCAGTATGAATGTTTGGCAGTGACAGTGTGTATACTTAAAATCGTATATATACATGTTTGGCAGTGACAGTGTGTATACTTAAAATCGTATATATACATGTTTGGCAGTGACTGTGTATACTTAAAATCGTATATATACATGTTTGGCAGTGACAGTGTGTATACTTAAAATCGTATGTATACATGTTTGGCAGTGACAGTGTGTATACTTAAAATCGTATATATACATGTTTGGCAGTGACAGTGTGTATACTTAAAATTGTATATATACATGTTTGGCGGGTTAAGGGTTAAGAGGCATCTACAGTATATTTGTCAGCCTTCAGAAAAACAATACATGGAGTTCTGTATGTTTAACAGTTAATGTGTTTGAAAGCAGTTTTGTGCAATTAACACAGTATTTAATTGTAATGCAATTTAATGTCATAATGTATTACAACTAATTCATTTTGACATTTATTGTGCATATTGACACATGAAAGTAGGTAAAGAATTATCAAAAATTATTAATAAGTTCACAAGCCATGTAAGATTTACAACTGTTATTTCTGTAGTTGTACATGATATATACACGGAATATAAATTGTCAAATACATACCTTTTTCCCAATTGTAACAAAATGTGATTATTCATATTTTTACAGTTGAGAGACAAAGTTGACCCATCTTGAGAGACAAGTCTCAGGAAAGACCTTGATGAAAATAAATGCAAAACCTATTTTGAGAGACATGCTGTCGAAAGAGGTTGCATATTATTTAATGACAAAAGAATATGCTGCATTGAGTGACATGCATATATAGTAAACCTGTGTAGACTCTAGTTTCATATATGACAAAATCTAAAAGCAGTCAAGCCTGCAATAAAGGGCACCTGTCTATAAAGGCCATTCAAACATAAAGGGCCCAGAAGCTGCAAAGATCAAATGGAGAAATGGAATGTTTGATTGATAAAAACTGATACATTAACATGTATGAGGAATATACTAATTTCAAATACAAATATTAATGTATATTGTTACCCTCTTGTATTTATATTAAATTAACTTATATCGTTCATAACAAATTGATATATTATAGTCCTACCTTGTTATGGAATACAAATGTATGAATATCTGTATACCGGTATATGGACTAAAAGATTGAATTTAGGATTGCAAGCTTTGATTTGTTATCCTAAAAATGTTATATGTCACCTGACACATTATAGTTTACAAGGAGGACATTTTGTTTTGGACACATCAACCCGAAACTTCTAGTTATCATTCAGAAACAATCAAATTTAGCATGATAAAACCAACATAGGTTATTTAAAATTTGTATTAAAAGTTGAATCATAAATCAAACAAAAAATAATTAAAAAAATATCCTAAAATTTATGAAAATCTGAACAGAAATGAAATGGATCAACATTAAAATTGGCTGGGAAAGACATGTTATTATGTTTTCCTTGTTTTGATGTGGCCACACTTTGACCTTGGCATTGGTGTTGAGCAAGCAGCTATTTATAGTTTAATCAGTTTATTCACAGGGACTTACCAACGCCAGTGGTACAGGCCCCATTCCCGATGCAAAAATGGCTTGTATCCCCCACCCTAATTAAAGAAATAATTAATTTTTAATTTCAAAAGGAAGCAGAGAGTACATACAAATGTCTCAAATTAAAGTTTTTCTGTTTGTTAAAATTTTGTACATGCACATGTATGTGTATTGTCCTAATTTTTCAGACCCTGGACATAAACTTTAGGGAATAGGAAAATCCCTGCATCAGACACATCTGTAGTTCCTCACTAATATTATAAACCTGAATCTGAAATAATATCATTGCCTTTCGAATTCCTACTAATCCTAGAAAATTGCATGAATATAAAGAGAGCATTTTAATACTTTTTTACCAAACTTTTAATAAGTTGTTAATGCTGACTTTGAAGTTATGAGTTTTGTGTTTGGCTGTTGCACAGAAAAAAAGCACTCTGGATTAGTTTACAATTATTTGGATGTAAAATTATATTTGCACATCATCAAAACATTTTAGTAAAAATTGGTTTGCATGACATAATGTTTACGGTTAATTGTTTCGCCTTTGGATCCTAAGGTTTTTTGTCTATAACATTTGTGTTTATAAATTGACGCTGTGAGAACAAACTGATTTGTTTCTATTCATCTGGAATGCAAATGATTTATATTTGCAGATAGTATGTTGATATTGCAGTTATATCATCTGAATCTCTTCAGGTGGCTACAATCAGTTATCAATTGATGTTTGATACAGTATCTATATCTGTGCGTTGTGAAACTGACAATGCCAGGAGTTGAAATGAATGTAATTGGTGATGAATCAGTAAATGAAAACTTAATGTTTACTTACAGGGTAATCATTTGTTTAATTGTGATATCAATAATTGATGCATGATGCTTCATTGCTAAAGATGAAATATGAGATTGGGAGTGCGTACATTTACACACACACATGCGTGCACACACACATTTGCTGAAAAAACTGTCTAAAAATGAATTAGTAGATTTGCTTAACAGTTCTCTGATGCATGAGCGCTCATTTTATATCATCTTTATACAGTAGAATCTCTATGTCTCAAAGTTCTTGTTCAATGCTCCATCCACATTTTTTAAAATTAACAAAATATTTCAAGAGTTGCCTCCCTTTGAATGTACATGCACCTTTGCAATTAGGCAGCAGTATGCTCTCACTGCAGCAATATATTTTCTTGGTTCAGATAACCATGACAATTTGACAATTTTTGATATATAGTTCATTTATCTAAAAAAAAGCAAAATAGAATTGATAAGAAATAAAGAAAAAAAAATCAACAGATGAAGCTGTTGAGAGCTTGATTGGGTTTGCAATGCATGACTGCTTATCCAGGACAGAATATTATAGTGGTTTGATTTTGATGTATTGATTATAATGGTACACGTATCACAAATGGCAGAAGACATATTTTACATTTCTGTTTTAATTAGAAAAAAGGAGTCTGATTTATGTTTCAGCTATTATGACTTACATGGAATGAATAATTTTCTTGTTTTAGGTAGATGAGAATTTTGATGAATCATGACATGTACAGTAAAACCTTGACAGACAAACACTTGTCTTCACTTTTTTGTTCTATTCACATGTATATATGTCACAGTATAAAATTTGATATGCTGCAATATGGTGTGTTTCAGGTACAGGGGTTTTCCAAACTCCTTTGGGAATGGGGCATGAGTCTGAGCCTTTTAAATATGGAATATTAGCAACATTTCAGTAAAATTGGGAAATCTAAAAATAAACAAAACTGTTTGAAAATACAGGAATCTCTTGTAACTTATTGTTATTTAACTTCAATTGAAATATTTTTGTCTGCGAATTGAGGAAAAATGCTTTTTTTGCATTGAGAGTGCGTCCTTAATTTGGCCCCTATGACAGGGTGGAAAATCTCACAGGTATCGCTGCTGATTTTTGTTTTTACTGATGATGCTCAACACCAGGAACTTTTGGCCAAATAGTGAAGCCAATGCATGTACTGATCTTAGGATTGACAATATCTGTCAGTTGATCTGTCTGTCGGTGTGCATCAAAAGATGCAATAAAGGAAAAGCTGCAATGACAGAAATTATTTAATAACTTCTGATTATTGATTTTTGTACATTTTTTCAATGGTTTAATTGTTTTTCTGTGAGTATAATATTACAATTTGTATATACAAGTATATAAACACGAAAAACGAACCTAATGCTCTATTTGTAATCTTAAATGACAAATTTTTATATATCATCAAAATTGCTTGAAAATCACATGATAACTTTACAATATACAATGTAGCATTTAAGTAAACTTTTATGCAGCAAGTTGTAACTATTGAAACTATTAATTGTCTAATTCACTATCGCAATTGTCTATTGCATTATTAGTTTACTATTGCAATAGTACTGTTGGAATGTACACTTTTGTGATTATCCATTGCATTGCCTGTTTACTATTGGTAGGCGCACGATTGTGATTGTCTGTTGCATTGCCAGTTAACTATTGGTAGGTGTATGATTGTGATTGTCTATTGCATTGCCAGTTTACTATTGGTAGGTGTATGATTGTGATTGTCTATTGCATTGCCTGTTTACTATTGGTAGGTGTATGATTGTGATTGTCTATTGCATTGCCAGTTTACTATTGGTAGGTGTATGATTGTGATTGTCTATTGCATTGCCTGTTTACTATTGTTAGGTGTATGATTGTGATTGTCTGTTGCATTGCCAGTTAACTATTGGTAGGTGTATGATTGTGATTGTCTATTGCATTGCCAGTTAACTATTGGTAGGTGTATGATTGTGATTGTCTGTTGCATTGCCAGTTAACTATTGGTAGGTGTATGATTGTGATTGTCTATTGCATTGCCAGTTAACTATTGGTAGTCGCATGATTGTGATTGTCTGTTGCATTGCCAGTTAACTATTGGTAGGTGTATGATTGTGATTGTCTATTGCATTGCCAGTTTACTATTGGTAGATGTATGATTGTGATTGTCTATTGCATTGCCAGTTTATTGCAATTGTACTATTGGAAGGTCACTATTGTGATGCATTGATAGTTTGATGTATTGTTACACCCCTACCAAATTATGGTGCCTTAAAGTGTGTGCTGTGTCATTATGATGGTGGAAACCCCTTCCCAAATTGAACAAAATTGTCTAAGTTAAAGACAGTTAAAACCTTTAGGAACCCGCATTTGAATTCTCTTTTTAATACTGTCAAAACTATTTCTTTTTTTCCCACCATTTGATCATTACTGACAATTAAAAATATCATTGAGTCATTCATGACTAGCTCATGTGTTATCTCTGTATAAAACTCTCATTCTCAGACAATGAACGTCAAAAACATTCACAGGTAAAGATCTTGCCTACAGGTTAATATGTTAATTATATTTTCTTGCATGCAAGCTTGCTTATCTATTGCCTCGTCAATCAAGAAGATTTAACATATTTCCAATATAATCGTCAATGATACTGAATTTAGCTCCTTTAATAGTTCAGTGACCTCATTGGTAAGGTCACTGTTCTTTACGATTTTAGTACTGTCACATTTGGAGGAATACATCTATGGACCTTTGTAAGTTACATGTCTCAAGTTTGAATATTATGACTGGCATGTAGGGCAGCTGCACTGTACTAGAATCTAATATCTGATGATTGAGTCTGTACAAAGTTCTATAAGATGGCATGAGTGACTAAAGAAGCAGTTGTCAGAGTATTGACCACTGTCCAGTGTAACAGGTACACACCATTAGAATCTAATGTCTGATGATTGAGTCTGTACAAAGTTCTATAAGATGGCATGAGTGACTAAAGAAGCAGTTGTCAGAGTATTGACCACTGTCCAATGTAACAGGTACACACCATTAGAATCTAATGTCTGATGATTGAGTCTGTTCAAAGTTCTATAAGATGGCATGAGTGGCTAAAGAAGCAGTTGTCAGAGTATTGACCACTGTCCAGTGTAATAGGTACACACCATTAGAATCTAATATCTGATGATTGAGTCTGTACAAAGTTCTATAAGATGGCATGAGTGACTAAAGAAGCAGTTGTCAGAGTATTGACCACTGTCCAGTGTAACAGGTACACACCATTAGAATCTAATGTCTGATGATTGAGTCTGTTCAAAGTTCTATAAGATGGCATGAGTGGCTAAAGAAGCAGTTATCAGAGTATTGATCACTGTCCAGTGTGATAGTCTAAATTTGTAGCACCTTTCCTCTCAGTACTGTGATGCAAGATAGACAAAAAATTAGATTGATTGACAGGACATAGATTGATAAAGTAAATAGAAAATCAGTCTTATAGACAGTATAATAAATAGTTAAATGCAAATATATAAATAGAAAGAAAAATAAACTGATGAATAGAAAAGTTTTTGATAAATTGATGAAAATGAATGAACAGGTTTATGAACAAGTAGAAATAGATAGATCAAGAAATAGATTTGCACTAAGAATAATTATGTCATGTGACAACAAGAGTCCCAATCGTCTTTATGGTACAGAAGAATTCAGGGTCAATAACTGCAAAGTGTCCTGTAATAATATAAGCAATTACCATACAATGTAATTGTCAATTGACTCTAGTTATAACAACAATATTACCAATTTACATGTCACAAGCTGTCAAATTATCCAACATCGATAAGTGTTAAAACACCTGTGAAATTATGACAATAGTTTTTAGGAATGTTTTTATTTTTATTTGTTTTTTTTTTCCTTTCCATTTCTTTGTGAAGTCATATGTTGGTTCTTTAATACATAAAAAGTATCTGTTTTACATCTCTGTTTTTTTTTTCACCGTGGATTCATCAAATCATTCAATGAACTTATATACTACAATTTTAGAATCTTATGTTTTATTTCATTTTCATTTTCGATAACTCCCTCTCTCTCTCTCTCTGTTAGTATTAATGTCTTCCTCTTAATTTATAAAAAATCTGCAGTAGTTGTCTCCCTTTCAAGTTAAACCAAGATGTTTGTTTTTAGTTCTGAAACACCACACTTTTATACATGTCTTTTGCATGACCTTTGACTTGATATTTTCATTGTTCTGTAAATTTTTAGGATTGTGAGAATCAGTAGAAATTAGTGTGCCTTGGAGAATTTTGAACACTCGGATAGGATGTTGTGAAGGCTTGTAATTACCTTCTATTATCGTCAATATTGATTTTCTCTTCTCTCGTTTCTAATTGCACTTACATCTCCTTTCAGATTAGAAAAATGTAGTTAGTAAGGATGAGATAAACAGTTTGTTTTACCATCAGAGCTGTAGATGAAAGGATGATAGCAGTTTATTATTTGATTAGATACAGCGTCTCCTGTATTGTGTTTTTCTTTCTTTAACATGCAGGAAATGTGTGTTTGTGTGTTTGAACTATCACATGTTGATGTAATGTTAACTTATATACCGGTACATGTATACATATATCGGTGTATACATGTACATAGTATGTAAATTAGACAATGAAAAATCCAGGGTTCAAACTTGACTAGGACAGTCCTATGTGTTTGTAGTTGTATATTATTTGCCCATGTGCTTCATTAAACATAGGTCATGAGACTCTTATATGATTAATTTTTAGATGACACCTCTGGTCCCATCTTGACCATGAGTATTTATAATGCAATATTGGTTTCACCCTACAGTGGAACCTGCTGAAAGAACACTTTTTCATGCCACTGAAATGTCATATTTCAAGACAGGTGGTTCCCCCAAAAGAAGTTTGATTTAGATATATTATATTTAATAGAGTGTTTTTTAGCTCATTTGAGCTGAAGTCCCAAAAGGTACCTCTCCTTAAAAATCTTCTTCTCCAGAACCGCTGCATTTATCTCCCCTTGTACTCACTTGGATGCATTCATTTAAAGTGTTTTACTTGTAATAAGGTGAAAAAATGTTTCTCTGCAAGCATTTTTCCAAATTTTAATTTCTAGAATTTTTTTTATGAATTTTTAAGACTGCAAAAAAGAAGAGGGTGCATTTTTCACACTCTAAGCTTTTGTTTCAAAACCACTGAAGGAATTTTGAGTTTGACAAAACTTTACAGGAAGCAAGTACGCAAGATTCTCTACCAAGTTTGTAGTTTTCAGCCAGATTGGCCCAGGGGTAGATCTTGACAGGGACAAAATAAGTCACATAAGGTACCCCTCTTTAAAAATCTTCTTCTCCAGAACTGCTGCATGAATTGAAAGACATTGTTTTTGAGTGATATACATGAATGTGTGATTCAAGTTTGTACTTTTCAAAAAAATCGGAAAATTAATTCTTGACATGTTTTTGAGGTCTTTTCAGATTTTTTGCAAGAATTTTTGTGATATTGAATTTTTAGGTATTTATTTTATTAATTTTTTAAAACAGCAATATTTATGTTTCTTCGCCAGATCAGCCTACATGTACACATTCTTCTTGATCTTCTTTTCAGATTTGTAGATGGTTCTCAGGTGAGCGATTGAGGCCCTCTTGTTTTTTTTATGTGTATTCTCAAAAAAACAGATGGTCTTTTATGACAGTGGTCTCTCAAGACAGGTTCCACTGTACTAGGTTTTATAAGAGATTAAGTATCATTTCTGTTTTTCGTTTTAACTATTTCAACAATCAATTAGACTACATAAGAAAGTTATAGATCTAAAGAGAGAGTACTACATGTATGATAGAAATTAACGCTTTTTGAAGGTTGCTTGTCACTCAGGTTCCTATATACCCAGACTGAGTGGTAAATCACCCTGCCTTCTTACAAAGGGTCCAGGATAGTCAGGTAAAAGACATAGTAAGAGTTTTGATCATTGTTATTCATTTCTGTATTGAACAGTTGGTCATGAAACTTTCTAGAAGATATGGGGAAATGAATCAAGTGACATTACCAGGGTTCCATGTCAGGTTCAGATTTGAAATCTAAAAAAAAAAAAACATTTACCTCAGTGTTTTAATGGTAGGACTACCAATAGTTGTGAAAATACATAGGTCAATATATCCATAGCCTTTACACAGACAAAACCACTTTACCAGCTTTAGTAAAATCCACAAACTGGCGGGATAGGGTCTTGTGAACCCTTTTTTGACCTGGACGATTTTAAATTTTAGGTAATAAAGCATAACATTAAAATATATAAAGCAATAATCATTCCTTCTTGTCACCGTGCATAAGAAAGAATCCAGTGAGTAATAAAATGTTTTTTTTCTCGTGCAGCTTGTCATAATCAAAAAGTGAGTAGAACCATCCGTATGATAATCAGAAGGTTACTCCACCCCGCCATCTTATGCGAATCAGACAATACCTGTAGGATTACATATCAATTATGATGTCATTTTACCTACAGATTTAATCTAGGTGTAGATAGCTAACCATTTATTGTACATGATTACTGTACATATTTCCAGACTATGTGTTTTCTGGAACACATACAATTTCAAGATGACCTGTGTGTAAATTTTAGATATTAAAGTGTAGACCTAATACTACATCTCTATATCTTTGATCACATAAGTCCAAAAAAGGTCAATAATATTTTCTTATACAATGTATCAGAATTTCATATCGCTACCTGTAGTTGTTTATACATGTAGATAGTCATAACACTGTTTTATGAGTACATCAAACACAAAAAAAAACAACAATCGTAATACTTGTAAAAATTGCATTAAAACAATACATGTACGGAATATTATGTCACAGACTTCACCATTTGCATTTTGGTTATAGCTTTCTGGAAGTTCATTAAGGTTATACAGTGAAACTTGTATATAACAACCTCCTTAGGGCACAAGAAAACTGGTCTGTATAGGGAGGTGGTCTTTATATAGAGGTTAATTTGTACACAACTGGTACAGCAAAAAGAGGTCTTTGTGACCAGGTGGTCTTTATACACAGGTGGTCGCTAAATCAGGTATTTCTGTACATATAGTTATTTTGCATTGTTAGGTTTGACATTGCCATGTTTAAATGGTTTGATATTTCAGGGTGAATCGGTCTTACGACCATGTTTGGTATGAAATTTCTAGACAGTTTATCTTTTGACAGTATTTGGTATGACATTTCTAGGTACAAATTATCTTATGACAGTGTTTGGTATGACATTCCTTGGTACAGTTAATCTTATGACAGTGTTTGGTATGACATTCTAGGTACAGTTTATCTTATGACAGTGTTTGGTATGACATGGCTAGGTACAGGTAATCTTATGAGTGTTTGGTATGACATTACTAGACACAGTTAATCTTATGACAGTGTTTGGTATGACATTACTAGACACAGTTAATCTTATGACAGTGTTTGGTATGACATTACTAGACACAGTTAATCTTATGACAGTGTTTGGTATGACATGGCTAGGTGCAGGTAATCTTATGACAGTGTTTGGTATGACATGGCTAGGTACAGGTTATCTTATGACAGTGTTTGGTATGACATTGCTGAACAAATTTGGTTTTCTGACAAGCATGGGTTCTGTGACAGATGTTTTGACATTTTAAAATACACAGCCATTTTCACAGACCAACACATTTTAATTATAAAAGTAAATTTTATGACATTTCGCATCTTTTCATATGACATTGCTAGGCCCATTTTATACTATGACAGTGGGTGGTATCTTACGGGTAAATCCCTGATGAAGGTAGCATATCATTGATTTTGTAGTCTTTTAGTGATAGGGCCTTGACCTTTTGGATTGGAGTGTTTAGCATTTAATTGAAATTGTGAAATCTAAAAATACACAAAACTGAATAAACAACAGTTTCTTCAAATTTCTTCAAATTCAAATTGTCATTTGATTTCAGTTGAGGAAATTTTACTGCAAATTATTTGAAATGGGCCCTTTAACTGGACCCTAAAATGTCCTAGAAAAAATCCTATGGTTACATATCATATGTCATACCACAAGAACAGAGTAAGGTAATACAAATCACATCTATGTGTTTTTCTGGAATGGACCATAGAAAAGCAATTGTCTCCCTTGAAACTTGGCCCTACATAACTTACAGACAATGACTTTGATATCTAAAGTTACACACTAAATGAATATATGACGATGTTTGAGCTTGACCTCCGAGTCCATTTCTTATGTTTTAAACACTAAAATGTCAAATAAGCACCACCTTCAACTCATCAACCCCTTGTGGTCACATTTAGACTCACTCAAATCAATAAATAGTATCACAATGATCTACTATCAAAATTCTGGAGTAAACAAGTTCTTATTGCATGTAAAATGATCTATTTTGATTCTAAATCATACATCTCTTAATTCTGACAGTGGACTTGACCATTCTTTGAAATGGGAAGGTCCATATGTGTCATCAGGGCTTGATTAGTTAAACCCTATATATTATGGACTAAATGCATGGAACCCATGTGGAAGATACTAAGGTCAAAAGACCAGAATATTGGCCAAATCTACATGTAGATCAAACTAGAGTTGGATGTTTTCTCCTGCAGTTGTTTTCACAGACACCTTCTTGTCTGTAGCTGTTAACCTATCACAGTCCTGGGGAAAATAATAGACGATAATCAATTTCATCATTACATACAGAACGGCTCTGATCACATGATCTAATATGCAATTTTCAAGTAGTCATGTGATTTTTTTGTTCACATTCGATGTGTTTTGTATCAAGTCCTTGGTGTTATATTACCTTCAGTTTGTCGTGGGGTTGCCAATTTATTTTACCACACAAATCCATTTTTATTTCCCGAGATTTGAATGTGTTGTTCTACTTGAAGTATCACATTGAAGCGAAGATCAATAGCTTCTATGCTGTGCGAAGTCAGTGTTAAATAATAAAGTAATAGGTTAACGGGAAATTTGTCCATTAATTTCAACCTTTCTGTAAACGGATTGATTTCCTTTGCGCAATGTACGATCAATAATTGAAAGCTTAATAAACAGAGAGGTGAAAATGCTAACCCTAATCATAAAAAGATATTTGTATATCAATATTTGATGGTTTGTTATATGGATATGGTAGAAAATGTTCATTGAAGCTAATTCAGAATTCCTAATGGCTCAAAAGCAATTTCCTAAGGGACTGGTGAATGCTTTGTTGATCAGGTATTTCATACCTCAATGTTTAAAGAGCTGTATAAAAATACGATATTTAGACATCACATTTCCAAACATATTGAAGATTTTGTTTGTCTAGGTTATTAAAGCCCCCACATGACCTCAGAAAGGAAGCATTTGACCTTTAGTCTTTTAGACTAATTTCTTGTTGGTAATGCAGCTTTAACATATTTAAAGTACATATTAAATTTTAAACAGGTAAATAAGACTTTACACTTACTGGATAAATGCCACAGGTGTCAAAAGTTATTGAAACTGCTGGGAAAGCCCAGTCTAAATGTAGTATGATTTATCTGTACAGTAAATTTGGTGACATCGATGTGTACATATTTTCTTAAGATTTGCCATTAGATCAGGGGGACCCCGTGGCCGAATGGTTAGAACAATGCGCTTTGAACCATAAAGTCTCTCACTGGTCAATGCAGGTTCGAGTCTCCTTGGAACCTAAGCTGAGCTTTTTTAGAAAGTTTGCCAGTTTTCTATGAAGGCTGGTGATCCCTTACTGAGTACCTTGAAACAGGTTCTCTCCCCACCATTAAAAAAATGGCTGCCACCATATAACTGAAAAAATTGTTGAGTGTGGCATAAAACAAAAATTAAATCAAATTAAATCTTTTAGATCAGAAATACAAACATATTTTCAGTTTTCTCCCTTTGAGTTGCATATAATCAACCAATCTCTGTCGGTACTTTTGTTTCAGTTGTCTAAGAACTTGGTGAAACTGGTATATAAAAGCCTCCTGGGTTTGAGACCCTGTGGAATCTAAGCTGATTTTGTAAAAAAGTTTGCCAGTTTACTTGCCAGTTTACTTGCCAAAGGTTGCCATAAAAAACTAGCTGTCCTCATTTGGCTGAAAAATAGTGAAGTGTGGTTAAAAAACACTATTAAAACAAATATATAAAAAAAACAACAAACAAAGCAACAAATGAACTTGTGCTTAAAAAGAAGAAAAACTGGATATAAAGCAAGCATATTGACAGGATAGAAGTGATCATCTACAATGCACTGTGAGAATTATTACAAGTAAAACAAGGCTATTTACTATAATTGCTATGTTGAAGTTTGACGGTCACTCTTGACAGTGACAATGATGATAATAATGATTTTGATAGTGATAGATATTTTTTACAGGAGCTGGTCATTCTTGACATGTACTTTAAGTATCACTGTATTAATCCTTTCATCACCTCAGACCACAATAAACTGGACTAAGACAAAAGAAAAGAACATACCATTATAATACTTAGGGATGAAAGGGTTCATGTAAAAATAAATGTTTTTATCTGCACAAAAATGTGCAATATTTTGAGATTTTTGTTTTCTTTTTTCTCAATATTCCTCTTTCAAAAATGAAAAAGAAAATTTTTCCATCATATTGAAATTGGATTGATAGGGAGTGTTAGAGATGTTTTACCTGTTCCATGTATATTTTTGATACTTTTCCAATATTTTAGATTTATTCCTATAGTCTGCATGTCCTGATCTTAGTCCCTTCATTCTTTGACACCAGTTGATGTAACAGATCTAAAATTAATAGGTATTTTTCGCACCTATTTTTTTTTTTTTAAATATTTGACAAGTGTGCATCTAGCTGTCATTTGAATGATTACTCATTTGTTCTTTCATTTGTAAGATGTGGCTGCTCTCATGCCCACGTCTTTGTTTCATCCTTTCTTTTTTTTATGGAAATTTTATCGGTATGTCATTTAGAAGCAAATATCTTTGTTTGACGCTTTCTACGATATTTACATTTTCTCCCCAGTGGATTTCTAATGGCGAAGTATTTTTTCCACAGCTACATATAGAGAAGTAGAAAGGTTTCTTTTGGAAACTTAATTACCTTCTGATTGGATAACTTATGCTCAGCTGATCTTTTGTCTAACAACACGCTTCAAGCCTATCAGGTTTCAACCAAACAACTAATTGACAAATATTGCCTAATGTGTAAGGATCGGAAACTGTTATTAAATAAACTGACTTGGATTGTCATGGAAACGATTTCACCTGATCAGCCTCCCGACATTTTCATAATTAACGATACAAGCTATATATGAAAGTATTCTTTTGTTATTCCATTTGGTACATCTCTGCTTTAGTGAACAAGCCGGATATTTATGCTCTTAGTGCCGAATAAAGCAGTTTAATATTAGCGGGCTGTTTGGTGACAAGCGATTAGATGCAGTTCTTTGATTAATGTGCAAGTTATTATGGTTTGAAGTAGATCAATAAAGCTTGGTTGTAAAGTTTGATGTACTATGGCTTAGAGGGGACATGTAAACTGTTAGCTTGATGATGGTGGGAAAGGTTAAGTCGCATTTGATTTACTGGGGTCTAGGCGCTTTGCTTAAACTATACAAGCTTGAAAGATATTATTTTGATTTGCCTGTGGACAGAGTAAACTGTTTAGTGAATTGATTACCACTTTATTCATCTTGTACAGTGTCTACAGACAAAAGCTGGACTAGGCATTACTTTATAAAAATATTTTGATGGCTGAAAAACAAATATTGAGTACAGTAGAACCTGTCTTGTAAGACCACTGTTATGAAAAACCTGTCTTTTGCGATCACATTTTGAAATAATTCAGTTAAATATCTCTGTATATAAAACCTCTTTTGATAGACCACTGCCTTGAGAGACCACTGCCTTGAGAGACCACCTGTCTTGAGAGACCACATGTCTTGAGAGACCACATGTCAGTGGTGGAAGGTGTGGTCTCTCGAGACAGGTTCCATTGTATTAGTTATGAACATTCATGTTTAACTATTACTTGTGTATTTTTTCTTCATGCCTTGGATTACCCTTGTTGTTCTTATAACCCAGAAATAAATCAGTGTATGTTAATTATTAACAAGTTAAGACTAAGGGCAGTTATTATGTGTATTAGAAAAAAACCTTAGTTCAGACTGGACTAGTATTTGAACTGAAATCTTCCAAAGTGTGCTTAGCTTAAGACTATTTATTTGTTTCCATATACACTTGTATATACATTTGACAGTGATAAATAGGATAAGAGGCACAGTGTTGATGTAAATTCATCTCCCAGTGTTTGTGATACCAATGAGGCATCACAAGCACTTCATTAGGCATCAACTAAACCTTTTAACCCCACAGACCATAATAGATTGGTCTAAATTAATTGAAAAAGAGCCTACCATTAAGTTACTTGGGGTTGAAAGGAATATATATTTTCTATATCAGCATTAACTCCAAGTAAGCTACACAGCTCCACCAAAATATTTTGAAAATGGATGAAGTGGACTCCATTGCTCAATTAGCATGTTTGTGATGTTGAGTTTCCATAAACTGTGAACATGGCTTCTTGTTTGCCTCATTTTTAATTATTTTAATGTGTTTTATTCAGATTATACTGACAGAGTGTAAATCATATTTGACGAATTATTATGAAAATGATAAGAGGGCACGTTTAATGTCATTAATGACCTTTGGTTCGTTTATTAGGGTGGATCGTATCATTACCTTGATGAGCGTCCCAGGTGACACATTTATCATGTAGAACAATGTGTTACTCAGCAGAGTGTTCATTTATTTATTAACTTTTTGTGGAAAAGTAATCATAGCTCAATGCATCCCATTCAAACTTGATACAGAATTCACCTCAGTTTTCATCTGCTTTAAATTACCTGGATGTGTAAATTAAATATCGGAAGGTGTAATAATTGGAATTATCTCACCATGCCCATCCCTCTTACTCTTCCTTTTACATCTACTGATGTGTGCTATATACATTAATTCATCTTTAATTGACAGATTCTCTTTTTGTCTCTATATCTGTCTGTCTGTCTGTCTGTCTGGGAGAAATGTTTTACATCTGGTGATTCAATATCACCTCTCTCTCTCTCTCTCTCTCTCTCTTTTCTGTATTATGCATTTCTACATCTATTTACATATATATAGGTGCATGTTTGCTTTCACACACAGACACACATACACCACAATAAAACTAACTGGTATTTTCATATCTGAAATTTCATCAGAATTACCTCAAAATTTGGAAATATGTGGAGAAAAGTAAAGTTTATGTGGAATACGGTCCTTTACTTTTGATAAGTGATATTCTAATGATAAAAAAATGTCAAAATTCATTTGGTTTGGCACTGAGATCTAAATACTAGTAATCAATTGTGGTTTTCTATAGTCTATTATTGTTGCAGATTCCAAATTTTCTCATCATAATTTATAGTCTGTCTCCAGTTCTATAATTTCTTTATTTTAAAACTGGAAACATAGATGTCAATAACAATGTGGTTGTTGAAATTGAAATGTCCCAGAAGGATGTTACTTTTTTTTACAAAAAAGAAATGTGGTCTGATAACAAGAGACAGTCCTGAAAAACAACAAACAAATAAATTCACAATAAAAACAAAAAAGTCATATGGTTTAACCATTTGTAATAGATAGCTCAGTTGATTGACACCAGATAGTATATATAGATAATGTTTGCACATCACCAATCAGTATCTTGATGCAAGGGTTTGATTCAGGGATCATTTTAAAGTCTCTCTGCCTGCATGCTCAGGCATAATTTTTAAAGTCTCTTTGCCTGCATGCTAGACAATAAAATCTGGACTTATTTTAACTTTTAAATGTTTGTAAAATAAAAGAATATCTCATGAAAAAATTGAAAATGGCTTTTGAATTTTCCCTTTGGATGGTAAAAAATGCCTCAAAGGAATATATATGTACACCAACTACAAACTGGTAGATACTCCATTGAGTCAAGTGAAGGATATCAGCTATCAGTAGTTACATCTTGTTTGCAGGAAATAGTCAATATTTCTCCTTTGTCCTTTGGTGGTTTTTTTTTTATTTTTATTTTTATTTTATTTTTTTGCTTATTTTTTGTTATTTCATCAGAATCTTATTTCACATGTACCGTGACTGTCTATTTCATTGGATAGACCTGGGACTAGAACTATAAAATGTTTTTACATAGGTTTCCAACCTGACCTGAGTCTGCACCAATCAAAGTTTAATTTACGTTTTTAGATTTCTATATTTTTTCAGTGGAGCTTGAAAAAAAGTTAAATTTATCAGCCCGAATCTTCCTATTTGTTGTGTAGGCTCAGTATCTTTAAGATACTCCATCATTCGTGACCATACTCTACACAAAGATCAATGCTTAGCAAGCAAGATAGCAGAAAGTCAATTATTTTTTAAAGTAGAATTTACAGTTGTATGAAGGTTTTTCCCATAGTATATCTTGTCGTAGTTTACCAAAATGTAAGTCTATTGCTTCAAAGTTGCTTAACCAACTTACCCCTTAAGACATGTTTGGACTAGTCTAAGTCATTGATTAACAGAAGAGTTGTACAGGTGTTGATGAGATATAATGCAAATATTTTTCAGTTTTTATTTTTTTCCTGTGTTAGATGACATTGGCACATCTGAGAAAAAAAATGAAAACAACTAAAACTGTAATTCAAGCATCATATGGAGTTACCGCCCCTTATTTAGTGCTGCCAGCTCATATCCTTCTTTTAGTAAGTCATTTCATTCTCAATCATTTATTTAAAGACACACAAGTATAAAAATAAAACCCTGTAACATGTAATCTGACTTAAGCAGTTGCATGTTAAGCAACAGGAGAATCGGCTACATGTTAGCAGGATAATTGAACAAAAATCATATGTGCTGAGAAATCGCGAAAAGCACAACCTATTATGTAATTAACTATTGTTTCAGGGAAAGAGAGGTTCTCAGGAATACATTTTTCTTAATCTATGTTGAAGCCAACTTCATTTCTCCCTGGTGTTCATGTCTGGATATTCATGGCAGATTTATTTTATATTCAAAAAAATATATCAGTAAAGCCATAAAACATGTAAAAAACATAACATCTGTTTTCTATTTCTGTGGAGTGAATCTGGAAGGATCCATATTCACATAAATTAGGGGTGTTAAGGTGAAAATTTGTAAGATTACCATATGTGTCATCTAAGGTCAGTCTTTTATGTTTTCACAAGAGGGAACTGCTTCTGATAAATTTCACATTTAGACATCATAAAAAAGAGATGGGGGTTCTACACAAATTACATGTTGATATATCTTCAAGCTTCAAAATGTAGAACAGAGTGCTTTATGTCGGTTCATAATCATCTCTAGGCTTGTATGCGAGATGAAACCGGGGCCATTAATAGTTAAACATCAATTATGCAGTGTCTAAGAAATATTGGCGCTCATAAGTTATGTTGGCGATACATCATTAGCTTATTATACTTGGTCACACGAACATAGAGACGTAGAACGAGCTTAGACAAACTGTTGTGTATGATTGATTAGTTTAAATGTTTTATCTATCATAAAGAAGTGTTTGACACCTATATAGAACTGTTCAATTTTAACTCTCACGACATTATCTGTTTACTTGATTGTGTACTTTGTGTGCAGTTTTGACCTGGCAGCCAACTAGAATTGAGTATCAGTGTGCTTACAGGTATCGTAGCAGCACATGATTTCCCGTGGAAATTGAGCACAAAATGACTTGTCATTGGCTGTATATTTGATATGGTTGATGTCACTTGATCCGGCTACACAGGCAGCAAGTTATGTCACATGTTTATATTTTGTGGTTATGATATTATAGAGATTCATATTAGGATTACAAAGTCTACAAAGGAATATTGTTGTGATTACCCACAGTTATTGGTGATTACCTGTGATTCAATGTACTGTCAGGAGGATCCATTTTGTGATTTTTACGAAGGTAATAAACAGGGAAGTAATACTGGTCCATGTGGTCAGATTGGATAATTCTATTTGATAATTAATGTAGGCCAGTTGAATTATAGGTATTAAAGTTTCTTAGATTTTGAACCTTTTTTTAAAAAAAAGCATGTGGAAATTAATATGAAGATAAGCATATATATATATATATATATATATATATATATATATATTATATATATATATATATATATATATATATATATATATATATATATATATGAGAGGGAGACATATCTCTTAGAAAGATTTATTCTATGTAGAAATGTCACCTGCTTTACGTGAGTGGCAGTAAATTTTGACATTTGCTATGGACTTTTCCCAGTGTTATGTGTAACTTTCAAAATACCAGGGCCTGGCACCATCAAACTTAAGAATTACTTAAGTCTAAGCATTTTACTAAACTTTGGCTAATCATGTAATCTGATTGGCTGAGCAGGCAAAGTTAAGAAAATTCTCAGACTTGAGTAAATTCTCAAATTTTATGGTGCCGAGCCCAGATCTTACCATACTTATCCTGCTGAAAAAAACTGATTAATTGAGAATTTCCCATGTTATGCTATCCTCCTCCTCTCTTCTCCCTTATTTGTAATCTTAACCTCTCAACCCTCTTTTCCTTTATGTCACTGTAACATAGAGCTATCAATTCACTCATTTATCCAACCCTTTCACACCTCATCTTAATCTTCTTACTCATCTATTATTGCAATCTCTGATACTTCATATTTCTTCCCACTCATCTGTAATTATGACCTTCCAAACATATTCACACTTATCGATAATTATAACCTCTTTACTTTCAAGTCTTGAGACTTCCCCTCAATCATCTGTTAATTCTTACGTGTAATGTAGACAATGTCCTCTCTTTCCATACATTTATAATCTTGACCGCACAACCCTCTTTAAACTACTGCCTTCCCTCAAATCTGTAATTATGTCCTTTCAACCCTCTTCCCTCTAATCTATATGACCTCTCAACCTTATTCCTTCTAATCTGTTATTATGACCTTTCAACCCTCCTTCTTCCTATCTGTAATTATGACCTTTCATTATATTTTCAACCCTCTTACCTCAAATCTGTAGTTATGACCTCTCAACAAACCCTAATATTTGTTATATTGCTGTATGTATATGTTCATATACATGTAGTCAATTGACAGATGTAGTGTATATGCACATCTCAAGTACACATACACATGAACACATAACATGCATTATCCGATTCACATAACTTGGTAACCTTTTCATACAGATTATTCTACTCACCTTTTGGTTAAGACAAGCTTCACTGGTAAAGTGTTTTATTTTCCACTAGATACTCACAGTCATAGGTATATACTATAATATAGTAACCAGTGGGTACAATAACTCTTTCCAGTATATGTTTAACGTCATTATGCTGTATTACCTAAGATTTAAACGTGTTCAGGTCAGGAACAGGTTTACTGGACTTGGCCCTGACTTGGCCCTGCCAGGTCATATGAACTTTGACTTATGCTCATATACGAGTGGATGTAAAAAGAATATACATGTAAAATGAGATATATAGTAATACATTTGACATGATTTTGGTGACAATCGATTCTGTCAATGTTGGTAAAATGCCATTGTTGATACAATTGGGAATTTTAACATAAATTTGTGTCGAATTGAGAAAAATTGTTTTAACACATGGAAATCTAGATGTAACATGTACTGGAAACTTTTTTATATGCATTTCTCCTTACATTAACTTGTTTTTCATTATGGTCGTGTCCCCAACACTAAATTGAGAATTTTTTATCAGGTCTGCGACATGTATGTGATACATTAATTCCTCATTACCTATCTAGACAATGCAGCCTCTGTGTAGTTCAGAATGTATTGTCACACCTTGTGTGTTATACTTATGATTACATACATAGAAAATGCAACAGCTCTAGTTCAAATAGATTTTCACAACATGTGTGATATATTTGGAAACATTCTTGATTAATTAGCAATAAGAGATTAACCACAATATTGTGTTAGGTTGTGTTGGTGGTATTGTTGATTAATGTCCAACTTGAGAATATTTCACTCATATGGAGACAACACCAAAGCTGGTGAAGTTCTTTAAAGTTTGGCCTATTCTTGGCACTTACGGCCATTGAGCAGTTAGAGTTCTTTAACGTGCCAACATCTACTGTGACACAGAACCTCAGTTTTTACTGTTTTTCAGAATGGCAGGAATCCAACCTGCCGCCGACTGGACTCGAACTCATGACCTCACTATCAAGAGTCAAGCTTGCAACCAACTGAGCCAGGCCGGTTTGGGGAAATGTTAAATAATAAATCACAAAGGCTACATATTACACTTACACACTCTTATACCATGTATCGTTATTTCATATTTTCTGTACTTTTAAAATAAATTAGTCCTCTAATCAATGTCTCTGTGGCAGCATTGAGATCATCATCCTCACCATCATCATCACTAAACATCATCACAATCATCATTATCATCATCATCTGGTTCCATGAAAATGAGATTTTAACATACCTGAACAGTTCATATTCACTGGAGGGCCAGACCTAGATTGTAGGGTTTGGTGGTCAATTTAAATAGACAATCATTCAAAATCTTGGGACTGTGACTTGTATAACAGTTGGTTGGCTTATTGGTGCACTTTACATTTCCACCCTAATTTACAAAAAAGGTGAGTTCACCATTGCTTGATGGTCATCACTGCAGAATGTATGAGAATAACACAAATATGTTGAAAAAAAATAAAGTTGACAGACTTGGATTAGATGTTCTGTTGTAAAGAATATTTTGTATCACCTTGTTCCACTTGATGTTCTGTTGTAAAAAAAATATTTTGTGCTACCCTGTTGTACTTCTGTTATCCTGTCCTTTAGTCTGTCTGTCTCTCTGTCTCTCTGTCTCTTTCTCTGTCTGTCTGTCTGTCTCTGTCTGTCTGTCTCTGTCTGTCTGTCTCTGTCTGTCTGTCTGTCTGTCTGTCTCTGTCTCTCTCTCTCTCTCTCTCTCTCTCTCTCTCTCTCTCTCTCTCTCTCTCTCTCTCTCTCTCTCTCTCTCTCTCTCTCTCTCTCTCTCTCTCTCTCTCTCTCTCTCTCTCTCTCTCTTTTTAGATACTTGTAGATAGATACTGTATATTCATACACACAAATGCCATAATATAAAAATCTGAGTAGCAGTTACAACAACAAAGTAAGGAAAAAAACATTACGTGCTAATGCAACTGTGTCATGTTAAAATATATATGGACTTGTGTTGTGAAATATTATTGACTTTAGAAGTCAATTAGGCAAGGAGAGATTAATGTATTCTGTAGTTCTCATGTGATGTTAAACAGGGGATGAGAAAAGTATATCACCGAGATATTGATCCACTAACAGTCAGCTTCTGTTTGGTATTCCTTTATTGGATTTACAGTAATTTACGCTCAATTATGTTAAGAGATATTATTTGATCTTTATTGGTGAAATCTTTTTGTGATTTTTAGTCTTTGAAGACAGTGTTAAAACTCTGGCATCTGATCGTTGTGAGGATTCTTGTTTGTTAGCTGCTGTGAAATGATGAGGAATTGATTCATCGCTTGGTTTTTTGGGATCTGCTCGCTCAGGTAGTTGAGTTGCTCAGTGTCATTTTGGTTTCTGTGTATCATTATAATTTTAACTGTACAGATTGGATAGTTCTTCTTTCTGTTTCTATAATATTCTGTGTCTTATTCTTTTATCAATTTAACTACAGTAAAATTCAGATAAATCATGTCATCTTCAATCACTGTAAATAATGTCAATACATATTAATTTCCTGTTTGCCCCATCCCCTTTCTCTACCGTGGTAAAAATTGAATGTAGCTTAGAGTGGCTGTATTATCTATTAAGCAGTGAGTACATGTATTGAAATTTACTTCAGTTGTACATGTATATCCTTCACCTGATTTGGTTGTCATAAATACTGACCCAGATCTGAAACCATATGCTTATGATATTATGTCATATTGGTAACAGTACAATAAGTGTATTTCATTATCTAATGTGTGCAGTCTTCGCTATAACATAAAAATTCATCTTATAAAACTTAATCAAAAGGATATTCACATCCGTCAGATAAAAATCATTATTTTTTGCTTCTTACCTTGCACCTTAGTCAAATAATAGTCCCAAAGTAATATGTATGTAAAATGTATGTGGTTTTTTCTTTTTTGCATTTTTTTTTTTAAAAAAGACCTCAATTTAAATTTAACACGATCTGTCATAATGCAGGAGTTATCTGCCCTGAGCTGTAAAAAATGTAAAAAGATTGATTCATTAAGTCAGTATTGATAGGCTGATCATATATAATATTGTAGGTTAAAACATAATTGTTTACCCTGGGAAGTAGATTTCTTAACTTTTGTAATGGTGACACCATTAGTTTTATTTTTTCTGAGCGGTACCCCAGCTGTCATAGTATCGCATTGAACTGTCTTGAGAAGTTTACTGTAAATTAGGATTACTATAAATTGGGATATTTTGGCATCGCTAAAATTTGGCCACTTCGGTCATAAAAAGAAGGGTTATCTTTGGGTCAGTTATATTTTGGCCCTTTATGTTTGTATCATGTTTAAATTTGGCCTACCATCAGATCTCAGTCTTATAATGTCAAACATTCCAGGTGTTTGAAATATCAAAATATTTAAAGTTGTCGGTAGAATAATTAGAATTGATGCATCACATTTTACTTAAATAAGCTAGATGTCTACACAGTGTTATTTAAAAATAAACCTTGTTTGTTAATCTATAAAACACTAAAATATTTTTGAAAAAGTATCGGTAGAAACATCATATTAATATTTTGGACGGTTTTAATTTTGGCCATTTTAATAAGGTGGCCAAATTGACCAAATTTGAAAAAATGGCCAAAATATCCCAATTAATGATATATCAATGTATGTTGTGGTGTTTTCCTGGAGGTGTGTGTGTTTTTTCTCTATGTCATATGTCCCTTAAACCTTTCTCTTTTAAGTATCTAAATGGTGTGTTCTTTTTTATTGTCTTAGACCAGTCTGTGATGGTATTTAGTGTTCAAAGGATTAAAACAAGCTCTATTGTAAGCGGCAAGTTTCATAAATGTATTGTTTTTTAACCAAATACTAAGTGCTTTCACTAACCTATATAAATTATTCATGCTATTCATGCTAAATATATGTTTCTTGTTGGTCTTTAGTTTTCTGGAAAATGAAAGGAATTCCAGTGAACATTGAGCGAATAAGATCAAAATTTTCTACCCTATCATAGTGGGTTGAATTAAGGCCCCATATCCAGTGCCAAAAAAAATGCATTTTTCCCTAATTTGCAGCCCAAATTTCCCAATTGAAATCAAATGAAAATGAATTGAGAGAGATTCTTGTATCGGTATTTTCAAACAGTTACAGGCATAGATATTTTAAATCTCCCAATTTTTAAATGAAATATTTTGTTGCTTAAATTTCCAAATCAAAAAGCCAAGGCCCCATCCCCAAACAAGTGTAAAAAATCCTTGTGTATATAGTAGCATTTTTGCAGTTATTAGGGATGTATGAAAATTAATTAAATACTTCATTATGTGGGACAAAGTTTTGTATAGAAAACAATTAATTACTGTATATTTGTTTAATTTCATGGGGAGAAAATTTCGCGTTTTTCTGAAAGGAACTTATTTACAGGTATTCAATTTCGCACAAGATTGATTACGAGTTGTCTTAACAATATTTCATAAGTTTAATGTGTTCTATGTGTGGTATTTAATTTCGCTGCATTTCCTTTGACTCCGAATATAGCATAATTAATTCCCCCGCGAATAAAAGCAGCTATACAGTATACATCTTTCAGATATAAGGATGAATGCTGCTGGCTATAACAAGCTATGAGTTGTGTTGAATGTTAGCAAAATGTGTATAAGTTTGTATCAGTTAATAGGTTTAAAACATCATATAGTCTTAGTCAGATTAAAGCGATATAAGCTGTCACAATGGTGATTTTTGTCCCCTGACATATAGACGAGAATATGATAAAATGTGTGTTCAAATACATTATCAAACACGTGAAACAATATAAAAGATCTTCTTTTCGAAGTTATTTGTTTTCATAGAATTTATGTTTGCCTGTACCTTAAAAAATCTGGCTGTATTTCCGTATGCAGTGACCTTTTAGACCCATATCAAATGTACTTCATAATTCTATCAGGGGAATCTCGGTCCTTTACGTGCTCGGTCTGTCAGCAATCTTGGCTCCTGACACAGTCAGCGTATGTTAAAGTTGGCTCATTTTTATGTGTTTTATATTTACATTTAAAATACAGGACGTTTTTTATTGGAGAGTACATATATTATGTAAAATATGTATTTTTCAATGCTATTTTAAATACCTGAAGCAAATAAAAATGTCAGGTCAATAAAAGCAATTTTTCCTATCTTTAATGTTACCCTGAAATGTATGCTAAAATTAAAACAATATAACTGTGAAAACTATGCATATCTTATGTTTAAACAATCGTGCCGCCATGTCTGGTGGAGTTGGGCAGTTCATATGTGTCAAGAATGATAAAACTAAGAATGGATGGGACTAGTTAAAAATGGGTCGAGATCACCCAATATACCCGGCACGTGGACAATTTCAGAAACAAATGTTTTGAAGCGATGGAAAAGACCAACTATGCCTGATTTAGGTATGAAATGATGTACGAAAATAAACACAAAGGGTAATAAGAATAGAATATATATTAACTGCAAATCGTACATGCTTATTGGACACTCGGTAATCTCTGTAAAAAGTACCAAAAGTTAATTTGCAATGCTCAAAGTAATGGTGGACAAAAATACTGATATTACGGGTTACTTTTGGCAAAAATGTTGCAATTATATGCATGCATTTGTTATTCTAACCACCACATGGTCTCTTTGGTTTATATACGAGATAAAAAATGTAAAAGTTTTCACTTACGACAGCTCATATTGCTTTAACTATGGCCACTAGTTTTGCCTAATGAAAACAAAATAGTTGATACCTACATCTTTAATTTAACTTAGTGGTAGCAGTATTCTATGTTTACTGAGTAATTCATCCAATGCCAATGATAAACAAAAATTAATCTATTTTTTTCTAGATATTCACACTCAAATTACCCCTATTGGAATTTTACACAGTTAATAGCTACTGTCTAATGCAGTTGAAAAGCGGAAGTGAAAGACAGGGACCGTTTATTGCTCAAAATGAATGTAAAATAAAATCATCCGAAAGTCATGTTTTTGGAGCATTCTAACTATTATAACTATCATATTATGTGTATTTATTTTATTATGTCATATAATACACTGGGAATTATTCCCCTTCAAATCACTCTTTTGGTAGGAGTAAAATAACGTTACCCACATAAATAAATACTCGGTTAGTCGATTACTCGTTGATAATGCTAGTATCGCATTCACACCTGTGGTCACATTTGACCTAGCCCATTTCATTGAACAGTAAAGTCCACTGTCAGGATTCAGGGGTATATGGTTAAGATCCAAATTTTATGAAACATGTAATATCAACTGTTCACCCCTGAATTTTGACAGTGGACCATATAATTTACTGATTTTGGCAAGTCTAACTGTAACTACAGGGGTTGATGAGTTTTATATACATGTATGTAAAAAAATGCATCAGAATTCAGATGATGACATACATTGTCATTGTTTGCTCAAAATAAAAAAGGTTAGAAATATACCTTCTTTGGCAGGATGAATAAGGTAATGCTAAATTATAGAGGCAGTGCTAGGGCAGGATACATGTTGCTTGGATAACATGCATGTTGGAGAATATGGATCTCATGTGTGTGAATAATCAAAGCATTATAAATGTAACTATTGTGATAGTAAACTTTTAAGATTTCAAGTATATTATTACAGGTATTAATCAGTCTGGTCTTACCTGTATAATCTCACCTATTCTACATTTTCATGTGAATTCACACTCTTTATGAATAATTCGGAGAATAATTTGGAAAACAATATATTTTGATCTTTCTGGTAACAGTTTGAACTAAATATTTATGTATGAAGCTACTAAGAGGTCAACAGCTTTCTCTTTTCAAAAGAAAATAAAAAATATGCGATTTCTTTAAATTTTACTCATCAAGTGCTATAGGGAAGGTTAGGGTCACCAAAAAAGCGGGGGTGACTAGATTTTAGAGGGAACTATTATTTATCTGAGGTAAGAGATAGATCTTCATGTCATTGGTTTCATGATAGTTTCTCTTTCTTTGGATGCAAAAAATATGAATAATGGGTTGACATAATTTTTTCTGATGGCAGAATGGGAAAATGTGGAGTGCGGTTGTATATGTTAATGATTAGCAATTGGTTTGACTTTTTCATCACTCACCTGTCATCATTCAAATTAATGAATCTCTTTAGCTTTTGTCATATGTCACCTGTAGGTGCCTATAATCTTGACTTGTAATTATATTTCACTTCACTTGGTCTTTTTGTCTTTTTTATCGGTACATGTTTTACAAAAATAATTTTCCAGTCTATTTTTGTATGAGGGATGGAGTGATTTCTTTGTATTTTGATATGGCAACCCCAGAAGTTTACAATGTAACGAGTCTTATCTTAAAAAAAGGTTTGGTACCAGTAACCCATTTATCCTTATAGATACATTTGGACTGGTCTGAGTCATTGATTTACAGAAGGGTCCATATTTTGGGGGGTTGATGTGTTAGCTGGTAACTCATGTTAGATTTTTCAAAACTTAAAGTGAAACATTTGGTTTTTTTGTCTGTTCTCCTTCATTTTTTTCAAATTTTCAATATCAATCACAACTAATATGCTTTTCAGTCAGAGTAATGTATACGGTGTGTCGTCTTGTGTATTATGATTATTTTGTTTTTAACCTCAGTTGATCACATCAAGTTGATTTGGATTTCTTAGCCTAGTAGCCATCTTGTTTTTCTGTTAATCATTTTCGAATCATAATAGTGGAGATATGCTGTTAAGAGATTGATAAAAACAGAGGATAGCTTAAGATAGTTTATAAGTATCGATATTCGTATCAGCTGTTATACATTAAATTACAACTGGATAAAAAATAAAATACCAAGGTAATCCTCTTAAGACTCGATATGTCTCAGGGCCAGAGAGATTCCTGCTGTTGATTTTTAAAATCTTATTAAATGGTTTATCTCTCGTTTTGTCTCTCTGGAGTGTATATTATACACAAAATATTGATTTTAACGATAATGCAGAATTAATGCACAGACATGTACAAGTAGCCTGAAGGACTCTTAAACATTCTGTGAACGATTCAGCATAGGGTTATCAAATGTTATCTCAACAGGTATTTTTAGTTCAGCATTAAATACGATTTTGTAATTGTTAAACATGTAGTTCTCGACGAGTTGATTTGATGACATTCTGAACCCATCTTGTTTTTTTTAAACATCTGTAGCATTTTCCTTAGGTTTAACAAGAGGCATACTTTGTATGACCTATCTCTGTTAAAGTGTCTTTAAGTTGACATGTATGTAGCCATTGATTTCAAATAAAATCCACATTAAACTTCTCATGCCAAGTTGATAAACTGATAGTTTGGAGTTTGAATCTTGGGCCAGGTGTCATATACACCAGTCTGAGACTCTACACCACCGTTTGGATTCTCAACCATTCAATTTCAGTAAAAAAAAAGTTTATAAAATTCTTAAAAACATGTGGTGCTGGCTCTTGTTTGGACTTAAACATGTATTGACTGTTCTTTGCCAAAAACTGAACATAACAAATTTCTGTCACAAGTCTTTCAAAAAAAAAAACAAAAACAAACAAACAAAATAGTGATCGAAGTCCATAGCATAGGTAAAAATTTATGCCACTCTACTTTTAGCTGTTGATCTCTCAATATATATGAAAAATATTTAATAAGTGGATAGGAATGCATTTCATAGATAGATTCAGTTACTTGGCTTCACAGATTATACATAAAACCTGTTAGAAATGTCCTTGTATTATCCCATTCTCAGATAACCAGTTTTTAGTGTCATTGTGTCCATGTGGTTAGACCATTACACTCAAAAACTGTATCTCCCACTACCAGTATGTGACATCACTGTATCTCCCACTACCAGTATGTGACATCGCTGTATCTCCCACTACCAGTATGTGACATTGCTGTATCTCCCACTACCAGTATGTGACATCACTGTATCTCCCAATACCAGTATGTGACATCGCTGTATCTCCCACTACCAGTATGTGACATTGCTGTATCTCCCACTACCAGTATGTGACATTGCTGTATCTCCCACTACCAGTATGTGACATTGCTGTATCTCCCACTACCAGTATGTGACATTGCTGTATCTCCCACTACCAGTATGTGACATCACTGTATCTCCCACTACCAGTATGTGACATTGCTGTATCTCCCACTACCAGTATGTGACATTGCTGTATCTCCCACTACCAGTATGTGACATCGCTGTATCTCCCACTACCATTATGTGATATCGCTGTATCTCCCACTACCAGTATGTGACATTGCTGTATCTCCCACTACCAGTATATTATATCGCTGTATCTCCCACTACCAGTATGTGACATCGCTGTATCTCCCACTACCAGTATGTGACATCGCTGTATCTCCCACTACCAGTATATGATATCGTTGTATCTCCCACTACCAGTATGTGACATTGCTGTATCTCCCACTACCAGTATATGGTATCGCTGTATCTCCCACCACCAGTATGTGACATGGCTGTATCTCCCACTACCAGTATATGGTATCGCTGTATCTCCCACCACCAGTATGTGACATTGCTGTATCTCCCACTACCAGTATATTATATCGCTGTATCTCCCACTACCAGTATGTGACATCGCTGTATCTCCCACTACCATTATGTGATATCGCTGTATCTCCCACTACCACTATGTGACATCGTTGTATCTCCCTCTACCAGTATGTGACATCGCTGTATCTCCCACTACCAGTATGTGACGTCACTGTATCTCCCACTACCACTATGTGACATCGTTGTATCTCCCACTACCAGTATGTGACATTACTGTATCTCCCACTACCAGTATGTGACATCGATGTGTCTCCCACTACCAGTATGTGACATGGCTGTATCTCCCACTACCAGTATTTGACATGGCTCTATCTCCCACTACCAGTACGTGACATGGCTGTATCTCCCACTACCAGTATGTGACATCGCTGTATCTCCCACTACCAGTATGTGACATTGCTGTATCTCCCACTACCAGTATGTGACATCGCTGTATCTCCCACTACCATTATGTGATGTCACTGTATCTCCCACTACCAGTATGTGACGTCACTGTATCTCCCACTACCACTATGTGACATCACTGAGCAGCATTAACTCATCAACCCCTGAAAAACAATGGACTCTTCTGTAAATCAATGACTTAGACCAGTCCCAAATGTGTCTCTAGGGGTGAATGAGTTAACATGGCTCTTTTTCTGCCCCTTTATTAATTGTCAGCATAGATTAAATTTACAGATCTAGAAAAAGTTATATTATTGTTTCCTAAGATGTATATATTTAATCAAACACTGGTACCATAGAAAAGGTGCCTACTTTCACCATTTTTGATTAATCTATTTTTACTTAAAGTAATAAATTTATGCATATTAATATTTACATTCATTGATTGATTGTACAGGTTTTAGTTAATTATGATTATCACGTTTCATGCTATTTATATAAAAAGTTTTAATGCCATCTCTCTCATTACTTTTTAGTCTGTGTAGAATAGATCTTCCTTACTCAAGAGGGTGGGCAAATAAATATTCCTCCTGTGCTACCATATATTCAAAGATGGGGGAAAAAAGGAATAGACAAATAAATGTCTCTTCTGTGCTATCATACATTTTCAACTTTAAGGGGGAATAGGTAAAAATTTATCTTTTGTGCTACCATAGATTCAGAACTGAAAGGGGGAATGGGTAAATAAATGTCCCTTCTTAGCTGCCATACATTCATAACTGAAGTGGTAATGGGTAAATAAATATTCCTTCAGTGCTACCATACATCCATAACTGGAAGAAGGGAATGGGTAAATAAATGTCCTTTCTGTGCTACCATACATTCACAACTGTAAGTATATTTGTAGAAGACAAATGATACAGTGGATATATTTGTGTTTGTATTTTGATTGTAATGTTTCTATTTCAGCAGTGACTTATCTCAATGATCATATTCCAAAATTTGGCTTTGCGAGTCATCTTGCCAATTATTCTAACAATTTTATTTGTTAAACTTTACAATGAAATATCTATGTACTCTTGGATGAAAATGGAAAATGTTTGGCTATCTGTGTGCACAGGAAGAGGATTTAAACACACAATAGTTCACACTAGTCACTTAAGATATACTAACATATAAATGTCTGTTGGTGAAATATTCAGCAAATTCTACATTAACTCATAGATATTCAACATTGGTGAAATTTTCGAAAAATTTAAAAAAAATGAATAATGGAATATATCCTAGTTTAATGGAGCGCATGGAAGCTTATTTTATGTCGCAATTCACAGCACAGGCAAATGTATCACCACAAGTATACTCCTTGCATGGTAAGTTTCAAAATTATTTCTATTATTTTTAATTTTTAAAGATTTATACTGTGTTAATTGTTATCTGATATATATTTACATTGGAACCTGTCTTGAAAGATCGCCCTGTCTTCCACTGAAATGTGGTCTTTCAAGACAGGTGGTCTCTCAAAAGAGGTTTTATTTAAAGAATAAATTAACCAGGTGGTTTTCAGAATGTTGTCTCAAAAGACAGGTGGTCTTTCATGAGAGAGGTCTTCTAAGATGGGTTCCACTGTAATGTTTTTACTCTGTAAAATGCTTGCCACTTTAAATCAGGTACAGTGGAATCTGTCTAAAAAGACCACCCTTTTGCCACTAAATATGGTCTTACAAAACAGGTGATCTCTCAAAAGAGGTTTCATTAAAGGAATATTGAACACAGCTGTTATGAGAATGTGGTCTCCCATGGTCTTTTATGGCTGGTCTCTCAAGACAGGTTTCACAGTATTGATTTTCCCTGAACCAATCATTCAGTTTAAGTTTCTTTTGGTTTTATTTTGCGTCCAACTGATAATTTTTCACTTGTATGGAAATATCATCAACTGTAGGCAAAGTGCCACAAATTTTGACCTGTGTTATGGACTGATGCCATTGCTGTGTGGAGTCTTTAATGTGTCATGACTAACAATACATAGGACTTCAGCCTTTCAGCCCTAAGTATCTAGATGCTATTATCTTTTCTGTTCTTTAGACCAGTCTATTATGGCCTATAGGGTTTAAAGGGTTAAGTTTGAAAACGAACAAGTGAAAGTCACATACCATTTAGGATAAGTTGTAAAACTGAGGAATAGTGCTGTTTTAGGTGTATCTCATTGCTATCAGTAATTGGTTTAAGTCCAAAACACTGTGAAGAGTATGTGGCACTTAAAGTTTGATGTCTCAACATAAGTGAACAGTTTGTGGTGAGATAAATAGATAAACAACACACGTACATTGCAATTATATATTTTTTTCAGGAATTACCAGATGTAATAAGTGAACTTTAATGATAAAATGCTTATTATAGGATAAAATTATTTGTAAAATAAGTCTCAACTGTTGTCAGATATATATAGGATTTATTGTGAGAAAAACTGTAGATACATGCATGACTGGTATTTTGGAGTTATTCCCCTTTACCCTGTAATTATTACAATGTATGCTTTGACATGTGATTAACAATTAGAACAGGTGTATTGATATTAAAAGATAATCACTGTCAACCGACCACAATCTGGATGTGTCAGATTTGACATACAGGTTATAAAATATATATTTCTTATAACATGCATGTGAGTGGGTGTGTTAATGTGTGTTTGGGTTTGCATGTTTATCATTTATAGATGATCAACATTTTCCATTTAAGTGGTTTTTTTTATTTCATTGAATCAAAAAAAACTGTTAGGCATTATTTGAAAATGTTATAAATGAATATTTACATTTTATTGTACTTTAGATGAAAGTGCACATTAAAATGTTTTCTAAAATTAGCTTTCTTCTTCAAACTGGGTTAATTCATGATAAACAACCAAATTCCATAATTGAAAATGTTTAAGCTAAACAACCAGATTCACAAATTGAGAATGTTTAAGATTAACAACTGATTCACTAATTGAAATTTTTTAATGTAAACAACTAATTCACTAATTGAGAATGATGTAAACAACCAGATTTACCAATTGACAGTATAAGGTAAACAACCAGATTTACCAATTGACTGTGTAAGGTAAACAACCAGATTTACCAATTGACTGTGTAAGGTAAACAACCAGATTTACCAATTGACTGTTAGGTAAACAACCAGATTTACCAATTGACAGTATAAGGTAAACACCCAGATTTACCAATTGACTGTGTAAGGTAAACAACCAGCTTAACCAATTGACTGTGTAAGGTAAACAACCAGCTTTACCAATTGACTATGTAAGGTAAACAACCAGATTTACCAATTGACTGTGTAAGGTAAACAACCAGATTTACCAATTGACTGTGTAAGGTAAACAACCAGATTTACCAATTGACTATGTAAGGTAAACAACCAGATTTACCAATTGACTGTGTAAGGTAAACAACCAGATTTACCAATTGACTGTGTAAGGTAAACAACCAGATTTACCAATTGACTCACTAACTGACTATGTTCAGGTTAAACAACCAGATTCACTAATTAAGTATGATCAACGTAACAGCTGATTCACTAATTGAGAATGGTCTAGATAAACAACCACATTTACTCATTGACTATGGTGAAGGCAAACAACCAATTCAGTATTTGAGTATGATTAAGGTAAACAACGATTTCACTACTTGACTATTATTATAAAGGTAAACAACTAGATTCACTAATTGACTGATCATGGTTAACAGCTGATTAAGTAATCGAAAATGATGACTGAAAACAACCAGATTCACAAAATGAGTATGATTAAGATAAACAGCAAGATTCACTAATTGTATACGATCAAAGTAAATAACAGACTCACTCATTTACTTGGTTCAAGATTCACTGAGTGAGTTCTAGGTAGACAAACAAATATCAATTTTATAATCAGGTATAGTCTGAATGGTATTTCAAGTTTTGAATGCTTTTATAAAGGCATGTCAGAGATACTTCACATCTATGTTGACATAGAGCTACATATTAGTTTTCTCCATTCTGTTTCCTTTTTAAAGAGATCAACGCTTTCCATCATATTTATCCGCCAATTTCTGCTGTTGTGTTATAAAAAGCTAAAACATGGGATAATGTTCTTTAAGATTATCTTCACATCATTCTAACAATGTGTGGTTTAACATCCGATCAATAGTCTCTCTGGCTGTGTAAAAGCCGTAATGATAACTTACGGTTGCAATGATGTGCTTGATTGACTTAAAAAAACATTCCATTTCCAATTAGTTGTTGACAACTTTACAGAGGTATTGATGACCATTAATTGCATCTATTTTAGTTTTTATTGAGAGAATTATCATGTGGTTTAGGAAAATTTTGTTTTCTATTAGAGAATTTTTGTAGAAGTAAGTTTTGATTTGTATCCACATGGCTCATACATGTAGCCATGCATGTTTGAAAAAGCTAAAAAAAACAAAAACGTCTGAAACAATGTACATTTATTTATTGATTAAAAATTAATAACAAATAACCCTTTGAATATTTGGTTCCAGTGTTTGATAAATGATATTTATGCAATAAAGCAGGAGGAGATGTGTTAGCAATTCTCTTTGTTAAAACTGACACTTTGTATTGGTAATGAGGCTAATTGTGTATAAGCTATGAGTCATAGGTGTTTCCTAGATGGTGCTACTGCAGATTATACCCACATCTAGTTCAATGTATTTACGTCAGGACTTAAAGGGGCAATAACTGCATGATTTTTTTGATTTTTTTCCAAATTTTTCTTCTTCGTTTTTTTTTACTACCGGTACTAAGATTGATATAAATTGACAAATAGAGATATACACAGGCATACCGGTTTATATTTTGTGAAAATTTCAATCGCAATTGATTAACACAACTGTACTTATTGTATAGGAATTCCACATTGGACGCGACCTTATTTTCACAAAATATATAGAAATATAAGTTTTGTATATAGCTCTAATTTAGTATTGTACATCAAGTTCAAAAAAATTGTAAGCACAACTATTAATGTCCCTTTAAACAAGGATAAGTAAGTCAGTTTTGTCTTTCATTTTTTTCTATATTACATAACCTTTATGCACTTTATAGACAGTTGAATCCAGACTTTAAGACTTTACATGGTATTCAATCTAAATACAATTTTTGTCAATCGAAATTTGCATTGGCTAAGTGATTGCATTTGTTTCACATGCAACGTGTAATTAATTCCTGGTAAAAACAATAAAACCTAGTCTGGTTTGTAGGTTAACCAGGATTTTGTTTTTTCTTCATGTTACATTAATTTGATTGGTGTTTTGTGGTTACAATGGTTTTCTATTTTGAGACACAAATTACTCATTTTAATTCCAGCTTTTAAGTTACTGAAATGTCAGCATCCAGGAACACTTACTTGTCACCTAGCTGTAGAGCTGTTATCTTGATTGAAATTAGCATCTCGATATCTGCTTATTTTCAAAAAGTTTGCAAGTGAAAAGGGGCTAGGACCCATAGGCCCCCAGAAGGGGTCAAAAAGGACCAAAACTAGTCATACCTTTAAAAATTCTCATGAACCATGAGTTTAAAATTTTGCATGCATGATTGTTATGTCAATATTTACAAATTTTGCAAACAAAAACAAAATAAGTTTACGAACTAGCTACTAGTTATATAATGTACATGTACCTTGGGTTGAAAATCAATAGATTGAAATTTGATAAAGAAGACTAGGTATGGTGCTAGGTAATGACATGAGACCCTTCCTGTTGAATATAACGAAGATCATATCAGGAACATTCCTGACAAAAAAGTGGCATAGTTTTTCGTGAATAAAATGTTGAATTTACATGTCAGATGAGGCAATATCAGCTGTCATTTGTAGTAGCGGGTAGAAATAACACAACTTCCGTAATTTTGTCAGTAAAATTTCTGCCAAAACTCACAAAATTTGGTCAACTCGAGAACTTTACTGTAGTCAACTGGTATACATCTGAAAAAACATGAAAGATTGCATTAATCAACATGTACACTTAGGTCATGTGATGTGGACACACAAACAACTAATAGATACGTACATCAGAAATCCTAAGTGATGAAAAATTCATACTTAATTAAGAGTTACTAATTACACAACGTTAATGTCCATTTTCATTTGGATTTTTTCCCCCATATTTCATAAACCTGATATTTCTGTTAATTGCAGTGAGTAATTCCTCATGTTTGTATGTATGCATGTGTTTAATGTGAATTATATCATAGTTTGTAATTAAATATGTAATTTGAATGAAATCAAGGAAATAGAACAGGAAAATGCATAAATAGCACTATGGAAGTGTGAAGCTCAAAGTATAAGTTTTTTCTTCTGGTTTCTGTATATTTATCTTTATATAGATAAATCTGAGTACTTCAAAGTGGTACCTGGAGTTAGCTTAAACTGATAAAATCTTACATGGGTCTGTTGTGAAATCTCAGCCCAAGTTCACAAAATATTGTGACAAGCCTTGTCATGGACAAATTAAATTTTGAACTCGAGGATTGAGATTTCACCGTCTCTCCCTCAAAGTAGAGTTTGACTGATTTTCTCTCACATTGAAACAGTATAAAAGAGTGATTGCATTGATCTTTGTTTACAAACACCGAAATGGAGGGAAAAAATATGTTACAAAGTAGTTCCGACACTTCCAAAATGGGGTTTTATCACCCTGCAAGCTGGGATAACATTTTCCGCTTCATCTAATTTCCCAGACAAATCAATTTCATGTGAGAGAAAAAGAAATCTCCACCCAAGTGGTAAAAATCTGGTTGTCCAATCTGAGGGTGTCCTGAGGATTGAACATTCTTATGCTTACCATGAAGGTTAAATCTTGTGATCGGCTAATATTGAACTTTATGAAATATCGTAAAAAAGTTCTCAGATTCACAAATTATACAATTTAAAGACATACTGATCAAAACTAGTGCACATACACTGCAATTAGTCAGAAAATGATAACAACAACGCGATACATACACCACTAATTAGCGATCGCATGTGTACCGTTCACTGCTGTTACATCGATATGGAAAGCATGTCAGACATGAATATATGTCAAATTATGGGAAGTATTTTATTGAAAACTGCAGTTATTCATTTTTCTAACTAAAAATATTGTATTTTTATACATATACTTTTATCACTTTCAAGTTAAACCGATAAAACAAAAGAATGTTTTGGTATTCTCCGACCAGTTTGAGACTCCACCATTGAACAGAAGTGTTATATAAATAGACTTCACAGATTGAGGTTGCTTCAGGGGAAATTCAAAGAAGGATGACAAATTATTAATTTGTTTTCAGCTTTATTTCCTTCCTCATAGCATTTCAACGCTCTATTTCTGTTCCTAAACATAAAGCACAATTTCTCTATCGATTCTTTTTCTGTTTTTTGTGTTTTGTTTGTTTGCTACCTGTATGTCATAGTGTTTACGTCTTTGTGGAATGTTGGTAATCTCGGACCCATCTCAAGTTTGTGCCCATCTCAACTCGTATCCTCTTTGGCTAAGTCATGCCTACAGTTGACCTACTCATAACCAAAACAATCGGAAGAGTCGTACCCATTGTTTTACTAATTCGTACACAATGATGGTCACACCGATGACTAAGTTCTGAAGCACATAGAAAAACTATCTGGTCTCAATCATTTTTCTACATAGAAATCATGAATATCTGTTATGCTTTTTCGGTTTGTTCCAGTTAGTGTTCATATCATGTGACCTCAACAGAATGTTGGGCAAGATCCTTTCCTGTTTAATTTAATTCCTGCGTAACTAATGGGAAGATAATAACTTTATTTTGCAAAGCATATTGCCATTAAAATCAAAATTAACAACCTTACTGAGTGTAAATCGCCAGTCAAGTGCCTTTAAGATTTCCCTTTCCACCCAACACTCCTATGTTTGATTAATTTTCACCTGTGCTTCAAATACATGATAATGCACATTCTGCACAAATAAAATCTGAGCCAATTTTAATGTATTACATTCTGATCACATGGATCAAATTACATCATGATGTCATGATATGTATATCTTATATACACCATAGGGTGTGGACAGAGAAATTCTGACTTGGCGAAATGGTAGATATGCCTGTCCAAGGTAGAAGAAATGTATTATATCTGGTGATTCAATGTCACCTCTCTCACTCTGTTCTCGCGCTGTTTCTCTCTCTCTCTCACTCTGTTCTCGCGCTGTTTCTCTCTCTCTCTCTCTCTCTCTCTCTCTCTCTCTCTCTCTCTCTCTCTCTCTCTCTCTCTCTCTCTCTCTCTCTCTCTCTCTCTCTCTCTCTCTCTCTCATATAAAATATTTTGCTAGGCAATACAGGTCCTAGAGACATGAGTTGGGATGAAGTGTTTACCTGAGAACAAGTGCTTTATTATGCTAAACTTGTGAATACATTGTATTTACAAAGTTTTGACCATAAACAAAACATATAAGGAAGATAAAATAATTGTTTGTCGTAGAAAGATAACAAATCAGGATTTATGTGTTTGTTTATTTTATTCAGTTCAGGTATTTGCACTATACATGTCATATTAATAGGTACACCCTATATGATCTAATGTGTGTTTGTCAGATGATAAGAAAATGGTTAAGTTATGGTATTTCCATCGCAGATTGATGGGACCAGATTAACCTTACTATTTACATAGATATTTAAAGAAAGGGAAGACTAAAATGTGTTGACAGCCTTCTCACCATCAACATATATAATGTTAAATTAAATAAAAGTGTACCAGTCACTTATACAGCCCTGTATGGAGCCCCATCTGATCAGCAGTAACATCAATTTCAGCTGATGTGTATCAATTTATGTTGACATAAATACTATATAGAAAAATGAGAATCAGCTGATTCCCTATATGGAGCCCCAGATAAACAGAAGCCCCTACATCTGATGAAGGGGGTGCTAATTGATTAACATTGACATATATAATACACAAACAACTTAGCTACAGGGATCTCATTTTACTGTTAAACAAACAGTTTGCACATGTCAGGTTGAAAAGTCTTAAAGGTGTCAGAAGAATTGTTTATATGTCTGCTACTGCTCATAAATTGTATATGGTCAGTTGGGATAGTGTCCTAATGGTCAGACATAAGATGTTAACATAAATTGTGTATTGTCATACATAGGCTTTGTATGGTCAGTCAGGATAATGTCCTAATGTTCAGACATAAGAGTTAACATAAATTGTGTATTGTCATACATAGGCTTTGTATGGTCAGTCAGGATAATGTCCTAATGTTCAGACATAAGAGTTAACATAAATTGTGTATGGTCAGTCAGGATATTGTCTTGATGGCCTGATAGAATGTCCAAATGATTAGAAATAAGATGTTAACATATAGTAACTGTGTATGGTTGGTCAAGGTAATGCCCTGATGGTCAGACATAGGCTGACTGTGGTCAACCACAATAATGTCCTAATGGTCAGACATAGACTTTTCTATGGTCAGTCAGGAGAATGGTCAGATTGATATAATAAATCACTTTGTTTTAACAAGGCAGGTACCACAGCTGAAAGTGTTGATATGATAGTCCTACTTATCAACAAAAACAATTCTGTTGTTCTGTCTGAATTGGTCCATTTTGGAAATTTACCTGCTTACGATACATTTGTACTTCCTGTTTAGACATACATTTGTATATGCAGGTTCAGGTATACTGATGCATTTAGAATGTTAATCAGGTATTACAGGGAAGTTTGAAACATTATAAGAGTCTCATATTTTTATGGCAAAATTCAATTTCATTTTCAGTTTCAATTTCTTTATTGACATGAGCCATATTCATAGTGTTAGCCATCAATGATACTGACAATACACATACAGATGTATATATAGATAAGTGAAATGTGGGGGATTTAATGTTTTGTAATTAAGCCATCGTTATATTGTATAACCAGCAATATTTTAAGTTTTATATATCACTTGTATAACCACATGTGAATATTATCAATATGATGGTTAATATCATGTCAAATTTTATTATTAAATAATATTTCATTGAAATTGGATAGATAAGCGAGAATGACATGTCTATTTATCTTTCGTTCTGTAACGTAACTCGGTGAATCGGGTTGATGATACCCTCATTATCTTATATTCGTATGTTCTGTGGAATACAACGCCAAACACGATCTGCCATAAATACACATTGTTGCGGCATGTCTTGTAAACTAGTTAGGGGGCAGAGGTGCCAAGGATACAAATCCACGCCTCGGAAAAGATTGGTTACTTGGATCAATTTCATATGAACTTGCGATTTTGGTTTTGAGAACCAATTATGGAACACTCCAGAAAGCTTCTACATGTATGTAGACTGTAGTTGTTATTCTGAAACCTAAAGTCAGTTTTTTATGTATATATATATATATATATATATATATATGTAGTTGATAAAATTGTTGATTTTTTTTTTTAATTTCTTTTCCTAGTCAGAATTTATTTTCTATCGGTACTTGGCATATTCTTCCATTTCTTAACACCAACATTTTGTTGAGTCAATGGCATATTCCAAGATTTATGTCTGAAGTCTTTTTTTAACTTATAGGCAAATCGACTTACCGGCACACACACACACACACACACACACACACACACACACACACACACACACACACACACACATCTTATTTTGTAGGAGTTGTCTGCCCTTCTTTCACTGTCTAAGATCAAGATGATGCTTTAAGATAAGAATACAAATGTAAATTTCACACAAAAAGTCAAGGCTTAGGATCATTGTACTTCTTTTTGCTTTACTTTAAACTTATAGTTTGTACTAATCATGTTTGATGTTATGAATGTAATGATATTTCTGTATCGGTGGCGAGAGAGAGTTTTATAATCTTGTGCCGAGACGATGTAGTTGTTTGTCAGTCTCAATCTGTATCAGAATCTGTGATAGAAATATACGAGTACAAAAAAAAGTCATTTGGCATTCAGATGAACCAGATTGAATGAATAGTTGTTTACTGATGTGGTGCCTTTGACATCAACCAAGTGTCACTTTTCTTAATTCTGTATGTCAAGGAAATGTCTGGTGAGTTTACTTGTAAAACTGATATAAGGTGCATGCCAGTCGTGTTAAAGCCTTATAGATTTTTATTGTTAACTACTTTTATAGTCTGTGGGCCAGTAACAGATTTCAGTATTTTTTGTTTTTTGTGTTATTGTTTTTTTTTTTCTTATTTGGGTACCTGAGCCAATTCCTTCTTTATAAAATGTTTCACACCAATACATTTCGGCACAATTATACTGTATGCTGCTTCATTGAATCATAATGTGTCTAGGAGTATCATCCAATGACAAGAGTTATTTCTCTTTGTTGACCTATGTGACATAGTATTATCGGTTTTCGCAGTCTTCCTCAATACATTACAGGCCCTCATTTACATCATAAATCTGTCAGATTTATAAAAGATTTCAAGATCGTTGTGTTAAATAGTTAATACATAGTCAAACACTTTATTTACCTTTCTTTCACAGCCAATAACAAAAAAGCTTGTAACGTATTTATAGGCTCAGATATTGATCAGATTATTAGTCACAGCATGTTTGTTTTGTTTGTTTCGACTATATTGACAATGTAAAATTTCATGTCAGACACTTGCCATTAAATAAATTTAAGAAATATGATTAAAGTCAATAATGTTGCATTTAGAATAAACTCGAACCTGTTTAATCAACACATAAACAGCAAGTGATCAATAGAAAGGTAGTTCATTCTCTCCCATTGTGTAGCGGCCTTCATCTCCAGTGATTTTACTGTGAGTGATAACAAACAGCTAAATGATGTGAGAATTAATTGCATTTAAATAGATTTTTATTTGCTTTCAACAAATATAGTCCATGGAATCATGAAAAACTTTGAGAATTAATGTTATCTGTAAGCCAACATTGCTTTGCTCAGAATGACTGTTTTTGCATGTTGTTATTAATTAATAAGTCTCAAAATCTAGTGCACATATAGAGTTGAAATATTATTCCTTTGATCCTTCAAAAACTGCTATATAAATGGGATATGAGCATGGATTCAATTTGTGGTATTGTCATATACCTATTTAGTGAGAGTATTTAAAGTTACCTGAGCCTCTCAGGTGACAAATTTCCATCCATGTTAATACCATGTGTTGTGTCTTTACATTAATTTTGTTTTGTCATATTTTTTGATTGAAAGTTTCAATTTTGATACACCAAATCAGGGATTTTCCTATGCAAAAATGGCATGTATTTTCCCCAAATAACGCAAAAATTCCCAATTTTGAATTTAGAAATAAAAAAGTATTTTCAAACAAGTTGTCTCAAATTAACTTTTTCTGATTTTAGTAAAAATGTTGTATATTTGCTCAGATTTCTGGACCATGAACCCAGAATTTTGGAAGTAAAAAAATCCCTGCAAAAACATGTAAATCCAAACCTCAAATCCCCAGATATTGTCAGTTTCTTGGAACAAAATATGACAATATAATTCCCATTTGGCTATAAGAATTAGGCCAGCATCTATTTATGATTGATAGGAAATATGAGATGGTATGATCCTGTAATTGACCTATCACTAAGTGTCCCATGCATTGTTTTGACGCCATTGGATTGTGATTTCATAATCACACAAGTGTTTGACGGGCCATTTAATTGTGACATCATAATTGAAAAGTACCAACTCAATTTATAATTCTTTTTCAAATGCCCTTGAGCTGTGTGACCTTGACCTTCATCTAGCCTCCCATCAAAAAATCATTAAGTAAATGCTTTATCTTCCTTAATCAATCATAAAAAATATCTCATCTCAAAGAGTGCTAAATGTAAGGATGTGTATTTCTTATTTTATTAAAAAAAACGATATTTGATGGTGGATTACCCAAAGTATGTATTTCTGTAGTAAACATTTGATTGTTGATTGCAGATTACCCAATGTACAGTGTATTTCTGTATTTATAACAAAGTGATTCTGGATGATGGATTACCCAATGTATGTATTTCTGTATTTCAAACAAAACCATTATGGATGGCAGATTGTTACAAGACTTTATGATGATGTCTTAACACATGTCTAAGGTCTGTAGCACTTGTTGGTGACATTAACACATAATACACATTCAGCATTGTTAAAACTTCATCTCGCCAGCACTAATGAATATTGATTTATGTTGAAATCTCATTTAAGTATGTAATTTAAACTTGTAAGTCTGTGAACTAAATGTCAAAAGTTAAAATGATAAAGAATGTTAATGGAATTTGTAGGAAATGAAATTCTGTTACCCAAATTAAATCTGAAATCAAGTAATTGAAATGTTGATTAATACCAAGAAGATGCTGGTTTCTTTATCAAATAAATAAACCAATTAATTTCTATAAACAATTGTTTTCCCATATATGGTCTCTGGTTCATTTCCATAGGCAGACCCAATGGAAGTAGATAAGACTTATTGTCTTGGAATCCAGCTTTATTTTCAGGAAATGTCCAAGATGGTGTAAGACTTGCTGGAATTTTACTTTTTATTTGTTGGTAATTCCTGTCGTCAGATATCAGGTGTAACACTTTTTCCTGTTGTTAATAATTCCTGTGGTCAGATATTAGGTGTAATATAATGTTTCTTTTGGTTATTCCTGTCATCAGATATCAGGTTTAACACTTTTTTCTGCTGTTAGTAATTCTGTGGTCAGATATTAGGTGTAATATAATGTTTCTTTTGGTTATTCCTGTTGTGTCAGATATCAGGTTTAACACTTTTTTCTGCTGTTAGTAATTCTGTGGTCAGATATTAGGTGTAATATAATGTTTCTTTTGGTTATTCCTGTCATCAGATATCAGGTTTAACACTTTTTTCTGCTGTTAGTAATTCTGTGGTCAGATATTAGGTGTAATATAATGTTTCTTTTGGTTATTCCTGTTGTGTAAGATATCAGGTTTAACACTTTTTTCTGCTGTTAGTAATTCCTATCATCAGATATCAGATGTAACACTTTTTCCTGTTGTTGGTACTTCCTGTCGTCAGATATCAGGTGTAATACAGTTTTTATTTTTGGTCATTGGTAACTCCTGATGTCAGATATCAGAAGTCACACCAAAACATTTAAATATTTTTCTCCATCATGCATTACTAATTGACAGGTGAATAGGCCTTTGGGGTTGCAAAAATACCAGATTAAGAATTTTGTCATTTAGAAAATATAGTTCCTCTATTATCAAACATTGATTGACAACTGCAGGTTGACATTGATTGGTTAAAACTGTAAAGTCCCTCCCTGGAAAAACTCCAAATGATACACTTGAATCAAGGCATAAACAAAATTTTTTGAAAAACTTTTTCAAAAACTTTAAGTCAAGTTACACGTTTGTACTTTGTTTTGGAGGATCAAAGCTTGATCCCAACTCGGTACATATACTTGTATATCTTATGCTTTCAACATGCAAGATTAATTGCATAAGGAGAAACAGCAGGTCGTGTGCAGACACATTTCATCTTGGATTGGAATGCCTAATGTGAAGATCTTAGATATAAACTGTTGGATATGTTATCCCATGGCTGATTAGCATATATCATGCTTTGACATGAATTATTTTTGACACATTCCCTGATCACTATGAGAACTGCTGATTTCTCTACTGTGATTCTGCTGTTTCCTATCAAAATTAGAGAGGCGATAGAACTTGAAGTGATATATTTCAAAAAGCAAGTTGGCTAATCAGATCAGGCATTCGAGTTCATTTTGTTTTCATTTATAACTAATTGTGAAGAAGATGAAGTAACGCCATAGCATGTCTGCAATTCTTTGTATGTGTATGCTATACCTATAAAGAGGGTCAATGTAAGCAGAAAATAACAGAATTACCTAGCCTTTACACTATTTCTGTCACATTTAATCAAGCTGTTGAAGTTGGCTGTAAATTGAGGGTAATTATAATATAAAGACGGGCATCATGAAAGAAAGAAAAAAGGGGAAGATGGGGCTTTAGTGGCCATTTCACCAGAACATCACACTTAAAACCACAGCATTTCTCATCTCAAAGTTATCTTTTGTTTCAGCTTGTAATGGAGCCTCCTGTCAAGTGCAGGTTTGAGTTCCTCTGGTTGTTATTTTTTTTTAATCATAATGAGAAAGTTTGCCAGTTTACTTACAGAAAGCCAGTGGTCTCTGGGTAACCAGGTTCTCTCCTCCACCATTAAAAACTTGCTGCCACCATATAACTGAACATTGTTGAGTGTGGCATAAATAAAATACAACTAAACATTTTTAAAAATTTAATTTGTAATGGAGCCTGAGTTTATTATGTTGGAAAGTTTGCTAGTTCACTTACCAGAGCAGGTGCTCTTTTTTACATGAAAATTTGTTGACTGTGACAGAAACTTTACTTTAATACAAAATCAACAAGCAGTCTGTGAGAACTGATAAATCAATTCATGTTCCTAACCTGCCAAACCATAAATAAGGAATGGTAAGCAATTACAAAACGTTGTTAATTAAAACCTTAACATAATGGATGGATGGATGGAGGGAAGGATGCAGATAAGAACTTGAGTTTTAACATTACCTTTTATTCATTTAATCACACAAGATATAAAAACATAGTAAAAATATAATGATATTTTATGAAAGTTTCTGGCCTGTTAATACATGTATCATAAGTACATGCAACTGGTTGTTTGTACAAGGTGGGCTGGAAAGACTGTGAGTTAGTCATTAGGTAAGGTAGACTGGTTGTTTGTACAAGGTGGGCTGGAAAGACAGTAGTCATTAGGTAAGGTAGACTGGTTGTTTGTACAAGGTAGGCTGGAAAGACAGTAGTCATTAGGTAAGGTAGACTGGTTGTTTTTACACGGTGGGCTGGAAAGACAGTAGTCATTAGGTAAGGTAGACTGGTTGTTTGTACAAGGTGGGCTGGAAAGACAGTAGTCATTAGGTAAGGTAGACTGGTTGTTTGTACAAGGTGGACTGGAAAGACAGTAGTCATTAGGTAAGGTAGACTGGTTGTTTGTACAAGGTGGGCTGGAAAGACAGTAGTCATTAGGTAAGGTAGACTGGTTGTTTTTACACAGTGGGCTGGAAAGATAGGTAGTCATTAGGTAAGGTAGACTGGTTGTTTTTACACGGTGGGCTGGAAAGACAGTAGTCATTAGGTAAGGTAGTCTGGTTGTTTTTACACAGTGGGCTGGAAAAACAGGTTGTCATTAGGTAAGGTTTCAGCATATAATATATATAACATATAAACATATATAAAAGAACATGTAGATTGCTGCCAGACACACTTCACAGTTACCAGCTACCATATCTTTGAGAGGAATTTATCATAGCTTCAGATTTTGTGGTTTTACGGCATCTTAAGTTAATTCTAACGGGAAGATCCACTTAGATTTCTTTGTGAGCTTTATTACAGCTGAGGATTTTATGTGTAAAATATATAAGCAATATATGTCAATATGATATTAAAAGCACCAAAGATCTGATGTCTACATTGTGACAGGTGTTAGGTATCCCAGAAAATAGTTACACATCAGCCCACCTAAACATCAGAAAATTTACACACTGACTCGCTGAATCATGCCTCTTAATGTAATATGCTAAAATTGTGCAAATAGTCAGAGAAATTTAACATGCAATTGTATTACTGCATACTGGGTGTTAAGCTGTGCTGCTGTTGTAATAATTATTTTTTGTTTCGGTTGTGAAGTATCTGGTGAATTGCCTGCACTACCTCACACTCTCACACATGCATGCATGCATTTATTTATATACATACACATATATGTAAACAAACACCTACAAATAGACACACAGGAAAAGAAAGCGCAGAGGAGAAATTTGATTTTTTTTAATGGTGTCTTATGCCACTCTCAATAATTTATGAATTATATAGTGGCGGCCAGTTTTTAATGGTGGAGGAGAGTACCCCGGAAGAGACCACCGGGCTTCCGCAAGTAAACTGACAAACTTCCTCACAAAGTCAGCTCAGGTTCCAATGGAGCTTAAACCTGCGCTGACCAGAAGTGAGACACTTCTTGTTCTAACCACCCGGCCACAGAGGCCCAGCAATAGAGAGATAAATGAAAAGTAAGATGTAACATTACAATACACCAGAGAAGCAATGAGACCAAGGGTAAAAGAGACATTTTATGTCTTTATTTTCTCCCTCTCAACATATGGGCAGCCAATCAGAGACTGTTATGTAAGCTGCATTAGCTTGTTTGTTAATTGTTGTAAAATAAAGAAGATTTATTTAGAAACTATACATTTGTATTACATGCACCTGAAAAATTTACTTCTGAACTGAACACTTGGATATATTCACTCCTGTTTAATTTTTGCTTTATTTTTTTTATTTTAGTATTATTTTTTTGCCCCTAGATAAGACTATGAATTTAAAATGGAAGTGAAATGTTCAAGCTAAATAATTAAAGCAAGACAATACATGACATCCATGAAACTGTGGTGAATAAGGGCAAATTTAAGAGAGGGTGAATAATATTCTGTCATGAAAGGGCAAAAATAACTAGGGGCAAAAATTCCAATGTATACAGTATAATCGATCAAAATGTATAATGACCTGGGGCCCGTTTAACAAAAGGTCGTAAGTCCTAAATCCTAAGTATTAGTTCTAATTGTCATGGAACTGACCAATCAGTGATGCGTTGCCATGGTAGTTACTACTAGGATTTAGGACTTACAAACTTTTGTAAAACTGGCCCCTGATACTGTAGTACAGAAAGTTCATTTCTATATGTTTATGAAATCTACATCTTAAGCTTTTTTTTCTTTTCTTTTTTCTCTTCTCCATCTTTTGTCATAAAAAATTGATTTTGTTCGTTAACATGCACACGAAATGCAAGCTCATGGCAATTCTTGCTTCTATCTGACTTGATTGCTTTACAGAATTATGCAGATTCTGATGTTCCCTCCAAAGTAATCTCTTCATCCTTCCTTGAATTCACTAGGGACAGATACCTTTTTGATTTTGACAAGTGAAATGTTTAAATAAAGAAATTAAAACAAGCCTCTTTGTATTGGAATGTCCTGGGGGATGCATGTTGATTTCTTTTGTTCTCATAAAATTCTTGTAATAGTGGTATTGTTGTGGGTTTACGACAGCTTTGCACTTGCGTAATGAAGCTTCATAAGATTGTTTCTCCCTTTAATTTCCTTTTTATTTTAAATGTAATGTAGGTAGATTACCACTGGAAAAACTTTAATTTGATCAGGGAAAATGAGGTATGAGAAAGGAAAGAAGTTAAAGCTTTTAACTTGAAATTAATGAATTGGAGCGTGAAAATTCTTGTCAGTCATGTCAGTTTCAGGGAACTTTTTTCAATCTGAAGACTTATTGACAGTTTAACACATTTTGACAGTGATGGTTGTTGCACTCTTTTCATGCAATTTGCCTCCGTTAATTGCAATATTTTGGGCTATTTTTGGAAGTTTCTGGGCATCTTTGCCCTTTAAAAGTGGTTATTCATCACCCTGTATTTTATTGGCACATCAAACTTCTGTTCTTTATAAATGAGTACCCTTTGTATGCAGCTGGCTAAGTGTCTGAACGGTTTTATGTCAATATCATCTCCAAAACATAACAGCTAAGAATATATGTACATTGCAACCTATCTCTGAATACCATTCCAGTGAGAAACATGTGAGAATAAAATTGTTTTTGAGAAACCACATGTCTTGAGAGACCAAATTTTATATGCAAATGGAATGGTCCCTCAAGACAGATTCCAGTGTGTATGAGAGAGAGAGAGAGAGAGAGAGAGAGAGAGAGAGAGAGAGAGAGAGAGAGAGAGAGAGGGGGGGGGAATGATTAATTTGAGTAAAACTATATTAGCAAAAATATATGTACTTAAATTAGAATACTGTTATTTCAAAATAGTACATTGTAATATAATTTCCCTCCCCCATATCCCTACACCTAATGTTTCTACATGCTTGGATATTATAATACTGTGAAATGATAACTTGTAATAAATACATATGAAATTGATTAGTGTAATTGATTTGTACATTGACAATACTTTTACTGGTGACACAGCTGTGATATGAAGGTAGATGTATGCCTAGGTTCAAACTTAGGTTGTGTCCTGTAATAATTTAACAACATGTTCACAAACTGCAGGCAATGAATGTCAGGGCTTGCTCCATTATTATTTGCCACTTGACTTTCATAGCCCAGGTAATGATTTTCTGTTTTTACTGTGAAGGGTGTTTCTGTTGGATTTGTCACCTGATTAAAGTAGTCAATTTCACCTCAAATTAGTATCAGGTTTACCTAAAATCATGACCTTACATGATCTCGTCATTGTTCACCTGTGCAGGTAACTCAACACCTGAGGAGGAATGCTCTCTACCTTGCAGATTATTCACACCTTGATAAAGATACCTTTGCTTGTAATACTGATGTGAGGTCAAATCCCAGTGAATTGTGATAAAAATCATTAATATCTTTTTATCTTGGGGGATGGGGGGATGGAGTACATGTAATAATGTACATTATCATGTATAGAAGTGTTTCACCTGTAAAGTATTTTGCCTGTTGCATATTATTACTGATCTACTATGTTGATATTGACACTGAAATTTAAGGCCAATTTGAGTCTTGTCATTCATTGTATGAGTAAGTAGCTGTACCTTATAGATTTTATCACTTTATAATATATTGTAGTTAAGGTTGCTATACAACCTAGGGAGTATGTTTAGCTCACCTAGGAAATGCTCATGCTATTGTTGTATTGTTTTTTTAACGTCCCACTCAAGAAGATTTAACTCATGTGGAGACGTCACCGAATGCCGATGAAGGGCTTGTGAATTGAGCACTTTACCACAAGGAACTGCTCATAAGAAGCTGCATAATGTGTGATTTCCAATGATTATTAACCAGCCCTGTAGACAATCACAAACAAAGCAATTACTGTATACCTGGAAATTTTCGCCCATGGTTATTGACCTATCACCAAAAACCCAACACAACACCTGTTGGCAAACTTTTCCATTTTTCCATTTTCACAATTAAATGGTGCGTCAAACACTTGTGTGATTGTTACATCAAAATCGAATGACATAAAAAAAGCACATGGAGAGCTGCCTATCAGACACTTGGCGATAGGTCAGTTTTCACCCCTTTGTGATGGAAAACCTATTAACTGTCTTAAAAATCGCCCTAAATCATTATTGTGTCAAGAATGGCATGTATGTTCGTGTTTTAATCATTTACCTTTAAAATGTTACGTTCATTTTAAATTCACCTTCTCATTTAAGGACGAAAATTAAATGGTAGCAAAAAATTTTCAGATGTACAGTATATCTTAGCAAGGATATACAAAATACTGATAAGTTGGTCAAAGATCATCTTAGCAAGGATATACAAAATACTGGTAAGTTGGTCAAAGGTCATCTTAGCAAGGATATACAAAATACTGGTAAGTTGGTCAAAGGTCATCTTAGCAAGGATATACAAAATACTGGTAAGTTGGTCAAAGATCATCTTAGCAAGGATATACAAAATACTGGTAAGTTGGTCAAAGGTCATCTAAGCAAGGATATACAAAATACTGGTAAGTTGGTCAAAGGTCATCTTAGCAAGGATATACAAAATACTGGTGAGTTGGTCAAAGGTCATCTTAGCAAGAATATACAAAATACTGGTAAGTTGGTCAAAGGTCATCTAAGCAAGGCTATACAAAATATTGGTAAGTTGGTCAAAGGTCATCTTAGCAAGGATATACAAAATACTGGTAAGCTGTTCAAAGGTCCAAGGCAAAGTAGTTAAGTTTTAAGTTTATGTGAATATTTACATGTATATTCAATAAATTTTGTAACAATATAGATATATGATATAAATAATTTGATGGAAGAAAACTTACAAAAATCCCTTTTTATTGGGGGGGGGGGGTCATGTCAAAGTTCAAGTGTGTTGCAATTTGAATTTTGAATAGTGCTTTATGCCACATTCAACAATGTTTTTAGTTACCGTATATGGTGGCTGCTTGTTTTTAATTGTGGAGGAGAGAACCAAGTTACAGTATACCTGGGAAGAGACCAACAGCCTTCCACAAGTAAACTGGCAAACTTTCTCATGAATTCATCTCAGATGCCAGTGGGGCTCGAACCTGCACTGACCAGAAGTGGTTCAAAGCATGATGCTCTAACCACATGGCCATAGAGGACTCTCAAGTGTGTTGGAAAATGTCTTCACATCCCACATCAAACGTTTTTCATTATGATTGATTGTTTTAGATATGTGACACTTTATTCAATTTCAAGCCTTCAATCATATCAGTGCAAATGTCATTTCTGTGGTTTAGGGTGTCACTCCCATTACTACAACCATCAGTCTGGTGATCAGATGCCATTTTGAGAATTCTGTAAACTCTGAGCAAGCTTTTGTGTAAAGGACTGAAATCTGATTTTGGGTTGTTGTAACATAAAAGTAGTTAATAATTTAAGATTACAAATAAAAATAGAAAAATTTGTGTCAGACCTATAGGGTACTTTTTTTATTTATTTTAACTTGTTTTGAATCATGATATATTTTTGTCTACTTTTAAAAGCATAGTGAAATATTCATGACAATTATCATGTAGAACTTTTACATCAATTTATAATTAAGTTATCAATAAAGGCTTAAGACAATAGTGTTATGTGCTCAGGGGTCTGGCCTGGTATCTAGTGCAAAATCAAATCTCTGAAGCAGTAGACCAAAGTGATCAATAAATAGTATGCATGGTTTCATATTCATATACACAAATGTATACACTCTTAATTATCATCTTTATCATTAAATCTTTCAGTAACTTCTCATTGTAATTCAGAGTACATAGCATTTGTCTAACAAGCTCTGGGTTCAGTTCCTGGTTTGAACAACACCTTAAGATTCATAAAACAGCTAGTGATTGTTATAAAAAAAGAACAGGGCTGTAAGTCCATAAGAAATTTGATATCACTTTTCTTATAATTGCTGACGTCTTCATTTGAATGGACATTCAACAAGAATATAAGACGAAAGTAAAGTGTAATCATATTTGAATATATTGGTGAAGTACCAGTACTGGCAGTAGTCAGCTATGACCAGTAGTCAGCTAAGACCAGTAGTCGGCTAAGACCAGTAGTGGGCTATGATTAGAAGTCAGCTAAGACCAGTAGTGGGTTAAGACTAGTGGTCAGCTAAGATCAGTAGTTGGCTATGACCAGTAGTCAGCTAAGACCAATAGTGGACTATGACCAGTAGTGGGCTATGACCAGTAGTCAGCTAAGACCAGTAGTGGGTTAAGACTAGTGGTCAGCTAAGATCAGTAGTTGGCTACGACCAGTAGTCAGCTAAGACCAGTAGTGGACTATGACCAGTAGTGGGCTATGACCAGTAGTCAGCTAAGACCAGAAGTGGGCTATGATTAGAAGTCAGCTAAGACCAGTAGTGGGCTATGACCAGTAGTCAGCTAAGACCAGAAGTGGGCTATGATTAGAAGGCAGCTAAGACCAGTAGTGGACTATGACCAGTAGTGGGCTATGACCAGTAGTGGGCTATGACCAGTAGTGGGCTATGACCAGTAGTCAGCTAAGACCAGAAGTGGGCTATGACCAGTAGTCAGCTAAGACCAGAAGTGGGCTATGATTAGAAGTCAGCTAAGACCAGTAGTGGGCTATGACCAGTAGTCAGCTAAGACCAGTAGTGGACTATGACCAGTAGTCAGCTAAGACCAGTAGTGGGCTATGACCAGTAGTCAGCTAAGACCAGAAGTGGGCTATGATTAGAAGTCAGCTAAGACCAGTAGTGGACTATGACCAGTAGTCGGCTATGACCAGTAGTCGGCTAAGACCAATAATCAGCTATGACCAGTAGTGGGCTAAGACCAATAGTCAGCTATGACCAATAGTCAGCTATGACCAGTAGTCGGCTATGATCAGTAGTCGGCTATGACCAATAGTCGGCTAAGACCAGTTGTCAGCTATGATGTGATTTTGTTTTTAGTATGTACTTTGAAAAAATTGTTTCCTTCTGTTTGAAAAAAAAATGTCCAACAGCAGATAGTTGATTTGAATAAATCTCACAAAATTGTTATTGCTTTATTAACATTTACTTTGAATTCCTCTTATTTTTCCCGCCAGCTATAATACTGTATACAAATCCCACAATGCAACATGAAGTAATTTCTGGTTTGATGCGTTTTGAGAGTAAATGCATTTAGGTGTTAATGCAGTGATCCTAGTGAACGAAATATAACGACTGAATTATTTGTGTTAGTATTAGCAGGATCCTCTACCATTAGTGACTTCATTTTTATTCCTCAAACTGCAGTTTGATGCAGGATCATCCCTGGATAGGTGGATCAAGTCAAATTTTCATCTTCACTTAAGATGTCGACATTTTATATTGTGATATACAATCTGATGTTGAGGGTTTTATTATCTTTCAAGACAGATGCTATCATATAACATTTTAAAATGTACGACATGTACCTGTACATATATTTTGAAATTTTGTTTCAATCTATGGGAATGATGAACAAAAGCCTGGGGTCTGTCGGCAGTGAGCAAGTCAGCAATAATACAGCTACAAATGCAATCTTTCAAATAAGTGATCGCTACACTTTTTGTGACATTATGTTTGCAGTTTATAAATTAGGATCACTTCTTATTCATTTTATACTATCAAACCAGTATTGATTTTCAGTTAATATATAACCCATTGGTGTATTTCATTATTTTTAGTTTTGCAATTATTAAGTGCTACATTGTAATGTTAGTGTGTTATCTTTGACATATATTCTGAGTAATGGCTACATGTTCTCTTTAGCCATACCATCGCAATCACTTGCGGTGAGGTATAGAGAGGTTCAAAAAGTATTCAGACAGTATTATTTAATGTCATATATATATATACAGTAAAACCTGCAATAGCGGCCACCTCTATATAAGGATCACCTGTCTATAAATGCCACTTTAGAAAAGTCCCTTGACTGCATACTTCAACTAAATTGAACCTGTGTATAAGGGTCACCTGCACATAAAGGTCAATATTCTCTGGTCCCTTGGGTGGCCCCTATATACAGGTTTTACTGTATATATATAATTTTAATTTTGTTTTGCACGTCTCTCTAGTGATATAATACTTACTTCACTAGTAGGAATCTGTGGAGTCTAATGCCTGGTACAGGGTCTTACTCTATAATGATATCCCACCCCCCCTCCAAAAAAAAAAAAATGAAAACCACACAAAAACAAATCAAAACCATAATGATACTAAGTAGAGACCTATATACTGGAAATAAGAAGCGAAAGTCACAGGTCTTATTGAAGAGACTTAAAACTGAGGTCCAGTGTTATGGAAGGCATGGAACAATTTTAAGAAATCTCACTGTATTGGAGTCGGTCCATAGCACACATCAAAATGTGTGGCACTTCACCTATAACTGGTAAAACATTGTAAAACATTGTCATAGAAATGATTGCTATGCTCTTTCCTACCTGTGTGATTGAAATCTCTTATAGCTAATGAATATTTATAGGGAGTAGGTGATGTCCTGTCACAATCCAATCACAGTAGTTGTGATCGGCAACATAAATTATGTCATAGTCTGTTGATCAGCCTTGATCTGATTGGTTGATGAATGTAAGCATCGTTTACTCACATTGGTGGGAGTTTCATGAATAATAGAAATATGTACGAGAGATTTCGGTAGCATGAGACGGGTAGGAAAGAGCATAGTGATTCTGGACTTTGGTTTTATGACGATAGATGTAAAACAGCAATGTAACAAACAAACTTGCCATAACCAGGTGAACTGTATAGGCCCACTGCTGAGATACCGCTGGGAAAAGGGGCAGTACAATTTAATAACCTGACTGTGTGATATTAATGCACTACTGCATTATAAAAGATATTATCTGTACAAAGAATTCAATACACATAACACATTTTACATTTTAAACATCTTGCCTGTTATTTTGGCTTTTAACCCACGAGTGAACATAGGTCAAAGCTATTATGCAATTTTACGCAAAGTTAACAAGTTCCTATTTATCTTTTCTGGTGTAGACAGCTTAGCACTTCAGTCATTTTTTTAAAAATTTTTGTGGGTGGCATTCATCCGTGATTATCATACTTTGAAAATCAGTTTTAAATGCATGCACTCACCTATAGGATGATCTTTATTTTGACTTGATATGGGATCATATGTCTGGAGTTATTACAAGCCGTATGTGAGCACACGATCATAGGTGGAAAACATTTATACAATAGGCAGATAAATGATGACAGAAAGACGGGTCGGTTATATCGTCTATAATGTGTCATGTATTTTTAAACAGATTTACAGAATAATGGAAGAATTATTATCGTGTCATGATTGTTGGAACACTAATGTAGAAGAATTAACTTACATATCATCTCCTTTGTGACGAGCTGCCTGTTGTATATATGCCGATTGAAATGAAGAGATTTATGATACTTGCTGGTATAAGGGAGCGAAGAGCTGAAGCTGTATAAAGTATAACAGTACAGCAGATGTGTTGACAGGCAGTAGTTACTCTTTTACCTTGTTTTTACGAGTTTAATGATATCCAAGGATTGTAATTAAAATTGTTTCAGCCAAGTGTGGGATAGCCTGTAAATTGTACTAATATCTTGATCACGGTACAGTCTTGTGGAACATATTTGTAAACATTTAAATATATACACATCTTTTTTTTAACATAATAGATGAGTAAACATGTGCGTTTGATTTTACCGTTATAAAAATATATTGGATTTAGATGGACCTGCTCACTGATACAATATTGGAATTTTGCTCGGGGATGATATGTTACAGCTGAAATGAAAGAACAACGGTTTTCTAAAGAGGAAGAAACCGGATAAACAATTTCCATTGATTTTTTTTTTCACATGAATGGCGTAGTAGTAATGGTGTCTAGTTATGACTTAAACATGTGTTGATAAGTAACAGTTGTTCGCAAATGCATCACCAGCATTGGCTGCCATTGTAATCCTTAGCTGTCTTCCAACAGTTTTCAAGATATTCTTGTCTTTCATTTTACAATCAGCTGATTGTTTGTTTTCACAGTCGAGAGGCTTTACATGTGGTGAAGATATTCGTGTACATAACATGAGATTTCTGTGATCTGTAGAATTATGTGTGATCTGTAGAATTACATGTTCATTGCTTTAACAAAATTATCATTGTCATATTATGTCATGGGGATGTTATTGATGGTGGTTAAACCTTTGTTATTTCATATCAGAAAGTATGTTATATACAGTCTATGTAGACAAAATTTAAAACTTGAATAGAGGAAGAGCAAATTCCTACTTGTCGTGAAATGTTGCTTTTAATTCGAATTGGATTTAGCGTGAGGAAACTTGTACAAAGTGAGTACATGATGCTGAGAATGCATCTGAAGAATGAGTTTTAATTGTCAGAGTATCTATACTCTATACCCTGTGTTTCAAGATTATCTATTTCTGTTTCTGTACAGCACATGAGAAGGAAAAATAAAGTAAATAAAGATTTGGGTATATTCTAGCAGATTATCCAAACAAAAGATCGCATCATCAACATTGTGACAAGAAATATAGTGTGATCAATAGATGATAGCTTTGTCTCTATGTGTATGATAACAGGGAATTATGTAGTGCATGTTAATAGTCAGATAACATACAACAATACAAAATTAGGAAATGATAGCATCTTTCTCAGTTGACAGTGAAAAAAATTGAAATAGCAACTTATCTAATTTCCTTGTATGATGGTTTAACACTTGATACAGAGGAAGTGACACTATGCTGGTATAAATATATAGATACAAGTATTCTAGTGAGATATAAGCTAATTACAACTTAACGTGTTACTTAATTTGTCTTTTTTTAAGAGATTAATTGAAAAAAAACCTGGTCATTTGTCATTGCTTAACCCAATAGTTCACAGGAAATCATCTCGTTAGACCTTCTACTTTTTAAAGTTTTGCAGATAGCAAAAAATCTGCAACTTGATGCGCAGACAAACAGCTGTGGGTAAACGGCAATTTGAACAGTTTACACCGAAGGGAACCTGCCGAACTTATAGTTTTATATTGGTGTGTAATTGTAATTAAGGAGGAGTAAACATTGCAAGGTTATAGCAGTACATGTGCATGGCAAATACTTTACCCTTCTTTGTTTAATTGGATGTAAAGGACGAGGAAAATATATATATATATTTATATATATATATATATGTATACTTATTGAAACATGTGGTGGAACAACAGATCTCACGAATCTTTAGCAGAATTTTACAGGATGACAGGTACGTCTTTAGTTAAAATTACTTGTGGTTCATACCTAACCTAACCCTTGCCCAAAAATATGTATTTATTTTGTGTGTTAAAACAAAAAGTAGAAAAAGTTCCTAAATGATGGAATTTAACCCCTATATACTTGTTCCCCTGAAGATTTCAATTATTTGTGTTTGTTTTTATATTTTGAAAAAGCAGTTAAAATATATATACAAAATAATAAATATATAGATGGATAGATAAATAATTACTTCTTCAACACTTGTTTTCATCTGCATCTTGAGTGTTAAGGGACTTCTATACTCCTGCCATTCTTCAATTTTGTTTCTACTAGATGGCTGGAATCATCTATTTCTCACATATTTTTGATAATGTCAGTTTAATTGCTTTACATGTAGTTGCAGTGCTTAATATCTGCCAGGCGTATCTCACTTATACAGTGGTTCATAACATTTTTGTTCTCCTCATGTTTTCTCCTGGTATTTTTGTGTTTAATTGAAGTCACATGTGCTATCTTTAGCATTAAGCGTTAAATGTGAAATGTACAACAGCACAGATCAACACATATCTTATTTCTGTCCATATTGTTTTGGATGCCAGTGTATTCTTGATACCACAGAACCCTTATATATACACACAGTTCTTAATATGTACAGATAGAAATTTATATATATGAAGGCTGGTGTGATTTTAATTTCCATCTTCCTAATCATAGCATTGGCAAGCTTTTTGTTGTTTATTTATGTTGTTTCTATTTGGGTTGGATAAAAAGGATGCATTTGGAAGAGGGAAGTGTAAAATATATGTATATATGTGTATGTAGTTATGTATATATATATATATATATATATATATATATATATATATATATATATATATATATATATATATATATATATATATATATATATATATGGAAACTTTGTTGTAAAACAGTATGGGGAGAGTATAGGACAGATGCAAATTTGTTTTTGTTTATATTATTTTAAGAATTTGCTCCTTGGATACTGTTTACCTGGAAATTTTCACTCTTGTTAAATTTTCACCATTTTTGTCTGTAGATGAGAGGACAAATTCAAAACGAATGTGAAAAACTAAACAATTAAAGCCCTGACATCCATGATACTATGGTGAATTAAAACGATTTCAAGATGTGGTGAATATGTTTTCTGTTGTAAAATGGAGAAAATAACCAGGGGCGAAAATTCCCAGCTATACAGCATTTTTTTTTCATATACACAGACACTTTTAGATAAATGTATGTTATTTGCTTCTTCATTCGGTTCTTTGTATTTTTTAAACTTCAATTCCAAATTTGTACCATTTATTGATTAGGTTTAACTTGTACACTGTATATACTAGCATTTTGGCTTTGTTGCCAGCAGAAACTAAATGCATTGTAAAATTTGTTAAGGCTGCAAGAAAAAATTGTTTTCCATTATTGATGATGTTGTGAATATATAAAATCATGATATTATATAATAATTGTCATCTGGTGGAACTTATCTATAAACAATTTTTGGGTTAGTTGGATATTCAGAAACCATAAAATTAGCTGACAAATACTTGTAAAACGATTTTCCTCTTTGCCTAATATGCTCATCAGTCTCCAGTTTTGTATTATCGGTACAGTGGAACCTGTCTTAAAAGACCACTCATGGAAGAACACCTGCTTTGAGAGACCACATTAAAAAAAAACCAGATAGTTAAACATTCCTTTGAATGAAGCTTCTTTTGAGAGACCATCTGTCTTGAAATACAACTTTCCAGTGGCAGAAGGGGTGGTCTTTCAGGACAGGTTCCACTGTAATCTGTTTGCTTCAGGTAGCAGGTATTGAGGAGATTATTGAGTTGCAATTCCTGGTAAATTACTACATGACTTAATATGAAGCTGTTAAATGAATTTTACACATCCAAAATTCAACAAGTAGTAATATGCTTAAAGAATCTGTATAGGGGATTTATTTGATTGTTTGTGAGAAGTGTATGTTGAAGGCATTCTAGGTATCATATTTAATATTGTTTGTAAAGGGAATATGGAGATCAAAGCTTCACATTTTTATATATCTTTTCCTCTCTCATTTAATTTTTAATGGAGATTTTTTATATATATTCATAAATAGACATTATGGCCCCCTGATAAAATGAAATTTGATATTTTTATACAATGTAGATATTACGTTTTTTTAAGGAGTAAAATCATAAATTGTATTTTTGCCACAGATTTGCTTCAGATAATTTCCTATCGCCCTGTAGTCTTGTTTTAATCGTGACTCATAGCTACTTGTCAGGAATATTTGTTGGCAGGTTTCTTATCCCCTGCTTTCAGGGAAAGCTGGGGATATTAATTTGGGTTTGTCCATCGGTCCCTCTGTCTGTCACGCTTTGTTTCCCTGCATTAACATTATTTGGAGGAGTTATGGCCCCTTGATTAACGAAAAATGTCATTTTCTGCTGTTTCCGTGCAATAATGGCAACAAATATTATCCGATTTTCTTCAAACTTAGTAACAAGGTTCAATGCCTAAAGGGCTTGGCCAAGTTTGATCGCCACTTTTGACGCACGTTTTTTTGGCAGAGTGATGGCCCCTTGATTAACAAAAATGTCATTTTATCACAGATCTGCTTAGCATCATTACAAGTATATAATATTCAGTCTATACTTAATTCAACCAGTTCACTTTATTCCTTAAAACATGTTCAATAACACTGTGTATAAGGCTTTAGTTTTTGTTCGATACATGCAATACATCTTGTGTCAACAGCATGAAAATTATGTGTTTCAACCTAACCTCAAAAGAGTATACCCAGAATATGATTACCCTTTTACGAAAGAGGAAAAATCTTTTGATTATCATACAGATGATTCTACTCCTTTTTCGGTTATGACACACTGCAGGGGGGAAACGTTTTATTCCTTACTGGATACTCTCTTATGTATAGTAACATGTAAACAATTACTCTAGTCAGTGTAATTTTAATGTTTTACTTTATTACTGAAAATTTAAACTCTTCCAGGTAAAAAAAAATTTTCACATGACTCCACCCCACCAGGTTATGTGAATTTACTATACTTCATTTGAATTTTTGAATATTGCTAGGTATTATATAACAAAAGTTTGAAAAATGACATTAATTTTCACACAATACTTCTACTTTGCCAGCAGCATATTCCCTTCAAGAGCCCCAAAAGTATGTTAACTTTTCAAGATCATAAAATTTCTAGTGTGTTTTTGACAGATAATCTGTGTTGAAATCTGTTGTCAGTGAAGATGATACCAGAGCATCGATTCATTCTTTCATTGATCTTACATAAAAGCTTCTTACAAAATGCTGAAAAGACCACAGTATTTAATAACCTCAACCCTGCCATATTTACCGAAGGTTGCCACTCTGAAAGCTTAACGAAATCTATCAATTTTATGTCAATTTGTTGTTCATAGAACTGCAAATTAAATTTTTGTCCCATTGTTCAATGGTGTTGTATACAGGGTACCTGGTCATAAATTTAACTCTGCATGATCCATGAATCCATGCTGTATGAAATTTATGCTCATTATCTGTTGTAAATTTTAATCAGATTTGAACATCTTTTATTCTGATGGCTTTTCACAGCTCATCTACACACAATGGAGACTTCAGATCGTTGATGGATAATATTTCAATTTGTCAAACCATTAGCGGTGTGTTATTTTGTTTTATATGTGGCATATAAAAATTCCTCATTTCTTTTTTAGAGAACATATATTGGGTAATAATTTAGACTTTTATGCCCCATAACTTACAGACAGGATGTATTGTTTTAACTTCATAGAAAACATGGTGTTTTGACATACAAAGGAATTTTCTTTTTGTTCACAAGGTATATCGTTGTTTTTGTATCCAAGGTAACTAAATGTTCTAAATCTCAAAATAATTTCTATTGCATTAATTTCATAGTGTAGTATTTTATATTATATCTTAATTCTCTCATATATTATATATATATATATATATATATATTGGAAACTTACTTCAAGATATCTGGAATTTAAGATAACCGAAATATTAAGAAACATTTATCTATCCTTAAAAATTTGAAATGGTTGTTCATCTTTGACAGAAACAGAATTTATAGAGGATATTTCTTTTTATTACATTTTCCAGTTAAGTTTTGTTAGGCCCTAGATTTACCCGATGTTCTGTACATGTAGGCTAGTCTACGGCTTGTGAAATATAAACAAACCATGTTTTGAAACAGGAGCTCGGAAATATTTTTAGAGTGTAATATGCTCAATGAAAACTGGATGCTGGAGGAAATTATTACGCTCTAAAAAAGATTTCCGTTTCCCTGTGGTTTTGATTGAAATACATCACTTGATGCCTCAAAGATCATGCCAAAGTTATTGATAGACCTTGACAGCAAACTCGCTTCGAAGCTCGCCCAATCCAGTGTTCATTTTCTGAACTGTATCTCCAGTGTCACTGAATCTTTTTAAAACTTTTGAACTGTTGACCGAGATAGTGGATAAATTAAACATTTCCACTGCCTTTCGACCACTTAAACCCACTAAATCAAAGCATAATATTGCCTGCTTTTTAGTCGAGACTGAACAAGTCTGTGTGGAGTCATTTTGTTTAGCTTTGATACAACGTTATAAATAGCTCACACAAAAATCCCTTCTTGATACATCATATCTACAGTGCTTGTTCAAAAGTTTTAACCATGGCATCACCAATTATTGGCATTTGTTACCAAATGTGATCACTTTATTATCAAACAATGAGTTGAAAATTATCATTACATTGTAAATGGAATTAATTAATCAGATTTTCATTAGTGGTGTGGTGCTGTATTTTGATTGGCTTAATGAAAAATATCACAGTTTGCATTGATATTTTTCACTAAGTCAATCAAAATATAGTAAAATCAATGAAAAATAACAGTGAAAAATAAAGCTCATATTTAATTGATAAATTGAATAAAGAATGTACCGTAATAAATAGTTAATATTCAACATAAAGAGATTCCATACATGTATATATTTATACATCATGAGTCTACACATATTTGATGTTCTGGTTATCAACTGACAATTTACCCTATTGCTGTTGTATAAAGGTTAATTTTCCAGTTGAGCTAGGTCCTCCTGTGTTTGTTAGCTCAGCTGTACAATATGATTTGTATGATGGGGATCTAGGTAGGTATCACATAACCTCTGTAGCTGGTGTAGAAAGATCAATGTCATCCCAATATTTAATTCTGATATGAACATGGATATCACAATTTTACAACAAACATCTCGATGGTCATAAAAGACTTAATGAAATGTGTAGGAGATGAATAATACAGTGATGTGTTGAGAGTTTTAGACGTAAAACATCTCTTGTCAGTTTTCTGTGCCTTATTCTCCCCTGTGTATCAGAGTCATTCAATCCATATGTCGCAAGCTACACACTCCATTTGATCTTTTGTTAGAGTCATTTGCTATCAATACTTATGACCTTATCTTTACATGTCATGACAAGACATCTGTGTGTCGGTTGGCTCCAGATTAGAAAGAATATATGCGAAAATGGATTCCTTTTTTTAATAAAATGACTGAAACACATTTGTTAGCTAAAATTCTGTTCACAGAGGCAAAATTACAAACCTTCAACTCTTGGTGATAACAATTTATACATTTGACTGTCCTCTCTGGGTTACTTTCACCCATAGTTTGGTTTAACCCTCCCAGTTTGACTGGGCTAATGTCATAGATGGAAGAATCTTTTTTTCATAGAGGTGAACAAGGTCAATGTCATAATGTTGACTCTTGATTGAGACTCTTTGTTTCTTTCCCTAGTTTTAAAACATTACAAAATCTAAGGGATTTCAGTGTATGTTCATTACTACATTATATGAAAGTCCATTGTTGCTCCAGTATCACATTACAAAGTAATATATTGGATGGAATTATTTCCTTGTTGTGATATATATATTTAGTAGCAGTGCTTGTGTTAGAGAGTTGCCTTCCTGTTAACCTATCACATAACATCCTCTTAATCAGAATATGCTTTCTATTTTTTTGTTTTTGTTTCTTTCTCAGTATCCTGCTGAGGAATCTTTTGTTACAACTTGTCTATTTGGGATGATTGTGTGTTTAATATAGATTGTGCATATTTTAAGGAAGTCATGGAAATGACATAAGTTTGACATAGGAGATGATGTAAGAGAGGCAGTAAGACAACAGATGCTCTAATTAAGGACAACAAGTGTGAGGTGGTTAGAGTTTAGTTTTAACATTGAGGTAGATGAAATGAGCGTAACCTTTGAGATGGTTTGATAAAGGTACCATAGTAATATTATTTTCTGATGTAGTCTGAAAAAAATAGTTTGCTGTGTGAGGTTGTCCAAGCATTAATAGTCTGACATATAATGGCTTAAATATGTATTCTTAAAGGTTAATTGTTCAAATTATGAATCATATGGTGGCTGAATTTTTTTTTTATAAAGGAGAAGAAAACCTATATACAATGTACCTGGGAAGAGGCCAGTCTTACATGTGAGGTTGTCTTGGTAATGCTCTCATTTAGAGGTGTCAGTGTTATAGTGTAATACACAAGATGACGATAGATAATATCCTACCATGTACTCATAGATAATATCCTACCATGTACTCATAGATAATATCCTACCATGTACTCAATAGATAATATCCTACCATGTACTCATAGATAATATCCTACCATGTACTCATAGATAATATCCTACCATGTACTCATAGATAATATCCTACCATGTACTCAATAGATAATATCCTACCATGTACTCATAGATAATATCCTACCATGTACTCATAGATAATATCCTACCATGTACTCATAGATAATATCCTACCATGTACTCATAGATAATATCCTACCATGTACTCATAGATAATATCCTACCATGTACTCATAGATAATATCCTACCATGTACTCCGGTCTTAGTGAGATTGTCGGGGTTGTCTAGATGAGGTAATATCAATTAGAGGTGGCCACTTAGATGTTACTTTCCACTCACCAATGAAGCTTGTTGCCCCCTCTCAAATAAAATTTGTCACTTGTTTCCTTATTTAAGGAGTTATTGCCCTTTCATATTTTAACTTGTCTTTGTCAGTACTCTATTATCTACAGAATTTTATGAAACTTGATACAAGTAATTATACATGTTGACTGACAAAAACCAAAAATTTGGACAATATTTCAGTTCCTTGCCAGCTTATTTATGGAGTCACTGCCCTTTGTTGTTTTAAATGAGAGGGGATTTATATCACATGTGATGCCTTGCTAAATGTGTAGTTGATACAATTACAGTATAGGTCTACCAAGGTAAAGTGACATATACAGGTTCTGTCAAAAACCAGAACAATAAGGTTAATTTTCCAAAAATTGGTTGTACAGATAAAATATATTGCTTTGCATGGGTTTCATGCATTACTAAAGCTCTGATATTTTTGTGTCAACAAGTAAACTGTCACCCCTGTTATTATTTAACTTGCACTCCTTGTGTTTGTAATAATGTGCCAATTTGCCTTTGTACATCTATAGCTAGAATCTGCTATATATCAGTAATTGTCCAAATAGACAACATTTGGGAGGTGATCTAGGCGATGTCATCTTAATCTGTGAGGTGGTATAGGCGAGGTCATCTCAATCTGTAAGATGGTCTAGGCAAGGTCATCTCAATCTGTAAATTTCATTACAAATATCAGTAATCAGTGTTTTTATTTAACCAGTGGCTTCACCTGTCTATCTTAACAAGTTTCATTAGCAGAACTTCTAAATTCCAAAGTGTATGTACCAGTGACTTTTATCATACATGTATATACATTGTACTCCTTATGCTTTGAACAAAGGTGAAATATTTGAATACAAATTAAAAGAACACCTGACAATTTCTGATAGTAATTAATCTTCTGTATTATTGAGTATAATTACCTGTTTTATAAATTTCCTCATCAGATTTCACCAACCAGAATCTATTAGCTTTAAACAATCAATACGTTTATAATATCAGCCAGAATATTTTATTTATAAACAAAAGACATGGCATTGACTAATATTGTGTAAAGATCTCTCTTTCTCTCTCTCTCTCTCTCTCTCTCTCTCTCTCTCTCTCTCTCTCTCTCTCTCTCTCTCTCTCTCTCTCTCTCTCACATACACCCATATACTACTCACTCACACATTCTAATACACATACTTTCACACACACACACACACACACACACACACACACACACACACACACACACACACACACACACACACACACACACTATTCTGATATGTCTTGTTTCTCACATTCAGCTTTCAGATTACCTGTGGTGAAGTCTGTGATCTGGTCACTTACTTAGTGCATTTATTACAATGATTTGTCCTGTTGGTCAGCTTAAGTATTATTTGTTTGAGATCACAGGTGATTGGTTTCATGTGATTTAACACTCTTATTGGTATATAACAACCATTGTCAGATGGACACTATCTGGTGTCAATTTCACTGTCAGTCATACCTGCATGCCCTCAACATAATAAATTTAAATACAGGTAATTGAAACACTTCAGATATCGTGTACAGGTATTTACTGGGCTGATATTGAGGGTTTTAGGAGTCATGTTCAACATTTGAACAGACAGTACAATGGACACAAAAGGGATCATGTAGCTCTAAGTATTTATTTATTTTTCAAAAACTGTTGAAAGCAAGCCGGTTTTATTTCATTCTGGGGTATGTATACGATTTCTGACATACAATATCACCTGGTAAATCAGACAGGTATGTTCATACAATCCTGAACGATTTTTTACATTAGTTCGAGAATTGATGGATGGATGTTAGATTAATTGTTAACTATTGGACTGTGAGTGTAACAATAGAAGTTCTATATATCGAGAACACACAGTAAATAAAGAACTTACGAGCAGCGGTAAGTGTGGGTAGATTTTAACATTTTATCTTTCACTTCTTGCTTTCAAACTAGTTTAAGTAATTCAAAATATTGCCCTAAACATTTAAGATTCTCACAGATCTGTAGTGCTTTGTAAAACATTTGAATTATGCAGTGATGAGCGAACAGGATGTTTACACAGTCGTATTATATGATTATCACTTGGTAAAGCTTTAAAGCGCTTTTCCTTGTTTTGTTAGCTGTGCATTAAACATTTATGTTTTTTCATTTTTGTTAAAACGTTTCTTGAAAATACAGGTTCATCATTTAAATAAAACAAGTTTGTACATAAAATGTCACCAGGCTCACTATGATAACTGCGGTGTCGTTGATGGTCATTCTTCAAAAAAATGGTAAACCTCATAATGTGTCTAGTCGCTCATGTAATTCAAATCATTGATGCTTTCAGAACTAGAAATGAAATATTTCCGTGGTAGATTGATCACTGTTAATTTGCTGATGTATTAGAAGGCCATCTCAATTATTTAAATTTTTTCTTGTCCCCTCCTCTATTGTTAAAAAATTACTTTCTACCATTCATTTGAAAATGTTTTGAAATATGTTTGGCATAGAGCACCACAGGAATTTGAATTTTGTTCAACTAAATGTACTCATTGAATAGCTGATGTGAATCATTTTAACCCCCAGGTTTTTGTAAAAACAAAGTACAGTGAAACCTAACCCAAAGACCACTTCTCTTAGGAGACCAACTCACATTTTAGACCATTAATTTCCAGTCTCTTGATAAATAGTTAAAGAAGTACAGAACTTCACTGAAGAGATCACCGCACTAATAAGACCATTTGAGTCATTCAGTTGGTCTCAGGGCTTTTTCTATGGTATCCACAAGGTTGAAATTCGGTCCCACTCCCAATGCTAAATATATGTATTTCTTCCCAGTTTGACGAATAATGTCCTAATTTGATGCTGAGATCATGACCATAATGAAAAAAAAAAATGTAAGGGAAATGCATTTAAAAATGCATTTAGATTTCCTTGTGTGCACACAATTTATCCAATATGACAAAATTTCATGTTAATATTCCCAATTGTGTTGCCAATGGCATTTTCCCAAAATTGACAGAAAAAGACATGGGTCTTAATAATAAGGTTCCACCTCAAGCCTGCCTGGCTCAGTCCGTAGCATGCTTGATTCTTGTTGTGAGTTTGAGTCCAGCCGGCGGCAGGTTGGTTTCTTGTCCTTCGGATGAGACAGTGAAAACCAAGGTCCCGTGTCATAGTAGGTATCGGCACCTTAAAGAACCCTCATTCTGAATGGCCGTAAGTGCCGAGCATAGGCCAAAATTTGAAGCCCTTCACCAGCATTTGGTGACATCTCCATATGAGTGAAATATTCTTGAGTGGGACGTTAAAAAACAATACAACAATAGCATGAGCATTTCCTAGGTGAGCTAAACATACTCCCTAGGTTGTATAGCAACCTTAACTACAATATGTTATAAAGTGATAAAATCTATAAGGTACAGCTACTTACTTAAAAAAAAAAAAAAACAATCAACAAACAAAAAATCCACTGTACCTCAAAAGGAATAAGAGTAAAGTACATGTATATTAATATTGCACATGCTTTTTACAACATTTGTATGTATCATTTTTCCTGGCAAAAGGTGATTATTGTTTTACATATCGTGATTCATTAATGTTTTCACACTGTTAAACTACATATGAATTTTCAAAAAGTTCTTCTTTATATGACTTCTCCAGATGGTCTACTTTGTATGATATGTTGAAGTGGTCTACATTGTATGACTAATCTCTAGGTGATCTACTTTATATGACTTCTCAAGGTGGTCTGCTTTATATGACTTCTCAAGGTGATCTACTTTATATGACTTCTTTAGGTGATCTACTCTATATGACTTCTCATGGTGGTCTGCTTTATATGACTCATCAAAGTGGTCTACATTGTATGACTAATCTCTAGGTGATCTACTTTATATGACTTCTCAAGGTGGTCTGCTTTATATGACTTCTCAAGATGGTGTACTTTATATGACTTCTCAAGGTGATCTACTTTATATGACTTCTCAAGGTAGTCTACTCTACTTTACATGATATCTCAAGGTGGTCTATTTATATGACTACTCAAGATGGTCAACTTTATATAATTTCTTAAGTGGATCTAATTCATATAACTTTTACATTATCTAACTTTTTTTTAAAATCAGTTATACATTTGGTACAGATAATATGTACATGAACGTATGAGGTTTAAGAGTTTAAATTCTAGATCACAACCCTAGACATCTTGATAATCACTGTATGATACAGAGTGCAGTACAAACTACAAAAATATGTGAAGTTTGTGAAGGACACAACTTTTTTTTAACTGTTTTTATTGTACAATGTAAATAAAACTTTGTAATGGTTTTAGTTTCAGTGATAAATAAGAACAATGAAATTAATGAAATTAAAACCCTGAGATCTTCTGATTGTACAGTAGTATGAGGTATGTAAAGCTTTTAGACTGGCTAAGAGACCGTCTGATGTCATTTCTTTATATAGAATTCAATTCAACAAAGGTTATACAGAATTGTCTGGCTTGAGAATAACCTGCCATTTCACACAAACCAAATTTTTGTGGAAATGGCTTATTGGATAATTACCCTAATTATCTGTAAACTTTATACATGTGTTAGTTGACTGCAGATTTCACTTTAAACCAATAACTATATGAGGGGTAGCGTTATATTTTGTACATGGTTACACAAAGGTTATTAACTTTTTCATAAGCATGACAAATTTTCTGTCAGAGTCAAGGTATTTTGCATCAGAATTACATTGTAATGAAATTTGATAATTTGGTAAATACTAGCAGCAAATTGTGGGTAATGGTTTGCATCTTCAGTATGGATGAATGAAATGTGTGATTGCTAACACATTAGACTTGTAAAGTATATAATATCCCTGAACAATAAGTTGAAAATATGCCATGTGGGAAGCATGGATACTTCTCATTTTCTGGCACTTCATACTATGACAGATTATATTTCTGTCAGCTAGTGTACCTTGAAATTATTGGTTGTTTTGACACCAGTTTTTCAATCTTCATCCAGAGGACCTGTAGATAGCTTTCACTTCTGTCTAGGTGCTGTGGGTATGTACAGTGGTTAAGACACTGGACTTTTCACAAATGCTACTAAAGTTTAAGCCTCATTATTGCCAGTGAAATACGGGAGAAGATGATAGGATGGTCAATGGCTTGAACATGTATTGTGGGTTTTATTTGGTGGATATGTGGTTTGTCCCCACAGAAATCATCCCCTGATGGCTAACTAGATACATTGCAGGGATTTTCCACACTGTTGTGGGGAATAGGGCCTGGGCCCATTGAATTAGAAATTTTAGCAATATTTTATTGAAATTGTGAAATCTAGAAATATACAAACTATGTTAAAATACAAGAGTCGCTTCAAAGTCATTGTCACTGAATTCAGTTGGGAAATTTCGACTGCAGATTACGGGAAAAATGCATTGTTTCTGCATTGGGACTGGGGCCTTATTATGGCCCTGTATGATACAATGGAAAATCCCTGGAATGGGGCCTTATTTTGGCCCTGTATGATACAATGGAAAATCCCTGGAATGGGGCCTTATTTTGGCCCTGTATGATACAATGGAAAATCCCTGGAATGGGGCCTTATTTTGGCCCTGTATGATACAATGGAAAATCCCTGGAATGGGGCCTTATTTTGGCCCTGTATGATACAATGGAAAATCCCTGGAATGGGGCCTTATTTTGGCCCTGTATGATACAATGGAAAATCCCTGGAATGGGGCCTTATTTTGGCCCTGTATGATAGGATGGTAACTCCTGAAATGGGGCCTTATTTTGGCCCTGTATGATAGGATGGTAACTCCTGAAATGGGGCCTTATTTTGGCCCTGTATGATAGGATGGTAACTCCTGAAATGGGGCCTTATTTCAGCCCAGTATGATAGAGTTGAAAATCCCTGCATTAACAAAAAGGATTTGCTGTACAGTAAGAAAAATTCTGCCTGTACAAATTTGTTGATACCTGTGTTAAGTTTTATTGAGCATAAACCATTACAACAATTAGTCCTTTGCAGCACCTTGTCAGAATTACTACAGGTAAAGTAATTTTATTTCAGATTTGTGTATCTTTGTTTAGGATTTTTATGTATATTCACGAGACTTGTCACAGACATTCTTCAAAATTGCCAAAAACGTTGGCCTATATTAGTTAATATTACCTGTATTTCATGGGATAATTAGTTTGACACCGTACAATAACTATGACATATTACTGTGTGATATATTACTAGGTATAATGGTTATATGTAAATGTTTTACCTGTCTTAATTTACACCTTAATCATTTCACAATTATACCTGCTAAATTTGTTTCTCAGCTACACGAGAAAAGTAGATATGTTGACATTATAGCAAAGGTTGCTCCTAAACAATGAGAAATGTTATAAGGTAATTATACAAATCAAAAACCCTCGTGTCATTCCAAGTCATTTGTGCCACCATTTTCTTTATCAGCTGATTTTTTATTTTGGCATTGTGACCCGTTTTACTTTAGAAAATTTAAATGAAAATTTTCCACATAAAAACTGACACCTCCTTTTGTTTAAGTTTGGTCTCATGTTATTTTTTTTTATAAAAAGGTAGATAACTGTCAATTTTTACATAGTGGAATCTTAAGCTGAAAAAGTATGCAAATTTTTGTGGTAAAATATGAAAATCTCACCTTGCATTACAAGTCTACAAACTTTACGTTCAGGATGTAATGAATTATATTGTTACATGAAATAAATCAATTAGCTAATTAACAACCTTTTTTGTTGTTTGAGTAAATATTTCAACTAGACTTGATTTGAAACAAATGTTAGATTTTTGTCTGCCACAATATCCATAAAATATGATGCCATTCATTTGAAGGCTACGGAATCTTACATCTTTTTTTCTGCTCGACTCCAACATCACCAAATTCATAAATTAAATGAGCTTCCATACATCTGTTACTAGGCATTGTATAGCCCCATGCCAAAAGTGAGTCAACTATCACCATTTTCCCGTAGTTTTCTATGTTAAATCAACCTTTTTAAAATACTCCCTTAAAGCAATGCTTGGGTCAGTTCTTGTCAAAATTCACATATCTATAAACAACGTCTATTTATCTTCATCAAATATAAGTTTTAAACTCCAATGAAACTTTATTTCTGAGAAGCAACATATTTTCTTTGTGGTAAGAATTTTGTTGACACCACTAACTATAAACAAAGAAGAAAATGTTGCTGCAAATGTCACTTTTCACTTATAAATACTTGCAGATTGCATGAAAAGAAATTGTCACATTTAAATTAAAAAGAAAGTCCATGGACTTCAACACAAATGTGCAAAAGTTTACATGAATTCATCCAGTATATAAGTCCGGCCAATAATTTCTAAAAAGTTGATTTATCGTAGAAAGCTATGGGAAATTTGTTAGTCGACTAACTTTTGGCATAGTACGTGTATAATGTTACCCTATTTCTTCTGTGATCATACATAAGTATATAGAGTATCCAGGGGAACAAGTATTATATCTTTTTGTATGGATGTAACTTTTTTTTTACTGAACTTTCTCCTGATTACCCCTACCAACAATATGGAACAGTTTAACATCAGTTGGTTTTGCTATAGATATGAATCACCTGCCGTGCTAGGTCATTCAACATGTTGATAGGATAAGATGTTGAAACATTAATACTGCTTATAATTATGAAGGAATAGAACACATCTGTTCTTGTCATAATAATAATACATTTCTCACCCATCTGATAAGAATATTGTACAACTGTTATGTGTAAATCCCGCTGGAATCAGCTATTAATAATTTAAAAGCCATCACTAGTAACTGTAAAAATCTTTCATCTCAGAGTTATTTCCCTTTTATGGACACTTTTAGCTCTGTATTTTATATTTTAGAGTGATAACACAACAGGGAGGTGTTGAATTTTTTATTAAGATGTACTTCCTTTATAGCCATTCCCAGTTAGGAGGTCTACTTTTGTTATCTGCACATAAAAAAATCGTAAGTTTTAAGCTAGGTCAGTTTTACAGAATCTTCTTATTTATGGTTTAATTGATACCACTTTATAGAGAAGTGATATAATTAGGCTTCAGCCATTCTGTAAATAACTGAATCGAAGTTCAAGGGACCACTTAGAAAAGTTCGAAATATCGGGACTTCAACTTGTGGCTGGTAGCGGAGAATCATACGAGCTTCAGTATCAGGCGTTCTATAAGGTGTATATGAAGCTTCTCAACCATTTAAGACATATACGGCCATTATGATTAATAATGAGTACTAAATTTAATTTATATGTTGTGAAATTAACATACTGAGTGTTTATGATAAGAAGAATTATCATAGGGCGATTTTGTACACATATAACTTTTGACTTCGAATTATATGTAGGGATTTTCGATGTTTTTATAGAAATGGGCCCAGAATTGAAACATTGAAAAATTTTACTCATAAAAGTTTGATTTATAAAATGTTTATAAGTAGCATTAAAGAACAAAATTATTCAGGACTTTGTCAATAGTTTGTAACATCGAGAAATTACTTACCGGGTTCCCGTGTCGCAGTAGGTATCGGCACGTTGAAGAACCCTCACTGCTCAATGGCCGTAAGTGCCGAGCATAGGCCAAAATTTGAAGCCCTTCACCGGTATTTGGTGACGTCTCCATATAAGTGAAATATTTTTGAGTGGGACGTTAAACAACTATAAACAAACAAACAAACTTACCGTGTAGTGAAGTTCTACTCACCAAAGTTTTACTGTGTATATACAATATATTGAGATATGTATGGCTAGATGTATATATGCCAACCATTATGGCCTTAATGGAATCATTATGAATCGTATTCTTATTTTTCACATTACGGGGGCCTCCGTGGACGAGTGGTTAGAGCATCGCGCTTTAAATCACAAGGCCTCTCATCTCTGGTTTGAATCCCGCTAGGGTCGTTTCGAATTATGTGGGAAAGTTTGCCAGTTTACTTGCGGAAGGTCGGTGGTCTTTACCCGGGTAACCGGGGTTTCTTCCCCACCAATAAAAACTGGACGCCATCATATGACTGAAAGATTGTTGAGTATGGCGTAAAACAAAAAATCAAATCAAATCAAATTTTTCACATTACTGTTTATTTTGAACAAATTCTTGAAAAACTCATTTCTAGATTCTTATTTCTATTTTGGTATGTTTTTGGACCGACTTAGAGACCTTATACAGGTTGGAGCCACCTTGCAGATCAATGATTTAGTCAGATTTTGAGCCACTGCATATACATGTACAGTAGAATCTTGTTATGTCAAAATTGGTTGTGTTGAAATACCACATATGTCAAAATTGAAAGTCTGGCCCGGATTTTTGTTCAAATAATAATATATCAAAAAAAAATTTTGATTATCTCGAAATCTAGATATCTCAGAGTAATAGGGGTCGTCCCATGAAATTTGAAATAACCAGATCCTATTGTATTTATATAAGACTTTGTATTTATATAAGACTTTAGAGCTATAGATGATATCTAAAGAATATTTTTGACAATAATTCAACTAGGATAATCAAAATGGTGTTACATGTACATAGATTTTTCTGTCATTGAAAAACTGTGGGAATCTTGCATTGAAAGATTGGAAATCATACTCTGATGAAAGCTTCACAGTTACAGAGTAATCTCCCTTTATATGCATCATGGCAATTTGACCATTCACCTTCACATATCTCAGGAATTGACCCATATCCATGATAAAGTCTAGCTGACTTGGAAGTGAGAAGGTTAATGAAGGGGCGTAATTCACCATAGTTTAATGCCAGACATTTGAGAAGTGTCACAGACCTTCACATTATTTAATTTTCAATTTTATATGCAAATTTGCATACTTTCTTACCGTGAACTTTTTACGAGCAAAAGAAATTGAACCCAACCTAGGCCTTGCATGCCTATTAATTAGCCAGCTTCCCATTGTGGGGTAGAGGGTCTAAAGGTCTGATAATGAATGTCATTGTAATGTTGTCACATTTCTTACCTGTTAAATATAATGTCTGTTTCACTTGTAACAAACATTCCAAACTTTAGAAATATTATGTGGATGATCTAGGTTCAAGGATTTGCATTTATGTATTTACAAAATTATCTGAACAAACGATAAGGGACATTTTATGGTTTAGTAAAATGAATTAGTTACTCGGGCATATCTTCACAGCTTTATATAATTGAAATATGGTTGAAATTGTTTAATTTCACTAATGAGAATTGTATAACTATGAAACACCAAGGTGCAGTTTATAATGTATAAACTTAATTAGCTTTTACACACACACACATACACACTCACATGTGTAGAGAGAGAGAGAGGGAGAGAGAGAGTTAGGGTCAGTAATTCTTCAAGACAGAAAGACATACTGATAGACAGAAAGATTGATAGAGAGACAGAGAAAGGAAAATGAAGATAGAAGGAAAAAAAGGAATATCATTATGTTCATTTGATATTTTATTTTTGAATACAAAAGATATAAATCGTGTGTGGACAGAATTATCTGACTTAAGTAGTACTGGATTAATTATAATATTACGTGTTTATTGTATTTTGTTATATGATAATTTCGTAACATTGTAAAACTCATAGCCTCACAAGATTCCTAAAACACAACATATATCATAACACTGACACCATTTAGGTTACAGGAATAACTTGACCATGAATATATAATTCATACCAATTCTTGAATATTCATGCATATTGGTCACAAGGAAGTCATGACTGTATACATGTGTAATTCATTATATACAGTAGAACTTCGATGAGTCGAACTTCAATGAGTCAAATTTCTTGATGATATTCATTATGTTATTCTCACCTTAAAGCTGTCATCTCAACTTTTAAACCAATTTAATTAAATAAAAAAAATAACTATTGTTTTTTTTAAACATCCCCAGTGTTTTACTTCCATTGGTCACCATATTTGTTCAGTTTTCAACTTTTCTGAATAGAAACAAGCCCCCACAAACAATATAAAAGGCGAGTTTGCAAAATCAGTCGTCATTACCTAACTACAGTTGTATAAAACAAACATGTGAAGTTATGAAGTTTGAGTATAACTTACCTACCGGTACATGTCGAAAATAAATATCAACAAAGCTCATTTACTCTTTTGTTTCTGGACATTTAGCCCACTAATTTACAGTTCACAAGCATGTAGTTAATCAGTTTAAACATGAGAATGTCAAATATAATTCCAAATTCCCCATGAGAAAATAATAAAATTGTAAACAAACAGGAGTTCAGACCACCTGTTATGATATGAATGTCCTCACTTACGAAATAATCAAAAACAAGTCAGACCAAGGTCAACTTTGAAATATATATTTGAACACTGCTCATTTTACAGGACCACTTGCATCCATTTCTAAAAACTTGATAGCAGTGTTTCAAAGCTATGTCTCTTATAACATTTATTTGTTGTCATCTTTGTACAAATATGAGAAGGGGTACCTTTTCAAGTGCAAGGCCCAACTGCTCACTTTACCAAGTTCACCAGAATGTGTGACGCTATGTAAACAACATAATGGTGCAGATTACTGGTAGGATTTTATTTATTTTTGCATTCAAAGTGCATACTATTTTATTGATACTAAAATAATGAATTTAAAACTAATTATAAAAATCTATTTATTACATATTTTTATTGAAGTCTTTGATGAAAAAATTAATGCGGAATGTTTATGATTTGAGAAAAGTGTATATTTTGATTACATGTCATCTGTTCATTGTTTTGCTTTGGGAGTACACATGTGAAATAACTTTTGTTCTGCGGCCTCGCCTTTTACAGTGGAATTGCAAGCCAATTTCTATTGATATCATTTAACAAAAATGTCTGCCTGTGGAATAATAATTCGGGGGTATTTCAAAAGCATTATAATTCTTTTTTTCGAATTCAAAACTTGTTTTAAAGTAAAGATGACAGCTTTAATCAAGTCAAACTTGTGTATAAAGACTACTCATTGAAACAAAATTAGCCATTATAGACAGATGGCCTTTATGAATGGATTTAATCATTATAAAAAGTAAACAAAGGTTATGTTTGAATGGTTTTTATAGGCAGGTGCCCTTTATACAGAGGTGGCCCTAGATGCAAGTTTGACTATACTTATTGGTTACAAGAAAACCCTGTCCTTTTTCAGAAACACATGGCAACCCTTTATCATATCTATTTATTGGTTACACAAAAAATTGACTTTGTAAATGACCTTATAACCTTCATCTAATACATACAGACATTACAGTAGTTAAGATATAAGGATTTGATGTTGTATAGGTTTGTTACAAACTATATCAATATTGATGAGGATTATTTAGTGCCAGCTGTGATCACTTCCTTTAAAAGCATGCATAATTTCATCTCGAATGTCATGTTTGTCAATATTATGCAGAATTAACATGTTGGAAAAGATTTAGAACTTGTAAAACAAATCTCTCTCTATTTCTGTCGGTTCTAGATCTGTCTTTATCGGAGAGGTTTAAGACAGTTAACTTTAAAGTGCTCTTGATATCTTAGAATTTTGACATTTGTCTTACACAGAAAGATAGGTGCGATTGTAAATCTTGACAGGGTCAGACCTTTCATAGAGGCTATGGCTGCCTCTATGTATAATGCACTGCATTAGAAATTGAGGTTAGAAATGAGGTTCACATATTTCGTCCCATATCATAGCCGGCATGACATAGAATCATTATTGCACTTGTTTTATTACATTACATAGCACAGGTCAAAATTTGTGAAACTAATCGGTCATTATCACTGATATTCACAAGTTAAAAAATCTTGGCAGGGTCATCAGTAAAAAAATGTTTTAAACAGATGTGATACCTTGTACAGAAATGTGTTCAAGTTAATATGATAATAGTTGTATATGGACCTTGTTGTCTTTTTGGGGTTGTATATAGACCTTGTTGTCTTTTTGGGGTTGTACATAGACCTTGTTGTCTTTTGGGGGTTGTACATAGACCTTGTTGTCTTTTTGGGGTTGTACATAGACCTTGTTGTCTTTTTTGGAGTTGTACATAGACCTTGTTGTCTTTTTTGGGGTTGTATATAGACCTTATTATCCCTTTGGGGTTGTATATAGACCTTGTTGTCTTTTGGGAGTTTGTACATAGACCTTGTTGTCTTTTTTGGGGTTGTATATAGACCTTATTATCCCTTTGGGGTTGTATATAGACCTTGTTGTCTTTTGGGAGTTTGTACATAGACCTTGTTGTCTTTTGGGAGTTTGTACATAGACCTTGTTGTCTTTTTGGGGATTGTATATAGACCTTGTTGTCCCTTTGGGGTTGTATATAGACCTTGTTGTCTTTTGGGGGTTTGTACATAGACCTTGTTGTCTTTTTGGGGGTTGTATATAGACCTTGTTGTCCCTTTGGGGTTTAACTCATCAATGCTGAAAAATATTGAACTTTACTGTAAATCATGTGATTTGCGGGGTGAATGGGTTAAAGGGTAAATATGGTACCTCGTTACGTTATGGGTTTAAAAACTGAAGTAAGATACCTCGTAGCATAATGTTGTTGCAAGAGAGCAGTGTGGTACCTTGTGATGATGGAATCAGTACCGAATTTGTTGAAAGTGGTGTATGCCCTCTAATGATTATAAAAACTAAAAGGTACATGATATTTTAGCACTTGTTAATAACTGAAGCTTAGATATAACAGCATGAAGTATTTCATGGTATGTGTATTCATAATTATGTTTAGTACTGAGTAAAAATATCACATAATTCGCATATCATAACTAGAATGTTATGTAATTCCCGGAATAAAAAATATACAAGATAGCGTTTGATGGCCTTAGTGTGCAATTAATTACACTTATTGTTTATTCAGAAAAAATGGAGTTTTGTTTCAGCAGTGTGATCAAAAATAGCTACTGGTACATGTATACAGTAAATACAATAGCCTGTTTCTGTAAAGTTGTTCACCTTGTTTTTCACTACACTGAAACCTGTCTTGAAAGGTCACTGTCTTGAAAGACCACCTGTCTTGAGAGATCACATTTCAGTGGAAGATGAGATGGTCTCTCAAGACGGTCCGCCTTGACTCACTGAATTTCATTTATCATTTCTAGGACAGTAATTATGTGGTGTGTGTGCACGTGTGTGTTTGTGTTCTAAATATCAGTGCACTGGACACAAATATGAAATTAATTGAAAATGTACCTTAATTATATTACAAAACAACTGCATGTATTTGGGGATAATTTTGTTGATATTGCACCATTTATATTAGTCTTAAAGTTTGGTGGAAGGTTTGAAAATTTCATAATTTTAGCAGATAAAATTTTCTATCAAACTGATAATGACCTTATTTATAGCAGCCTTTTAAAATGTTATTATTCATTGTATAATTAATTAAATTGAGTGCCAAATTGAATAGTAATTCACATTTTGATATTTTTCTGTGTTTTAATGATTATTATTTATTACCTTGGTGATATAGTTTATACAAATTCTGATGTATTGATTTCTGGAAGAGGAACTACAAGAGAGGAGGGTAAATGACTAATATTGGAGTAGGGCCAGGAAGATATGTGGGTGGGTGGGTTTGCATAAATATATGTGTTATTATGTGTACTTGTATTTTATAGTTGTAGGTTAGTGCATGTGTGTTTGTGTGTGTGTTACAATGATACGATACCTACTGTCAATGTTCAAACAGAAACTACATATTTCAATGTATGGTGACAGCTTTATATGTGTCAAGATAAACTTGCCAACACTGTAGTACATACCAGAGATTCTATCTTGGTATTTTTGAATTTGTCAGTTTTTTAACAATGAATTTTAATTAAGATGGTTCTTGATACAATTAACTTGTTATGTATAATAATGACCTGTTTGAGTTTGATCTTAAATGTACACATAACTAACTGGAATTTTGTGATCCGTAATAATGAGAAACAAAGGATGTCGATTGATAACTCAGGAAGCCATTGGAAATGTTAAATGTATGTACACTGGTTTTTTGTTTATATTTACTACATTATCAACTTTGTAAGTAGCATCAGTGCAATGGATATTATCTCTCTCTCTCACACACACACACACACACACACACACACACACACACACACAGATATTGCAAAATGAGAGGTTTATCTTTAAAAGTAAAAAATAGTTTTCTTCTCCCTTAATTGATAATTAACAGATAAGCCTCTGTTAGCACACCTTTGAAACCTTCATCTCAATCTTAGTTTGATATCAGATTTCAGATAGTAATTACTTTGTTGTCCAGTGTAATGGTCACTCTGACACTGACCATCTTGAAATAAGCATCAGGTTACATTATGTGGCTAAATAATGTATCTCTACCAGTTTGAATTAATTTTGTATCAAGGAAAAAGAGCATGGTTGCCTTTTGTCTCCATGGGAAGTTTCAGTATATCTGCGACAACAAGGATGAAATCCTTGTGAGTCTGGATCAGTTTGTTGGATTTTTGCAGGATAATTTTCATCCAACGGACATTCAAGTTCGACCATATAATATTCTGAGAGAAATAGGGAATTGCAAGAAGGAGCAGGTTTTTCTCTCAGAGGACAATAGGAGATTTATTACATTTGAATCCTTACTGTGGTATGTGTGTAGTCATTATTATAAAATCAAAATTTGCCAAGAAATATTTACAGAAATTGTAAAGATACTGACTGCTGATATTAAAAAGTTTGTCAAGAAAAGTACATCTGGTTTCAAAACTTTTTCTAAAGAGGATTTCCATAAAGATTACAAAGGATACCATTTACAAGTGTTACAAGGAAAGGAAAGGGGAGGTAACTGATAGCTGGGAATATATATATATATATATATATATATATATATATAAGTTCCATTACTGAAAGGTCAAGTTAATTTAGAGCTGAGTATTGAGGTAACAGCACAAACTTGCTTCTTGTCATCAAGCATTGTGTATTGTCTTATCACATGACCTTTCTTAATGCTATGAGACATCATTTTATCTTACATGTGTATATTGTCACTATCATATCTCATTAATTGGCCAATAATCTAAATTATGTGCCAAAAAGAAAAAAAAATCTTAAATTTTTATTTATTTCTTGATATGATGAAACTTATGCTTTTTGGTCACCTTGGCCAAGGTAAAACATGTTTTGATCAATAGCTGTCATTTGTCAACTAGGTGCATCAACAACTATTGTACTATTTCTCTTTAAATTTGATGATGTAAAAACCTATCTTGAAAGACCACCTGTCATATGAGGCCACATTTCAGTAGCAAATGGGGTGGTCTCTCGGGACAGATTTCGCTGTATGTAGCACCCCTAGGTAATTAGTAAAGTCAACAATGCCTTTCCAGCTGGTTTAGACTTGTATAACACTTATTTCAAAACAGGAGTGATCATTTGTTCCCATGCAAACACATGTATGTACACTATATGTATGTGTGGAAATATACAATGTATTTATGACAAAATTACTCTCCCTTAACATAGTTGGGTACTCTTACAAGTTGAGAAAAGTCAATCTTTTCCATGTGGATCACAGCATAATGTCATTCTCAATTATCCACAACTTCCTGTCATCAGGATGGTTGAGTTGCTGAAACCCTTGACACCAGTACAGGGTGATAAAAGGTCTAATGATGTAAGTAGTGTTGATGGACCACAGACACTCTATTGTGAGCTCTTAGATATTCACATCTCTACTGTATCTGGAATATCCTAGAAAGAATTTTGATTATAATCTGTTAAGGATTTGCATGTGTACTATTTCCCCATCAAGGTGCCCCTGAGAAGAATGAATTTTGTCTATATTCAAAACACTTGTACATGCATTCTGTGTGTTATTATAATGAATCTAGATAATAATTCAGAGGTAATTAAACGCTTCATAAATCAATTATGTATTAAGTGCAGTTTATCAGGCAACTTGTGTTAAAGTAATCAAACAACCATAATACCTTATGCTTGCTGCTGATAAAAATGTTACACAATCCCGAAATATTGAGATATCATATTTCACAGAGGCTGGGGTTAGATAGCTAAATATATCCAGCTGGGAAACTGATATCAGCTCAGCAATTGTAGGTATCATGTTCTGTCACCCTTGTCATGTCAAGGAAGAATGACCTTTACCAGATGTTCTTTGCCAGCTTCTTACTTTGGCACTTTCTAATACTAACAATAGATTCTTACTTAGCTTTGTTTTTACCAAAGAACACAACACATATGTCCCAGACAAATTGTAAGCACATCCTTCCCAGGGTTCAACAATAATAAAAAGATATCCGCTTCTCCTACAGGACAAGTAGTATTTAAATGGACTGCTTGTCTGAATGCAAAATTGACTTGTTCCAAAATCAGGTGTAACATTCAAAGATATTATTTTGTGTTTAAACAAGAATAACCTTTGTTGAATCAATTTTTTTCTTTTACAATTTCACTTGTCCTTCCAAGCAAATGAGAATTAACATTTACTTGTCTGAACGCAAAACGGACTTGCCCCAGATTACCGGGCAAACCTTAATGTTGAACCCTGCCTCCCTAAACTACCATTTTAATCAATAGATTTGAACTAAACTATATAGTATTTAAAATGATAGGTATTAAACAAACTTTATTCAAAGTTTACCAAAAAAAAAACCCAAACAACAAATAAACATGAACATGTATAAACAGAAAAATGTATATAGGCTCATAATAGATATATTTGCATGAATATTCCAAAATTTGAAGGGCGAGTGGAAGTCGGATAAGGGCAAGTCAGCCTTGAGACTTAGTAGTCCAACAGGGCGAGTTGGTCTTGGAAAAATTTTTACATCCCTGAAATTTTTGATGGAATATTACTGTAAACCTGAAAATTTTCGCCCCTGGTATATTTTTGCCTTTTTATGACAGAAAACATATTAACTTTTCTTAAAATCTTGTGGAATGCAATATTGACTGCGCTTCATTTATTGAACTTGAAATTTTCGCGCTCTTTGAATTTCATCATCACGCCTAAGTCCCTAGGAGCAAAAATGATAAAAATTTAATGTGAGTATATAGTATCTTATTCCCCAAAATATGTAAGGAGAGTGTAATCCCCATACTGTATAGTTGCTTTTATTTGCAAGGGATTTAATTTCGCTATAATCGCAGTCAAAAGAAAATACCATGAAATTATATACCCATAAATATAATACCTTAAAATTATAAAGTATTAGAAATTCAAGCATGGGACCAATCAAAATTATAAATATTATTACAAATGAAAATTTATTCATATACATGTATAACCAGACATCATATACAGGAATCACAAAATGATTATAAGCTAAATTACTTCATAAATTGAATGGAAAACAAGACAGATAACTCCTATTACACTTATGTTTAGGAAACAATCTTGCGTGAAAATTTAATACCAGTGAATAAGTTTATTTCAGTTAAATGCGAAATTTTCGCCCCATGAAATTAACAGCTATACAGTACTTAGCTGCAACAAGACAAACTGAAGCAAATTAGTGATATTCACCTCTGTAGTAAGAACGTATGTGCTGTATTTTACCATATAAGACTTTCTATTTGAGGCAACAACTTCAAATTATACAAATTAGAAATTAAAACTAAAATTACCAATTTTTGTATGAAATTTCTTGATGTTGATCATACAGTCAAACTGGATTATAAAGGCCACATGTAACAGGCAAAAGTAGCTGTTATGGACAGGTGCCCTTTATGAAGAGGTTTATCCTTTAGAAAAAAGTTAACAAAGGTTATATTTGAATGACCTTTATAGGCTTGTGTTGTTAATACAGAGGTTGTCTGTAATGCAAGTTTTACTGTAATTTAAGCCAATAAATGACTAGGTACAAAGTCTTGTTTATATACAAAGTCTTGTTTATCACTCCAGAAACTTTAAAGATGATCATTCTTGGCCGCCCAGTTATAAAGTATTATTACTGGTTTTGGACTTTTTTTTGGCCAAATATAGTGAATATTGTCTTTGATATTGGTAGCTTGTCACTACATTGACATATGTCCATAGCCTAGGTCAACAGTTATGATACTTCACTTATACCTGTGTAATCTTCCATACAAATATTATAAACATAATACCAAAGTTGTAATACCCAAGATGATCATTTCTGTCAATTAGACTTCATCAGTTGAGCTCCAATTTTAAATAGATTTCCTGAAGGGAAATTGGTATAATACCAGGTCAAATGATAAATCTTAACCTATAGCTAAAGTCCATCTAAGAGCAACCACTGTAAAAAGATGACTCTTAGCTTTTGAAGAATTTCGAATTTAAATGATGTTATCAGTGCCAAGTAATACTTTAGTATAAGATTATCAGCTGATACTGAAATACCAGGTACTAGGTTTATGCATACCCTTGGGGACTCAAATGGTCCACCAGCAGTGGCAACGACCTAGTGGATATAAATATTATAAACATACCAAAGTTATAATGCCCAAGACAATTGTTTCTCTCATTTAGACTCCATCAGTTGAGCTCCAATGTTATAAGAAATATACAGCAGAAATGTTTTTTGCATTAATAAACCTTTTTAATACTTTACCACATTTTAGAAGAGAAAATTATTAGTAAAAGATAGGGGCTGCATATAACGTAATGCAGCCCCTGTGCGAGTGGTATAATGTAAAAAAGTTAAAACACAGTCACACTAAGAGAAAGTAAGTGAGACAAGAAAACAAATATCACCACCAAAAAAAAAAAAAAAAAAAAAAAAAAAAAAAAACCCAAATAAACAAATAGAACAGATGATTAGTTTTATTTTTGAAAAATGCTTATAAAAACATCTGATTGTTTGCTTAAATAAATCTAGATAGATAGATAAAAACTTAAGAGAACCAATAAATATCAAAACGTGTAACACTAAATGTAAACAAAAGTCATATACATCAATGCTACACATTGTAATCCAACAATTCTTGTTTCTGGTGGTTCTCACTCATCATGGAGTTATCAGTTAGCAGTGACCGAGAACACACACATGATTTTGCTGTTTACTTGTGAAAGCGAGACTGTAGACATGTGCATCTCATTCATTCCCTTCGACTTTCTTACGATAACAAGTCTCGATAACAGTTTCCATGTTTTCTAAGTTTTATGAATGAAGAAAAACATTTCTAAAGGCAATTTGAATCCTTTAATGTTCACCATTTTGTTCTCTCATTTCTCACAAAATGTTACATAGTGATTACGTAGTTGCCCTGTATGCATGAGAGGTAAGACATTTTATTTCCTAGTCACTACTGTTTATCCCATCTTATTGCATAGAAATGAGTTTCAATTTTCAACGCAGTGGGACTTTACTGTATCAGCTCTAAAAAATTAGTTTTTAAGAAGATATTTTCACTTTAGATTTTCATATCTGCTTCCAGCGTTTTCTCAAGTGATGTTATGATGTTTATAATTCAGGGATAAAAAATGTGTGCACTGGCAGTTGTTTTGTAATAGAAAATTTAGCATCTTAGATCCAGTGGCTGACTTGATTGGTTTATCTTATGTAATCTCTTTCCTACTCTGTTAACATTTTAAGTTTCTTACAGATCTTAAAACAATTAATCTTATTTTGAGGAAATGACTTACAAAACTACAGAATGGTATTTTGATTTTCCTTACGTGTGGTGGATCAGGACAGGACAGATAGAAACATTGTTTACTTGTACTAAAAGTCTCTGATGACATCATCTTCTGAATTCTAAATATGAAGATAAAAATACACATCCTATGTCTATGCAGAGTTGTCAATATGACTCAAAACCAGCTGATATTTACACTTGCACTTTACTCACTTTTATAATCATTTCTTGGTCTAAGGGACACTGACTATGGGGGAAACCAGAGACCCATTGGAAATCTCTGCTGTCCAGATGGCATTAGACCAAGGAAAAAAACTATGTCTAATTAGATCTTGAAGTTCCAAATAAAATACTGAAAATATTGATTTACAATATTGATATATATTAATTCATTTTACATGTTGCTCAATTGTTAAATTGAATATCAGGATTGAAACTCGATATGTCTACACGTACATGTGTGGCGGATGATTAAATACCTTGTATATACTTATTGACACATGTATCCGATACCATATACATAAACGAATTAGCTGTCTGAACACCTTTTTTTTTTACCTGCATTTGAGTCAAAACTTGCCAGGTGTCAGATAGATGAAACATGTTAATGAAACCTTTATAAGCGTTCCAGATATAAATAACACCAAACTATGTAAACATCAATATTCTTCTGTATCGTTAACATATTTACCCCTAAATACACATTTGAACTAATATAAGTCATAGATTTACAGAAGAGTCCATTGTTTTCCAGGGGTTAATGATTTAACATTCAGAATGTTCTTTCAAACTCTTGATAGCTCAGACAACCTCCTCTGTAAATCAGAGTGTATATTATTTTACAAAATTTGATCAAAGTTTTAAACAATCCAGGTGAAATTTCACTTGAAGTGTCTACCTTGATTTGCTGTACACACAGTGTTATATTTCTCAAGTGCTTTGAAGCGGTTTATAAATATGGTTTACTCTATTAAAGCCATCACTTCCTGTTAGAAATCAACATTTTATGCCTCCTGCCAAAAGCATAGATTGAAGTATCAAGTGTTTGCTGTTTGTTCACATGTCATAAATACATGAATACCATTAAAACTAAATCTAAATGTCTATTTCTTTTAAAATTTAACTGGAAGATTAATCTTTTTGTGATTTTTTTTTTTTGGGGGGGGGGGGGGGGGGGATGCAGTGAAAAAACCAGGAGAGATCATCATGAGAGAGAGTGTGTGTGTCAGAGTGAGTGAGTGAGTGAGAGAGAGAGAGATATGTGATTTTGTATATATATACAGTAAAACTGAGTCAGAAAAAGTCGAAACATCAGGACTTCAGCTCACGGATGTATAACCAAGAATTATGCTTTTTTTAGTTTCAGAAGTGTATATGACTATTTTGAAATGCTTCAAGACATACATGTACACTGGTACGGTCATTTTAAATAATAATAATTGCTAAAATAAACATAGTTTTCATGAAATTAAAACATTGAGTGTTTATGAAAAGGTAAATACATGTAATTCCCATCAAGTGATTTGACACATGTAAATTTGACCTTGAATTATTTGTATGAATTTTCATTCTTTTTATAAAATGGGCCCCAAAATTTATTCGAGTCATCGAGAAATTTGACTCATCAAAGTTTGAAATATAGGATGTTTAATATAAGTAGCATTAAATAAACATCGAGAAATTAGACTCACTGAAGTTGGGCTCATCGTGATCTACTGTGTGTATATATATAGAAAATACCATAAACATGTATCAGGAAATTTTCTCACCTGGTTATTATCATTTTTTACAGCAGAAAACATATTCACCTGTCCTAGATTAACCCTAAATCACCATAGTTTCATGAACGACATGTACATGTATGTCTGTGCTTCAATTATTTAACTTAAAAATGTTGCTTTCATTTTAAATTCGGCCTCTCATCTAAGGGCAAAAATGGGCAATAATTAGACAGGAGTGAAAATATTCAGGTATACATTATGCAGTAGATGGAGTTCCAAGTTGAATTGATACATATGAACCTATTATAGATGGAATTGTACAAGTTGATTTCAGATAAGTACTGTAGCTGTAACTGGTTTATATATTTTGTGGTGTCTCTTTATTAGACTTTATGTGTTAAACCATCTGTCATCTATCTTAGTAAAGATTTAAGCTGTACGATAAATTGTTTATTTTCAGTTCACTGATCTGGACTCTGGGAAAATCGTTTTTTGTTGTAACAGATCATGTGTTATAACATTGGACTTACTGTGTGAACAGTGTTATTGTATGCCCAACATATTTTACGATACAGTTTTTACTCCATTCCCATTAGTTTTTAATTTTTTTTTTATTTTTCTTTATTATTATTTTTTTTATGTCTTGGTGATAAAGAGATTTATAGGCAGTACTATACAATACTGTTCAAAGAAATCTTGTTTGTGAATTTATGCAACATATTTAATAGTAATTGCTGTACTGAGTTGACTTCAGAAGATTCTGATGCTAATAATCATCTGTCCTTAAGAAACCTATACATAAACATATGTACACTTAGGTCAGTAAATGTTTTATGGCTTGCCAGATGAGGGTTTTAATGATATGCGCAAATCAATTAAATGCTGAAATCCTTTCTTGTCAGTAATAGCTGACACAGAGTTAACTACCTGGGTGGGGATTCACCATTCCAAACCTATAAGATAGTTAATTATAGCTTTTATATATACCTGTATTAAAAATTCAGTTATGAGAAATGTTTTTAAATACTCTGAACTGTGGAACCCGTCATTGTCTTTTTTTCTTACAAAACCGCTTTTGATTTAGATCTACATGTATATGTAAAATTATTTGAACCTTGGTGATATAAAAACAAAATTGAAAAAGCTATTTGGACACACACATATTGGTTTTGTATGTTTTTTTTATTATCATTATTATCATTATTATTATTCATATGTATTTTTATGCAGTTAGCCATGTATGGAACTTAAATGATCACTTTGAACACACAAACAGAGACACGCTCACACACATACACACACAGAGACACGCTCATGCACATACACACACACAAACATGCTCATGCACATACACACACAGAGACACACTCACACACATACACACAGACACGCTCACGCACCACGCACCATATATATATAAGATATATATATATATATATATATATATATATATATATATATATATATATATATATATATATATATATATATGCATATACAGTGAAATTGTTAAGTAGAAATTGGATGTGTCAAAATTCTGGTTATATCAAAGTTAAATGGCCAGTCCTGATTCTGATTTATAGATAAATATATGTTAACTAAAATTTTTGTTATTAACAACAGGATTTCACTGTATGCAAATATATACACAGTGGAACCTTGCTATTAAGACCACCCCACTGTAACATGTATGTTATCACACAGGGCAATATGTTAAAATAAAATAACAAAAGGATTATGGATAATATCTTGAGTGTCCCTTTGCTGGCCCCAAAGTAAAAATGTAACAAAAAGTGTATCTTAAAGAGCAACTTTTACAGGAAGCTCCTTGATGGATCCTGAATGTTTCCTTGCAGCAAATAAGTTATCTCACCCAGGTATCTCTTTTATCAAAGACTTTTGAATTACTTATGAAATGCCATTATCTTTGAAATATGTCAGAAAATGTTGTAAAAATAAAGTACATGAACCAGGTTTTCAAATTCAAATATATTCTCAGTTTTGCTAGACCCTAATTTATTTACAGTATTCCCATTGATATTAAAATGTGTAAAAGTAGCTAATTTAGAATGACAGATGTGTTGTCATATTAGTTTTTATATTTCTGTAAGAATTGTCATCTTGAAATATAAGATTTTCACATCATGTTGTCATTTTATAGAATTATAGATATAATGACAACGTGAGATCCTACAAAACTTCTGTGCTAGTTTCTTCAAGGATATTTTGTGTTTTCTTTCAGGAATTAGAATTCTTCGTTTTGCATTATTTTCCAGTAATTTGATAGGTACCTCTGGAAACTAAGCAGCAAAATAACTTAGAGTGGCCTTAGTCAGATAAATATTTTATTTAGATTGATTGTTTTTGGGTCATTTAAAACAAGTTTATAATTAGCAGCTTGGAATACTTCTTAGATATGATATTTTATTCATGAAATAAATGGGTTTTACTTCGCTAAATTATCATAGTCGACATCAATGCATCTTGTTTGACACTGGAATCATTTTCTCTCTTTTCAAGGGTTGCCACAAGGTACAAAACCGCCACCACTGACTATGATTAGTCCAGCGGCATCAAAGCTGCCACGCAACACAGCCACAGTGACACCATTAAACCAGGTCTCTCCAAGTAATGGTGTGAATTCGGCCGGTGCCAATGCGGCATTAAATGCAACTAGAACATCAAGCTTTGCTGCAGCACTTAGGAAGCTCGCACATCAGGCTAAAGATCCAGGCAAGTAGATAATGTGTTTAGCTTTTTATCCAACACAACACTAACAGAGGAAATTAAAGTTTGAATCCAAATATCTTTAAAGCATTTTGTATTGCTCCTTTGTCAGTTTTTGTCTGTTTCTTTATTTAGTGTCACTGATATATTATGATCTTATCAAATTTTCAACAATTTTCTTTCATATAGTGTCTCACACACACACACACACACACACACACACACACACACACACACACACACACACACACACACACACACACACACTCACTCACTCTCTCTCTCTCCTTCCCTCCCTCCCCTCTCTTTCTCTCTCTGTCTGTCTGTCTCTGTCTGTCTGTCTGTCTCTGTCTGTCTCTCTCTGTCTGTCTGTCTCTGTCTGTCTCTCTGTCTCTCTCTGTCTGTCTGTCTCTGTCTGTCTGTCTGTCTCTGTCTCTCTCTCTCTCTCTCTCTCTGTCTCTCTCTCTCTCTCTCTCTCTCTCTCTCTCTCTCTCTCTCTCTCTCTCTCTCTCTCTCTCTCTCTCTCTCTCTCTCTCTCTCTCTCTCTCTCTCTCTCTCTCTCTCTCTCTCTCTCTCTCTCTCTCTCTCTCTCTCTCTCTCTCTCTCTCTCTCACACACACACACACACACACACACACACACACACATCTATATTTTCTGGTATGACACTGAATTGTCCACAGGGTGAAAATGTCTTCAATTTTTTAAATTCCACATATATAACATATAATAAAGACTTCAATGACTGATGTAGGATATCAAGTGATTAAAATGTGTTCTCTCATCATTATCTATTCAAATGAATGAACATGAATTATTCAAATATTGTAGGGGTGGTTGTTCACATTCATAATGAACTATCAACGACAAAAACAGCCTGAGCTGGATACCTGAATTAAAATCGTGAACATAATGAAAGAAGATAAATCATATATAAATCATGTTTAAAGTTTTAAACAGAAATTGTGGGTGATGAATAAATAATTTTAAAAAATGTCATCCGTTCTCCTCTCATGTTGTTGAAATGTACTGTTCTAAATGTGATGCAATTATGCCTCTAATAGGAAAATAACTATCAAAAATGATTTCTGGGGATATCGCTGACTTCCTTTTATAAAATGAGGACTAAGTGCTTTTTATTTTAATTATTAATAAACTCTTTTTATTGATTTAAAATGATGTAATAGATGATATGATGAATTAACTAGAATATTTTCTGATTTCGGAAGTGTGCCATGCAGACAGTATCCATAGTTAATTTTTCTCTACATGCTCATCAAGTCATAGTTCATTTGACATTTTTATTTTCTGCAGAAGAAGGAGCGCCATCTGGAGGTCATAGTTCACAGCCAGGAAGTTCTAACACCAGTCCTCGTGCCCCCACGCCAAAGCGTGGCCCACCACCCCTTGTATACAACAGCCACTCATCATCACTCACTTCACCACCAGTGGTTACCATAGCACCCACACATGCTCATTCCAGCTTAGTAAGCAGTGATCTAAAACAGGTAAATAATGGGCAGCTACATTGTACACCTTATGTCAGATTTATAATCTACATCAGGAGTTCCGACTTAAGCCTTCAAGCCCTAGCTTTTAGTACAGTGGATTTTGTCTTGAGATACCTCTCCTTCTGCCACTGAAATGTGGTATCTCAAGACAGGTGCTCTCTCAAAAGAAGTGTTATTTACAGAGACATTTAACCGAGTGGTTTTCAGAATGTGGACCCTGGAGACATTGGTCATTCAAGACAGGTTGTACTGTGGAACATTGTAAAAACTATGAAGTGTTATAAAAAATGAACAGCAAGCTATACTGGCACCATGGACAATTTCAGCCTTTTCTATAAGGGAAATAAAAAGTATGGCTAGTTAACATACACAGTTATATCTAGTACAGATATATGGTATGATAGGAAAATGTTAATTATATAATTATTATATTACTGTATGTGTTTTATAAAAAAACCTTCAAAGATTCAGCCATGATTACTAGATGATGTTCAGTATTTTACAAGTAGTAACTGCAGTATATGTATTTTTTAAATTTGAGATATATATCTGTTTTTGTGTTTGGGGATACAGCTGTCATCGACCGCAGAAGATAAGTCTGTGTGTGACTATTGATGAGTTACAAGATCATCCTGTTTTACTTTAATGGCAGAAATAGATCTTGATAGTGCAATTGATTCCAGCAACTGTTACGTATTCCAGGTTTAATGCTGTTTCTAAATTTCATTAATACTGTTTGATGTAAATTATGTACAAGTAGTTGGTATATAGATCAATCCTTGTTTGTTTTGTCTTATACATTTTACAGGGTTGATGTAGATCATCCTCTTTATAAGAATTTACCTTTTTCTGACATTATATACACTATGCAACTAAATGTAATTTTTTCTTTCACTAGAGTTGTATAATATATACATTGTATTAACATTTCCAATGAATATACATTTGTTGTATTTTAAAGAGGAAAAGTTAAATAATATCACACTATTGTTGAGAAATCTATAATGAGATGTCAACAGTAATTTAAGAACAAGATTATTTCTCAAGCACAGAGAGCATTTGCACTATTGTAAAATCTATATAATCTGATCTGTGTCTCGTGAACCCTTACTTGACAGGAATGAGTTCAAAGTTCAGGTAATACAATAGAATTACACAGTCAAGAGTATACCTTGAAATTTTTGCCCCTGGTTATTTTTCGCCTTTTACCATAGAAAACATATTCACCCCATCTTAAGTTCACCCTAAATCACCACAGTATCGTGAATTTCTATGCTTCATTTACTTAGCTTAAAAATTTCGCCTTCATTTTCAATTTTCCCCCTCATCTAAGAGCGAAAATTGCAAAAATTAAATGGGAGTGAAAATTTCCAGCTCCAGATGTATACAGTAATTGTTCCTATTTAATTGTCAATCATACCTACATGTACGATAATCCAGTTGGTAATGAAATGTATTTTCCATAAAGCTTAAATGAAAAGTAAGTGAAATTGACCGTATGATAATCTAAAGGTTACTCCTCCAAGTTATGTAAATCGTACAGTACTGTCATGTAAATACTGGAAAGGTTGAACTGAAATCCCCCTATTTGGTTCAGATTGTCGAAGATCAGTATTTAGTCACTCGCCCCTAAAGAATTTTGGAGTGGCCTTTATCACTGATTTTTACTTGAACCAGTTGTTTTGAAGGGGTGGATGCATTAATTACAAGATTTAACTGACCCAAAACCAGATCTCTGATATCGTTAATCAGGTAATTTATACATGATTTTATACAAGTGATTTGTGTATTTGTAGAGCTTGGAAAGAGCTCACTCTGTGCAGAGCTCCTCATCCTCAGTGTACGAGCCTCATGGCCTGAAACAAGAGCGGGATCGTCCTCAGTCGACCCAATCAAATAGGGAAGATGACCGAGGGTCAGTGAAGGACATGTCACTATCTAGAAGGTAATTTACATTTAAATGTATTTATGTACTTTTCATTATTCTAGAATTGCTGAATTCTAATTTCTCTAAAAATGCATATATATTATTTGTGCAAGCCCCTAATCTAACAGTTGTATATTGATTTATTCAATTAGTATAAAAATCAAGTATGGTTTATATTGTGTAAAGTCTCGTATATAGTCTACACTACAAATGTTGAACTTGTAAAATCTGCATAAAAATCATCTAAAATTGTTTTACGTGTGCCTATTATGCCAATAAGTGAAACTTTAATCCAGTCTGTCAAGCCACTCCTGATTTTCCTTATTTTTCCTGAATTTTTCATATAAAATCATGATAACTCCTAATTTTGAACTTTTTTCCCTCACAAAAAAGTAACATGGTATTTATGTTATTTTGGGATAAAACTTTGTTATAGGTAGTAAGAATTGGAATGAGATTAGGTGGCTGTTAACATTTTAAAAATTGTGACTTTTTTATAAAGATGACAATCATCACATCATGTTGGTAGCTAGATTAGGCTCATTTGCTTGAAAGTTCTTGCATAGAGGGGAGGAAGACAGCCATCTTGGGTTTTTTTTTATAGTTTTATTTAGGTCTAAGAAGAATTCAGCTGAATTCAGTTCCTTAGGTCTAAGAAGAATTCAGTTCCTTAATTCTAAGAGGAATTCAGTTGAATTTAGTTCCTTAGGTCTAAGAAGAATTCAGCTGGTATCAGTTCCTTGGGTCTAAGAAGAATTCAGCTGAATTCAGTTCCTTAAGCAGCAGAAGAATTCACCTTCTCAAGATGAATCAAGTTCCTTCAGGCATTTTAACATAAGTCATGTTCAGTATCTTGTATTGTAACCAGATTGACAAGTGTATATACTGATACAAAATTTTACAGAAATTCCAAATTGGCAGACAAATAAAACTCTCTTTAGAGGTGCTTTAATTTTTTTTCTTGAGATTTACTTTAGCCCAGAAATTTGATTTTGATAGATAAATTGTTAGATAGACACCATGAGATAAATCATGTTGGCCTCAAAGCAGATACCTTATAAAAAGGTGATTGATGTATCAACATCAGATTGTAATACATGTTGTTGTTTTGGATGAAATTGAAAAGATGCACACCTTTTATTATCTATAAACTTCAGTATTTCTACTTAATTCTTGGTATATTATCTGAAATGTTATATCTTTATTTCCATCTCGTAGACATTCTGTTCTTTGGTTATAGAATATCCAACATTGATATAAAGTTGTTGTTTGTGATATCAGCATCTACACTGGTCTTTTGTTTTTCTGTAAATAAAGAAAGTGACATTGATAATAAACAGCTACAGACAGGAATGTTAACCCATTTACCCCTAGAGACACAATTGGACTGATCTAAGTCATTGATTTACAGAAGGGTCCATTTTTTCAAAGGTTTATGATTTAATATCAGGGGCACCTGCCAGTCACTTTAGTATCACTGTATATGTTGCTGCTACAGAATGTCCCCAACATCTGTCTCTTAATGGTTCATATCAATATCCAAGTCATTTGTTTGTCTGTTTTTCAATCAGATTTGACTCTCTTGTATAGCAATTAGATATGCACTTGCAATACAGACCTCTTGTTATAGAAGAGAGATTAAAAATGAGTGATGTCTTCAAAGTCATTTTTGTGACATCACTCACAAGATGCGCACAACACAAGATTTTATATCAACTGTATGTACCACTGTCCCTTGCACGAATAATAATATGAAGGTCATTGCAAATTATAGGTGATTAATCAATTTTGTGCCAAGGTCATTTCAAAATGTAGGTCAGTCAACAGTAGTATTAATCTATTCCTCTGACATAATTTTTCCCTATACATGAATATTTGTGAATGCATTTAATTGTCCTGTCTCTTTTTTTTTAATCAGTCGACTGACACCACATTCTGTGCGCAGTTCAACCTCCCCTGCAGCAAGTCGGGATGAAATGGGACGAGGATTTCAACCATATAGATCTGGGGAGGACTTGCGGCACCAGCTTCCACCTGCTTCATTTGGTTTAGACCCTGCCACCGCTGCAGCATACTCATATCCACCATTTCTGCCTCCTCATGCATTCCCACATCCTGCTTTCAGGTATTTATTTTTCGTTCTCTTGATTTATTAAAGATTATATTTTGTCACTTTATAAATTCTACAGAAAGAATACATTCTACTGTACTCTACTTTTATGTAACCAATAAACACTAGGATTTTTTTCTACAGTTCAAAATTTGAACTGAAATTTGACTTTGACAAAAACTGAAAGTATAGATACACTGCAAATCCAGAAATATATTTTGCTATACACAAGTTCTAGATTTATTCTCGAGATAATATTTTCACAATTTCATATGCCCGTCTCATCATACTATTATCATTCTTCATTATGTGATAATTTTATTTTCACGAGCATGAGCTCTCGCGAAATTAGGCGAAAATAAAATTCTCCCAAATAAAACTTGATTTACGGTAATTGTTTTATTTAATTTATTATTCTGTCACCTCTTGACAGTGCATGTTTTAGCCCCGCTCGCTGTGAGCAAGTTTGCTAGTTTCCTTGCGGAATGCTGGTGCTCTCTTCCTGGGTACATTGTAACTCGGTTCTCCCCTGCACCATAAAAAAAAACTAGCCACCACCATATGACTGAAAAATTGTTGCATGTGGTGTAAATCACCATTCAAACATTCTGTTTTTGACACCCCTACCCCCAATATGAATATGATTTTGGAGCTAAGATCAGCAAATGTTAAAGTATAGGTAAGATGCATGTATTATGTAGTTATAATTTGCCCAGGGCATTAAATAGATCACATGACTACAGGAATTGCTGTTTTATTTCCAGGTTTGATGATCCCTTGTTGTTGGAACGATACAGAATGATGCAACCTCAATATTTACCGTTTGGACATCCAGGGATGTTGCCACCTCCTGCTGTTCACCCATTACTCGGGGCCGGAAGATATCCAGCCGAACTTTTACATCAGCAATTCCCTTTTATGTCTCAAACTGCAAGATTACCTGATCACTTGTCTCCAGCCTTATCAGAGAGGTATTTGAAGGGGAGATAACTCATTTTGAATTTTAAAAAATGGCAGAGTACATATGTACATGGTTTAATGATATATCTGCATAATTATTGAACTTTTCATTTTTATGTTTATTTCAAAATCTTACTTTCAGTTTGTTCATCTGTTTTTTATTTTTATTTTACATCCAATCAAGAATTTTTCATTTAAATGGAAATATCACCAAATGAAGTGCCACAAATTAGTAATGTAAGATGTAATGGCCCTAAACCATTGTAGTGAGGGTTCTTCAATACAACATGATACCTCTGTCTTAAGGCATATATGAAAACCCCACGACTTGCACTTCTTATGTCAAGCACTTGTAAAAGTCTATCCAGTGCTGGTAATCAAACTGGACACCACCTAACTGGGTATCAAACAATCTGCCACTAGATCATGGAAAGTGGCCAGTTAATTACTGTTAAACTGAAAATAAAAGAAATAGATTTTGTGAACTTTGTTAATTTTAAACTGCAGTTAAATGTACATAATATTGTTCACTTCAAATATATTTAGGTTGAGTGAGTGAAGCCAAGATTGAAATATGATACATTCAGGCCACTTTATAATGACTTCCAGTGGTCTGACAATTTCGCCTACCAACAGCATTTTTGTGAGAACAAATGTAGATAATTGTATTTGCCATCAATATCTGAATTTACAAAATCTAGGAAACTTTCAGATGCAAATTGCTTTTATAGTGTCCTCAAATCTGAAACTATTTATTTATAAAAGAACAAAATTATGCATTGATATTGAATCTTCGTTTGTTCATCAGACAAAGACTGGAGGAAGAAAAAATCAGAGAACTTGAACGGGAAAAAGAACGGGAAAGGGAGCGAGAGAGAGAAAGGGAAAAGGAAAGAGAAGCCATTCTACAACGGGAAAAAGAACGGGCACGTGAAAGAGAAAGAGAGTATGACAAAGAACGTGCTAGGGAGCAGTATTACATTCACCAACAAAACTTGGAAAAGAATCGGGAATATATAGAGAGGGACGGGCAGAAAGAAAGAAGTAGCTCTATATCGAGTTCGGAGTCAGGTCGATTAACTAGAGTTGAGGAACATGTTGGTAAGTTGAGAACAAAGTTATTCATCCTCAGTAGGTTTTTTTTGTTATTTTTTTTATTTAGCTATTCACTTCATCAGGTTGATTTATTACCAAAAGTGGTATAGGTCCAAGCTGTTTTGAGAGTGTAATGAAATCAAGTTTAATCTTGTAAAAAATGCTTGTTTACTACAATAAATTCAGTTTTAAGAGTATAGATTAAGAAAGTTTTTACAATCTATTCAGCTCTGACTGTCTGATCTTTTGTCACTTTATGGTACTTATGGAATGTCATGAAATATTTTTGAAGGTATTAATTTGCAAAGGGAGATAACTCTTACTAGATTGATAGCACCCCATTCTCATTTGGGTTAGAAATACTATTGTAGTGCATTACTTTTGTCATTTAAAAGACTTTGCTTACTGTTGTCAAGTGTTTTGTTGACGTCTGTACCCAGTTGCACAGTCTGTTGTGAAATTTAACTTAGGAGATAACCTGTTGATAGCTCATGGTTGGTTATGTTAACTCCAAGTTGAATCTGTTGGACAAAGACAACTGAGAGTTAACTCTTTGGTTAAATACGGAAAATTTAATCATGCTCTGGACCATAATTAAATATTAACAAAGAGATATGTAATTATGAACACTTTTCACTTCTGCACACCAAGTGCATTTAATTTCTGAAACAATTTTTGTTGATAATGAATGTATCTTCTGTGGAGGCATGTATATCCATATACATTATGTCAGTGCAATATTTGAATGAGTTCTCTCCCCTAAACAGTGAAAAGTCCTGGCGGGCAATGATCGGTAATTACAAATGTCCTGTTGGTCCCATGTTGGGGTGTTGTGGGCTATCTCCTTTGGCCCTAGAGTCAGGAAATGATCTTAGACTTAAGTCAAAATTTGAATTCTGTTTTTTTTTAAAGTTTTGTGACTTTACTTCACTGTAGATATTGTAGTGTTGTTTACCCCTATTGTGCTTTAAACTGTAAATTTTATCATTAAGCATTTTTATTAAAATCTGTCATTTTGACTTTAGTCTTAGATTTTTTATGAACCCAGAATTACTGCATAACTGGAAATTTTTGCTGCCATTTATCTTTTGCCATTTTTGCCCTTATAGTGAGAGGGCAATTTTTAAAATGAAAGTGAAATTTTCAACCTAAATAATTGAATCATCAACATACATACCATCCATGAGACCATGGTGATTTAGGGGCGAATTTCAGATGGGGTATAATTTTCTGTCGTAAAACAGCAACAATAGCCAGGGGCGGAAAATTCCAGTTATTCAGTACTTTGTCTGCTCCATTGTTCTAAGTCTACTCTTAACTTTGTTTGTTTTTTGTGTCTATAGTTTCCAGGTACGGATCTATAACTCATGGAACTCCAAAGGATCATCACCACATGAAAGACTCCAAATACAATGGTAAAGCCAGTATGTATGAAAACTCGGTACGGAGTAATCGTGAGGGAGGTCATCACGGAGAAAAAAGTACGGTCCACCTCCCTAGTAATGTTCCAGAACAAAACTATAGCAAAGAGGAGAAGCATGCTCATCTATTGAACTCAAGCCCAGAAAAGGTAGGATGATAACACATCGTTACCCTCTCACTTTGGGTAAAAATATTTTTTATAGGCAGAAAGTTAGAGAGTGTGATTTGGACTTTTTAAAACTGAGATTAGAGGTGGGGGGTCCCTTAATATAGATATAATTTTCAGTGGTTATTTTTATTGATCATAAATTTTCTTTCAGAGCCTTTGATGTGAAAAAAAAATTATTTCATTATTTTCAAGTTTTACCCTGAGATGAAGCTGTGTTTGGTATTTGAATTTTTTTTAATTTGGTACTTGTAAATATTTTGTTTTTCTTGAATCATCTTTTTCTTTCTTCTTTAAGGTGCATAATGATCTGTTGATGGAGAGAAAATATGCACAACACCATTCCAAAGAAAATCACTCTCACTCCAGTGTCTCTTCACAACCGATGTCTCATTCTGATCATAAATTTAGTAAATCTTCTGATAGCAGCTTTTTCCGGCCATTTGACACAAATCTTCTGACCAATGGCTACCACGGATCACATGTCTCTCATAGCGACAAATACTCATCAAGTTATAAAAGTGTTAGTGATAAAAATAGACATGATGCAATTAAATCTCAGTCAGGAAAAGACAGTGTAGATTTTAGGAATTCTCAGAAAGGAAGTGCTCAAGAATCTCAAATTAAACAGGAGAATTATCTCAGTCAGCGGAGAATGTCGTTTGAAGACATGAAAAATTCAAAGTGTTCGACGCCACAGTTTTCCTCCTCAACACCATCAGTAAATCAAACAAAACATTGTGATCAAGTTTCTTCTAAAAATCATCTGATGAACCACAAAAAATCATCACAAGACAGCAGTAAACACAACTCAAGCCATGTAAACCTACATCAAAACCCTCTCAGCTCATCCGCCGTGTTTTCCCATAAAACAAAACTATCAGAGTCAAATAAACTGGTTGTTAGTCGCCTGGATATTGAGGAACAAAAACTACGTGATCGGAGAGCAAAAGATGAGTATTATAGTGACAGCGAGGAAGAAGAACAGGTGGAGATAGCTCATAAAGAACGTTTATTACTCATTACTAGTGGCCCGCCCTTAGCTTTAGACACAAATGAAACTAAAATGACATTTTTCAGAGAGCTCGGATTAACATCGCAAAGAATAAAAAGAGGTATTGTTGTTGTTTTTTTTCTGCCATTTGAAATTTTTGTCGGGAAGGGGCTAGTTTTCTGAGGTACAGTGAAACTTGTATATAACGACCTCCTGAGGGACAGAAGAAAACAGGACTTTATAGGGAGGTCGTCTTTATATAGAGGTTGATTTGTACACAAATGGTACTACTGGGGACAGCAAAAAATTGTTTTTGTGACCAGATGGTCTTTATACACAGGTGGTCCCTAAAGCAGGTTTTACTGTATAAGGTTTTTTGCCCTGCCATTAGAAAATTGGTGGAGGTCAGGTTAATTGGGAGATGTAAAATTTGTTGGCGCAAGGTAAGCTTTTTAATCTTTGATTACTTAGTATAAAAGTGGATTGGATGGTTTTTTCACCACTTTGATAATAGAGTACAAATCAAATGGTTTATCAATCTTTCAGATGAAAATAAAAAGACAAAAGCTGAGTATTCTTAAAATAAAGTTGGGGCTAGAGGTATTATGTTAGTACATCAAACCCATCCTTTCATTTCATACAGGTAATATCTAATCCCATATTATATGTACATACTTAATGAAAGTATGCAGAGTTTTACGCCCCTTGGACTATATATTTAAATCTAGATAACCTGGCAGGTTGGAGTCTAATCCATCTTTTCTTGACCTTGACGAGTTTTAAATTTTAGATGATAAAGCATGAAATTAAAATTACACAGACAAGATTAATAATTCCTACTTGTCACCATACATGTACCTGTACAGGTACCCGGTATATCCTATGGTAAATAACAACATTTTTCCCTTAAAGCTTGTCATAACCAAAATGTGAAAATCAAAAGGTTACTCCACCCTGTCAAGTTATGTGAAATGGGACAACTCTATCAAGATGTCTATAAAACTGTAACAACAGTAAGCTTGTCTTCATTTTTCCCCACATAAAATTCAGTCAGAATAAAGTTATGATTTGAGTTATGTTATGATATAATTGGTTTGTTTAATTTTTTTTTTTTTTAATTTTTTGTGATAAAGATTTGTACAAACAATTCCAAAGCTCTTTTATTTTAGTGGGGATTTTTCATAGAATTTTATGAAATGTGAATTTTTGGGGTTTACTGATATTTCACAAATACTGTTACTGAAAAACAGCATTCCTTGTATTGTTTTAAAAGTTACATCCTCATTGTGTAACGACTAAAGAGCTATAATATCTAGACAGGGTTCTTTCAGAAAAACAGCAAATTTTATCATTATCTTTAGATAAAATTATGTTAAAGTAAATGTATTTCAGAACTAGAATTTCAAAAGCAAAGAAAGAGAAGACGACTTCACAAGGAGCGAAGTGTTAGTCCGATTGATGTAGAGGAAGAGGAAGAGGAAGATGCCAATGCTCATTCATCTTTACACATCCCCCAGCTGAAATCCTCCGATGATCTTTGTCAGGAGAAAGATTTTCCAGAAAAATGTTCATTCCTTGGTTCTTTCAAACTTGGAACTGTGGAATTGGGACGGAAAAGAGGTAAAACTTGAATTCAGTGTTGCTGCATATTTTAGATGTGTCATTTTACCGAATACAGTGTAATCTTATCTCAAAATTCATGGGACTACGGGCTTTAATTCAAAATACAAAATGTATCTGGAGTTTGAGATAACAAAATCTTTCATTAACACCCTTTTCTATGCATAAAAATCGTGGCTGGTCATTCAACTTTGACATGATCAGAATTTTGAGTAATCCGATTTCGACATAGATTCCATTGTAACCATTTTAATCTCATTTCATCACTGAGGTTGAAGCATCACTCAGTCAGTGTTATAAGTTGGAATGCAATGTTTTATTGTCAGCTCAGTGATACATGGAAATGAGATGTGTTCCATTCATAAATAACGAGTTTGAACTTTTGACCTCATTATCTAAGGAGTTGAATATTTACAAATACATTGTCTTATCAAGTGAAATGTGACATAATTTCTACTTACACATTTCATAATTTCCACAAAAGAAATTACTCTTATGATATTATACCTATGGAAATAGAGTTAAATTTTAGATATTAAATTAAATTCTCAGTTAAAAGCAGCTGATTTTATTGCTATTAATAGTATCCAGTTTAGACAAATGTTTTATATGCAGTAAGATACATATGTAAGTGTTGAAGGGGAAAGAAAAGTTGGTACATGTTTTACTCTTTTTTTTTTCTTTTTTTTTTGACATTTCAGAGTTGGAAAAAATCCGAATTACTTGTGAAGAAGAAAGAATTCGAAGGCTTTCTGTAGAAAGTTCACAAGGTCAATAATTATGGCTTTACATTTTAGTTGTATCACATAAAATTGTTTGCTTTACGTAGAACCAATTGACATATGATATTTGTTAAAACTGACAATTTTGGTTGATATTATGTGTATACAATGTCATTTTGCATCAGATTAATTGACATTCAGAACTTTTATTCATTTTTCATCCAAGATTCAGAAATGGACAGTTTCTTCCAAAAGCCTATACAGAAGGAATTCCTTCTTTTACAAGGATTTTTTGCAATGCTTTATTTCTTTTTTTTCTGGATAACAGATCTTAAAAGTACCAATACCATTTTTCAATATTTTCATTTTTCAGTTTGCATCAGTCATATAAACCTGTTCCATAAAATATCTATACCTGTATTCTTAGGTCACAGCTGCAAAAGAAAACATGCTGAAATAGATGAAACAGAATCATCTGGTCTCGAATCTCGCAAGGGCAAAAAATTATCCATGTCCGATTACATTCATGGCAGTGAGGGAAATCATCGAACAAAGAAACTCTTGTTCTCAGACTGCAAAGTGAGAAAACTTGGGAGAGATTTTGTACAAGAATTCCACGACTCTGTGCTACAAACTACCAGGCAGAAAGAGAGAAGTTTTAATTGTGGTAAGTTTATATCATAGCTGAATTTTATAAATTGATCTGATTTTCTCAAAAAACTTTTCACACAACATTTCTCTGATTAATATCATATGTTGAATTCATATAAAAATGTCTATCATAAATCATATATTCTGACATGATAATTTATATTATTGTCAAGCTCATATTTTCACAGGATTTTCATTGAAAGTGAAAGTTTATCTAAAAATTCAGTGTTATGTGTATTTCATATGAGATTCACCTAAATAGAATTTTCTTATAATTTGTATGAAGTCTTAGGAAACCTCATGGTGTTTGTCTGAAAAATATGATCAGAAAAAAAAAAAAAAATCCTAACTGATGGGAAATCAGAGACCGCATACTTTGTATAGCCTATTCTTTGTCATGTAAGATAAAGTTTTCTGTCATGGCAGATTCTAGCCAAGCTGATATAGTAACCATAACCAAGACACTTACCTGACCTTGAGGTCATCGCCATAGTTAGAGTCCCATGACTGCCCATTTACACTCGGTTAGGATGTTGATTTTAACTGATAATATACAACATTGTATACATTATGCCTATATAAAACAAATTTATCATAATTCTAATATACTCTGTATCTCATAATTTCTCTGACTTTCAGATCACAAGGTTGGCGTAGATGGCGCCACAGCTGGCAGCTCCTGTTTCTTAAATGATTCCAACGATGCTAATTGGTTGCACGATACAGAAAAACGACAAATTAAATGGCCTGGAATAGAAGCAATTATCGGGTCATATCAACGACATGTTTCAGGTATATTGTAAAGGTTAACGTACAGCTCTGTCTTATTTGTACAGTGGAACCTATCTTAGAAGACCACCCGTTCTGCAATTGAAATGTGGTCATACAAGACGGTCTTTCAAAAGATATTTTATTTAAAGAATTATTGTACAGAATGGTTTTGAGAATGTGGTCTCCTTGGTCTCCCAAAATGGTGGTCTCAAGATAGGTTCCAATGTACGGTACTGTTCAGATCTAACTCTTGAAAAATCCAAATATTGCAACAAATATTGTCATTTGTTTGCAGATTTCCAGATAAACAGCATTCAGTGTAGTTTGTAAAAATTACTCTTATCTTCTTTAATACAAAAAGAGCAGAAATGAAAATTCACCTCCAACAGATAAAAATTCTTTCTGAGATTAAAACTTTCCTCCAAAGGGAGGGATTCTTCGTCTTTCAAAATGTTGCTGCAATAATAATTTAATCATTTTCCACTTTAAGTACATGAACCTTCCCCCTGTGTACCATTAAGTTTTTTCTCAAAATTTTGCAGTAGGGTAAAAAATGAAATAAAATGATTTGTTGTGACCCGACTGACCTGTAAAAAAAGTTGTGACCCAGGAATTTTTTTTTTGTTATTTCAGGCCATTTAGCCCATTCTTTTATACAGTGGATTCTCTTAATTGCATAGCCGAAATGTCAGAGAAAATTATGCAAATGTCAGGAATATGCAATTTTTAGAAACAGGAATAGTGTATTACAGTGAACAATGATGATTCATATTCACCTAGTCCTTTCACCGATATAATACTATTACAAAATTCTAGGTACACTAGTTATGCATTCTCATTAAGAATTATAATGTCATAAAAGCAAAATTTTCATAAGCAAAGTTTGGTATGTTCTCATTTTCTATTAAAATATTATTTCTACATATAACTTTTTACTATAAATCATTACATTTGCCCCATTTTGGGGAATAATTTACACAATTAACAGGAATATTTGGTTTAACCTATGCAGTTAAAAGGGATATTTTACATGTAAGAGATAGGTAATGGTTTTGGAGTTCTTATGTAATAAACAGGAATATGGAATTATCATATTAAGTGGACTCGGCTGTATGTAAATCTAAGTTTTTTCCAATTTATATATAAATTTTTTGCCTACAAACCAACTAACTTATAAAACTACTGTTGGGGTAGATTAAATGTGATTTGTAGTGGTAGTCAGTGCTTCAATTTTGCCCATTAAAAAGCAATTTTCACATTTTTATGATTTGATTACTGAACAATTTGGGGTCTAACTGTTTAGGGGTCTGGTGTGTGTGGGGTCATTTTACAAATGTACACGTTTCTTCATTAGTAGGGATTTTAATTAAGTATGTTTGACGACTTTCTGTGTTGGTGATGTAGTCTGTTTTAATGTTCTTACAGATCAATCCATGGAGCGTCAGGTGTTGGGAGAAAGGTGTAGAAGTATCAGAGCACAAAATAAAGAATTGAAACGATCTGCCGAGCACCTGTCCCGAAAAATGGCAGTAAGTTTTTTATGTTAATCTTAAATGGATTTAATGTCATTTTATTATAGAGTGTATTATGATAACTGAGATGACGTACAGTGATATTATTGTGAATATTGTATATTTAAGGATATCATTTGATAACATGAATATTTGTTATTTAAAAGGGGGAATAAAAACTCTGAAACTTGTATATAACAATCTCCTCAGGGACACAAGAAAAACCAGTCTTTGTAGGGAGGTAGTCTTTATATAGAGGTTGATTTGTACACAAATGGTACTATTTGGGACAGCCAAACCTGTCTTTGTAACCAGGTGGTCTTTATACACAGGTGGTTGCTAAAGCAGGTTTTCTGTATTAATACAAAATAATTGATTTACATTTTGGTTATTATAACTGTTATACGGTAACAAACATGTAGATAGATTTATTGATAGACAGATATATCTCTATCACACATTGTCAATATCAGATTGAGACTGTCAAGCTAAAAGAACATCAAATGTTGTCTATAGTTTACCTCTGTAACAGTGAAGAGAGCATATATGCTACTGCCCAGGGTGGTGTATCTTGTTAACTCATCAACCCCAGAAAAACAAAGGACTCTTGTGTAAGTCAATGGCTTAGACCAGTCCAAATGTGTCTTTAGGGGGGAATGAGTTCAGAAGATTGTTTAAAGTCTGGTTTACCTGCTTCTCCTGTGCTTACCTCAAATTATCTTATATAGCATATACATGTCTTACAAATCTTTGTACATGCTAGGATTCATATGTTAGACTAGTCCTGAAGATTGAGAACAGGTTAATTTGGGTAAAAATGTTACCTTGAGATGAGCTTTGTAATCTTGAATTACTCTACTTTTATATTACTGGATCTGTTTAGTTTCATTTATTTGTTTTTGTTGTTGTTTTTAGATGTGTTAGAGACACTCTGTGTTCCCAAATTTAAGTTTAAAGCTCCATAACTCTTTAAAATATAAAAAAAATATTCTGCATGATGGTGATTTTAGAATTTATCATAAATTCTATTATTTTGTGTATAATTTTAGTTGTTGATATAAAGCAACATCATAAAATTGGTAAAAAGTTATTTGGCGGAAACCAAAATGTAAAAAAAAAAAAAAAGGCAGACCACACCATCACCTCCCCCCCAAAAGAAACAATATCCCCATCCCCTAATTTAATCAAGTCATCAGAGGGACATATGTTTAACTCCTGACCTAAACTTTATAACTATATGTACAGTATAGGTAAGCAAAAGTTTGATATCAGTGATTTTGTCTTACAGGAATTACTGGAAGGAAAACGTAAAGCTGACGAAACAAAATCTCAAATACAGAGTTCCATTGACTGCTTAAAATCTTCACTGAAGGAATTGCGGTGATATAGAATATTTCTTGTGCTGTATCTTCAGTGACAGTAGTTGATGGCTATTTTTTCAGTCAGAGTTACCTTTATACAGGTAACAGAATGATGAAGTCGATCAAGCATGCCTATGTATCATGGGAATTCTGCATTTATATTGAAAGTGCTACAGACAGGTGTTACTGACAGCCATGTTTTATGCAGTGTATGAAACATTGGACAGACGGAAGTTATTATTGCTGTAAAAAAAAAATATTCTAATTTTATTCCAATATAACTCAGTAAAGTGCACCGGCTACATTAACAACAAAAAGGAATAATTTATTCTTTATGTGCAACACAAGTAGCTGACAAGTTCGATTTTAAATGCTTTGTGATGTCGATGGAATATATGAGATAAAATCTTTTTGTGTGTTTAAGAGACTTCTGTATATCTTATAAGATATATGACAATGGATATCTCTAAATGTTTCTACAGATATCTGTATTTTATATATGTGTACTTTATAGGTGACCAAAGTCAAGAATTGTCTGCATTTTTTATTTTTTGCTTATTTTTTTTTTCTTTTAAGTACTGTAAGTGTACAAAAGGCAAAATCATATATATCAATGCATCTGAGCAGCTTCAAGCATTTTACATTGTTAATATAGGGAGCATGTCAAAACTCAAGAATCATTCTACAAATATAGGGAAAATGTCAACATAAAACGGATCATGTATATCACTAATTGAACATTGTGATAATACAGATGCTTGTTATATCAAAATGAAGAAAACAAAACAGATTTTGTATATACCACTGTTGCATCATCTATCATAAAAAATTCAGAAACTGAAGGGAAAATTTTTAAAGTATCCTTGCAAATATAAAATTTACCAGAGAAATTTGAAACACAGAAGAATAAAGTGAATTGTCCAATAAAATTTATCTGTACCCGAGGCACACGGGAAACATGACCATCTGGAAGGTTTGGTTCATTTAGATCATTTTCAAATCAAATAATTTGCTTTAAATTTAATGCAAATGACTAAATGATAAATACATGAACTGATATTTTGTATACTTTTCTTATATTTGATAATTTCTCAGTCATTCAATAACATTTATTTCTATTATCCGAGTTTAAGATGTAGTTAAATACAAAAGACTCAGGGAAAGCTGTACAAAAACTTTTGGACATAACTCTACTCCAATGTATATTAATAATTCCAAAGTCAATCCAGCCATAATCCATTATTTCCAGCTTTAAAACATGGTGTTTCCGATTGTGTCCAAAAGGTCTGTTTCCAAAGGAAAACTCTAAAAGATTGAGATATATTTTGCCCACATTGACAAGTGGTCTGTTTTCAAAGAAAATGTATATACCATAGAAAAAACTTCTATTTTTCCCTCTTTAACAAAGGGTCTGTGTCCAAAGAAATGCTATTTACACAGGGAAATAACTCTAAAATATTGAATTCTATTTTGCCCTCTTAAATAAACAGTCGGTTTCAAAATAAATGATATTTATACAGGGAAAAACTCTACTTTTTGTAGAGTTTTACTTTTCCCTCTATAACAAAGGGTTTGTTTCTAAGGAAATGCAAGTTACACAGGGGAAAATCTTTAAGACTGAGATCAGTGTTGCTGTCTATAACATAGGGTCCAGTTGTGTATCAAGTCCTGCGATGGTGTATTTTGAACTGTTGGCCATTGAGTTAGGATTATTCATAGAATTATGTGCATTTCAAAGAAAATCAACTTAACAAACCAAATCAACTGTTTTATTTACTCCGAAGACAAAAATCCTGTTACCTATGATGTCTTGATTTCAAGTCTTCGATACCGGTTGTTTTTAATTATTTAAGTTCAGGGATTTAATTTTTTTCCTTTTAAAGGAAAGCTATTTAGTAAATTTATGGTTTTATTTTAGATTATTTTTTTCGTGTGAAATCATTTTACATAGTTTTTGTACCTGTACAAAGAGATTTTGAGATTTAGGATCTGTAGTCTGTATCTACAAAGGTTGGATTGTATTGAATATAAGTCATGTTCTAGTTATTTTGTTGCTAGTCCTATTAATGACACCCATCCTGTGCTATGTTACAAATTAAAACATCTTTCTAAGATGTAATCATGTTACTGCCCAAAAGAAAGATTAGACTGTGCCAAAGAGCAAAATGGACTAGTCCAAATATGATATCAAGGTCAAACAGAAAAACTGAAATATTTATTTTGTTAATGTTTAAAGAATATAAACTCTCCAAAATGAAAGAAACACAATACATTAAAGAATACAATTTACTTTAGATTTTCAACATCATTGTAAGTAAAAATATAATAAAGAAACGATACCGGTATTTAGGAGTTAAAATTCACTTATCAGAAATTCAATTTTAACATGTTTCCTTTTTTCAATCATACTAAGTTATGAATATTCATATTTGGAAAAAATGTTGGATATTGTGTTTCTTTTTTTGAGAGAGTATACAATCGATATACTGGTATATATATATATATATATCTATATATATATTTATTTATATATATATATATGAGCTAGACAATACACAAACATTTTTTATCTGTGATTAACTTACAGATATTTGTGTACAACTTATTTTGTTTTTGTTCAGGACATTATGAAATGTTTCAGGATAGTTGATACTTTCAATAATTGTTGGCAAGTTAACCTGTTTTGGTTTGGGAGATCATTATGTTAACAAGATAGCTAATTCAAGCGTATGATTATCGTCTGTTTTTATGGTGTATTATGCCACACTCAACAATTTTTCAGTCATATGGCGGCAGCCAATTTTAACTGGAGAAGGAGAGAACCATCATTTTTATGTACCCGGCAAGAGACCACCCGTCTTCCGTAAGTAAACGTGATGCTCTATTCACTCGGCCACTGAGGCTTCTTGTCATTATAGAAGTTTTATGAGTATTCCTGAACAAGACAAAAAATTTGTTATTGTCTAGTAAATTTTTCCATTAATGTTCTTTAGGAGCAGTTGTCAGAGCCAAGGGACACAAAATTGTGTAAATAATCAAGCTTAACTTTGATTTCATCATTTTTTAAATATACATGTATGTGTAAAACATCTGTTTGTTATGAACAAGAAAATGTTTGTTTAGTTATTGTCCACGTTGTAAACATGAGAGTCAAACAAATTAAAAATACCTTGAGTACAATACTCATATTTTAGTTAAGTATTCTAACTATATTGGATAGTTCTTGAATTTTCCTACATTTAGGATAAACTTTAATAATTCCTTTTAAATGTACATGTATGCAATAAAAAATACACTTAAATATCCAGTAGTAAATTTTGTGTATTTTATCAGTCTCAAAATCACCCAATATTAGACAAACTTGAGTATTTAATTAATCTGGTGGTGATAAGTCTGACTCTGTTTACATACAGATAAAATATATAAATATTTCATTTTAGATCTAGACGAGCAATATTTCGAATTCAGAGCATATGTAATAAAATTATTTGTAGGTACTTGCTTTCAGTTGGTTTTGTTTATCAGGTATTAATGGTTCTTTGTAACATAGTACACTGCAAGACAACATTATCTGAATATGTCCATGTTTGGTTTAACATTTTAACCCTTTCAACCCTGAATATTTGAGTGTATACTCTTTTTCTATAGACCCTTTCACGATAACTGTGTTCTTACTAATCTCACCTGCGCACTTAACATTTCCGAGTGGTAACAATAAGTTTCGTACTCAACACAAATCATACCCAATGAAATTCAAATTGTAAACAGTGAACAATTAGTCTTTAATTGGGTACTAATTGTCATGGGTATGAAATGTTTTGAGCACGAAACTTCTTGATACCACTCGGAAGTGTTTGTGCGCAGGTGATATTACATTTAGTAGGAACGCAGTTATCTTGAGAAGGTCTGTTGTTAATGACCAGTCTATCACGTTCTTAAGGGTTGAGGTGTTCAAACGATGTCATTATACTGCCTGACTACATGAAATTATTTTCTTTTTGATAATCGATTCATTTGCAATAACATATGTACCTTAACTTTGCAAATCTTAAATGGTAGCATTGAATTAAATCTCGGATGATATGAACACCATTGTTCTACTTTAGCTTGATTCATTTTCATCCCATTATACAATTTTTTTAAAACTCAGAATTTTTTATGTACCGAGATGAATCTTGAAATAAATGTGTTTCTTAAAAATCTGTAAAGAGTGTCTTACGTTTAAATTCAACTGTTTTTATGGTATACATGGTCTGGTGTTTGCACTAGTTCAAAGTTAGTAGCAGTCCACCATACATGTACTTCGGATAACGCTTGTATATTATCAGCTGGTCAAGTCTGACAATAATAATCCACTCCTGAATTTATTTTTTGGGAAAGATTGTTTCACCTCAGAAAAAAGAAGAAAGTATCACTGACATTGCATCGATTTCAAATTGTTTTAACAAAAGATAAACACTTTAGTTGCAGAGATTTCCATGCCAACGGTATTTTGATAATGATTACGTCACATTGTACAAAACACCTAGAGATAGACTTGTAATCATGAATCTTAGGTGCTCAACATTTTCCTTGTGTAGTCTTTTTATGGCACAACACTGAAACCCAGGATTGTTGTACTTATTTAACCAATATCATGCCAGAAAGAGAACAGTAGTAGTACTGGTACATAATAGTATTTGAACATTGTTTTATGCTACACTCAGCAATTTTTCAGTAATATGATGGCGGCCAGTTTTTAATGGTAGAGAGAACCCTTTTACAATTTATCAGGGCAGATGCTCACTTTAGCATTGAGTTGTTTTGAGACTTTAAAGTTTAAAAGAGGTTTTAAAGTGTGATGCTCTAACAACCAACCCCCCTTAAAGTATGCTATTTGGATGACTGACCTACACGATTAAATATAACGATGGATTTATCTGTATTCACAAGATGGCTACACTTGACATACTTGCTCCACCTACCATTACAAAGAACCTGCCAATGTAGTGACAGTTAATAAATTTGTTCCACCTACCATTACAAAGGACCTGCCAATGTAGTGAGAGTTAATAAACATTTCCACCTACCATTACAAAGGACCTGCCAATGTAGTGAGAGTTAATAAACATTTCCACCTACCATTACAAAGGACCTGCCAATGTAGTGAGTTAATAAATGACCTGCCAATGTAGGGACAGTTAATAAATTTGTTCCACCTACCATTATAAAGGACCTGCCAATGTAGTGAGAGTTGATAAACTTGTTCCACCTACCATTACAAAGGACCTGCCAATGTAGTGAGAGTTAATAAACTTGTTCCACCTACCATTACAAAGGACCTGCCAATGTAGTGAGAGTTGATAAACTTGTTCCACCTACCATTACAAAGGACCTGCCATGTAATGAGAGTTAATAAACATTTCCACCTACCATTACAAAGGACCTACCAATGAAGTGAGAGTTGATAAACTTGTACCACCTACCATTACAAAGGACCTGCCAATGTAGTGAGCGTTAATAAACATTTCCACCTACCATTACAAAGGACCTGCCAATGTAGTGAGAGTTAATAAATTTGTTCCACCTACCATTACAAAGGACCTGCCAGTGTAGTGAGAGTTAATAAACTTGTTCCACCTACCATTACAAAGGACCTGCCAATGTAGTGAGAGTTGATAAACTTGTTCCACCTACCATTACAAAGGAACTGCCAATGTAGTGAGCGTTAATAAACATTTCCACCTACCATTACAAAGGACCTGCCAATGTAGTGAGAGTTAATAAACTTGTTCCACCTACCATTACAAAGGACCTACCAATTAAGTGAGAGTTAATAAATGACCTGCCAATTTAGTGAGAGTTAATTAATTTGTTCCACCTACCATTACAAAGGACCTTGTTTTAGAACTCATCTAAAAGACACTTATGTACTTGACAACAGAATGTTTACTGTCTCTGTTGAAAATTTTCAGTCTAACTAATGGTAGGCTTGTTAACTATTCATATTGGACCGACTCAAAAGACTTCATGGTCATACTGAGCTGAATTGCTCGGATGCATAGATGCCCTCCTAATTTTCACCTGGGGTCTATATGTATCTCAGACTTGCTTTCATCTTCAAAAGTGCTCAGGACTTAATCTTGAATACATTTGCTTTAGCAAAGCATATGCAGTTAATTGTACAAGAACAAAATTTTATTGAAGTAAATATTTCTTGCGTCCTGTCGTTATGCATATGCTAGTACATGATAAGCTGGTTTTCACCTACAATTCAACCTGTCTTATTGTAATTAAGTCTCATTATGTGTTTGATACTTAGATATTTATTATAACCATAGAGTGGATGAAATAACATTAAAATATGATAAAAGATCTAAGTCTGTTTGTTTTCCTTCACGATCAACCACTCATACAGAATGTTTAGGTTGGAATCTAGACAGGAAAAATGTAAATACAGTTGACTTCAGTTGGAAGGGGATGTACCTTAACATGGCTATAGCTGGATTTCATTATTCAGATCCTTTTATCATAAGAAATGCACGGGGAAGAGATGTATCCTTGCTATAACCGATATTTCAATATACAAATGTATACAGTCTCGTTTTAAGTGGAGTTGACTGTATATACATGTACATTGTGGTAAATACAAATTTTATCCAGATAACAAAAGTAAGAATATTAATGAATCTAAGTGGTTAGAGCATTGTGCTTTAACGTAACATTTCAGGGAAGTTATTGTAATATTTGACATTTTCTACAGAAATCCATTCTGAACAGAAGGAAAAGAAATTAAAAAAACAAAAAAAAACTTGTCTGTTATTAAGAAATTTCATTGGAAAGCTTAAATTACCTTCAGTTAGCAAGATGTGGTATAACTATTACTGTGCTTCAGATTACACATTTGCTGACGATCTGAAGATAAATAGGTAATCCTTATATAGATAGTAACATTCTTTGACTGCTTATATGTCAGTCAATCAGCGAGCATATAAGATTTCCTTTCAAATACATAATGGAGGCAGGACATCGTAACGTACACAAAAAAAAAGCTTAACTGGCGTTCTATCTCAACTAGATGTAATTATGTCATTACACAACTTGATGCTGACGGATTAAAGAAAACAATAAAACAGATAAGCAACAGTCCAAATTTTAGATGGCAGCGACAAAAAATACATCATGAAACAGACCATTATGTTGTGTCCAAATTTTAGATGGCAGCGACAAGAAATACATTGAGAAATAGACAGGATATGTTGTGACGAAGAAGCCTGATTTTACCAAAAAAGTAACTTTAATCTTGGGCAGAATTTAGGCTTAATGTGTGTGTCCTGTTCAACAAGATTTAATCAGAGCAACACTGGCTACTGTAAGATTCATTTTAGACTTGTACATGATGTGCTGGTTCTTGATTTGACAATTTACCATGGACAATTTGTTTTGGTTCTCAAGCAATTTCATTTTCTGTATCTCCTCATTACCATACTATTTTAAAAGAGTTTATAAATAAGATATGCACGCTGGGTGTATCCCGTGATTAGTTCACTTTTTAATTGATATAGAACTTTAAAAATATGATGAAAGTATACACTAATAAACATTTAAAAGTGAGTACAGATGAACATTACTCCCAAGATTGTGACTTAAAAGAGTTGATAGAAGAAATTAAAATTCTGGACAAAATATGGCAAACAGACAAACCAAGCCAGAGGGATCTTGGCACCCACCATTGAATGTTTTCATTTGATCTATGACAGACTGTTCTTTTCTCTTATTTTGTAGCTCAACAATGAATTTGAACTAAAACCTAAATATCTGTCAAGTTCTTTCTCACAAGATTGTAACAAAATCAAATATAAACTGCTATAATCCAAGATAGCTTACCCATACCCGTAAACCTCTAAAAGTGAGATGCTGGTCATGACCTGCATGGAGTAAAATAAGAATTAGACATAATTATATGTCTCACTGGTCCCTGTTTTGATATCAAATGTAGTAAAGTGTATTAAGTATATATTTCAGGGGCTGGGGTAAGTACCCCCACATACACTACTTAATGTGTTTTCCCATAACAATCATTAATATATATGGTTTAACGGTGGGGCAGTGTATATTTTGGGGGTGGGGCAGGACCCGCATATGCACCACTAAATGTGTCTTACCATAACAATCAAAAATATATACGGTTTAATGGTGGGGATGTGAAAGGTTTTCAAGTTATGAGTAAAAAATACATATTTCAGAGCGTGCAGCAGGACCCCCCCTACACTACTAAATGTGTTTCCCAATAATGATCAATAATATATATATGGTTTAAGGGTGGAGTAAAGTATAAGTAAAAACATAAATTTCAGGGGGTGGGGCAGGACCCCCATGATACACCTATGAATGTGTCTACCCATAACAATCATTAATATATATGGCTTAGAAGTAGACATGTGAATGGTTTTCAAGAAATACATAAAGTTTAATTGTCAAAATTAAAGATGGCCATCTGGCAGCCATTTTGTCATCCGACTCTCCTGAAAATGTACACTGCACAATTAGACCTCAAGTAGAACCTATATGTCAAATTTCATAAAGATCCCTTCAGTACTTTCTGACAAATAGTGATAACAAATTTTAATTGTCAAAATCTAACACGGCTGTGTGGCAACAATTTTTGTGATCCAACCCTCCTGAAAATGTACACTGCACAACTAGACCTCAAGTAGAACCTATATGTCAAATTTCATAAAGATCCCTTCAGTACTTTCTGACAAATAGTGATAACAAACATTAATCGTCAAAATCCAAGATGGTCGTCTGGCAACAATTTTGTGATCCAACCCTCCTGAAAATGTACACTGCACAACTAGACCTCAAGTAGAATCTATAGATCAAATTTCATAAAGATCCCTTCAGTACTTTCTGAGAAATAGCGATAACAAGAATTATTTCACTCTCAAAAAAGACCACCTGCCTTATTAGACCACATTTAAAAAACCATTCATTTAAATAATATATATATAAAGCCTCTTTTGAGAGACCAGAGTTTAGTTGCAGAGGGGGGGGGGGTGGTCTCTCAAGGTTCCAATGTACATGTATACATATATACTGATCCTGCACAAAAGTTTATGACACTGTTAATACAGTAGAACCTGTTTGAAAGACCATTCCTATGAAAAACAATCCGTCTTGTGAGACCACATTCTAACAAGAGCTGTTTGTAAAACACTTATGCCCCCACCCCAATTACGGAAACTCTAAATTATTGGAATTTTCAAAGTTCAAAGGGACATAACTTTGTCAAAAAGTATTTGATGGTTACCAAACAAGAGGCCCAATGGGCCTTAACAGTCAACTGAGATCAATATCCCAAGAAGTTTGGTTAAAATTAGTTCACTGGTTCATGAGAAGAAGTTAAGAATGTCTAAAATATGACAAAAAAAATTATATTTTCTGTTTTTGGGACACACAAAATGAAATAAAAAACTGAGTTTTTGAGGACCCACTATAACTCTGTAAAACTGAAGTGATTTTGAATCTGGGATATATAAAATTTCTGTTACTCAATGCGACTCACAAATTTTTCTTGGGACTCACAAATCTTTATCTTTTGGGTCTAAGGGACTCACTTTAATTAAATCCATGGGAAAACCCTTTTATTTTAAAAGTAGAGTCCATTATTCTTCATGGGTAAATGTACTAAGAAGCACACAATACAAATGATAAAGATAAAATACATGTAACAGACTGGAGACAATATTTTATTGTATTAATGGGTATCAAAAAAAAAAAAATTCTAAAAATTCAATTTTAGTGGACTTACAAATGTAGTTATGACAATTATGATACATGACAAAAACAAACAATAAATATTTTGCATGTGAACATTTTCTGGAGGACTTGACGATATATTTGCAAATAAAAGTAACAAAATAAGGAGTTTGATAACTATTCTTGTGTCTGCTGTATTCTTCCATTAATGTTTGTCCTTAGTGTATGTATCTGGTTAAGTGCCTTTGTAAGGAATGGTCGAACTGTGTTGAGTTCCATCAGTGTCAAGTAGTTTAACTGGAATACAAAAAAAAGAAAGTAAGAAATGCTATGCCAAAAAACTAGGTCATTCACAAAAATTTTTAATTCTAATAAACTGGCAAATATTGCCAAATGTTCATCACTTTTCAGTCATCCAAGATTTTGCTAAAAAATTTGGTAAAAAATTCAGAATAACCAGTGTTTTACTGAAACTGAAATGTTGAAAACAGACAAATGCAGACAGATCAAAAGCAATATGCCAGGGTTCGAAAAATTGGTAAAAAAAGCACTTGCAATGCAAGCGAGTGCTTACATAAATTCCACTTGTCCAAACACATTTTGCTCTCACTCAAGTATGCAACCATAGTATTTTAAAGTAAATGTGTTATGAGTATATAGAATTATTATCTAAATTTACTCACTTGAAATGATTTCTTACTCACCAATGTGAGCAGGCGAGTGAATTTTTTTTAACCCTGAATATACCCTCACCCTATCCCCATCAATATAAACACATTCATTCAAATTTCAAAATATTTTATTTAAAATTCAAAAATAAAAGAGTGAGAAATCGAAGCACGTTTGAGCAACTCTATGCCCCCAGGACCTAGTTGCACAAAAGGTTGTTAAATTTAACGTAAAGTTAACCAACGTTAAACCAACTGGTTAACTGTAAGTAAATTTAACAATGTGTTGTGCAGCCAGGTCCAAAAGCTACATATTACATGAAGATTTTAAAGTCTTGTGATATAAATACATTCAGTAAATTTTGAGTTGTAAAATATTGGAACAAGGTGAGAAAATAAACTTTTCCATATGTAGCATGACAAGTTATAAAAATTTAAAAAGAATTGTATATGCATTTGTTATTTTACACAAAATAATAATAAAATATGCAGTGTAACAATAGTTTTAATTGATAGCTCATTTCCAGTCCATCATGAATGAATGGTTGAAGCATTGCACTTTGACACTGAGGTTTAGACAACGAGTTTGTCACTTCTAGACACACAAGTCTGAGCCCAGCCAGAACCTAAGCTGATTTTTGTGAGAAAGTCTGTCAATTTACTTGCGGAAGGTCAGTGGTCTTTTCTAAGGTTTTTGACTGACCAACATATCTGACACTAGATGAATGTCTAATCTAACACTTGATAACAAAATAAAATACCTTAGCATTAGTGGCATCACTCTTGATGAATGTATCAATACTGCTTCGTAATTTGGCAATCCGTAAATCCCAAATGTCCTTTACCAGTGTACGAATCTCGTCAGCATGTGGCACATCATCTGTGGCACTGATGTAGAAAAAAAGAAAATATTGATACCCATTACATGTATATATGTGGCACACCATCTGTGGCACTGATGTAGAGAAAAACAAGATGTGTTTGTGAAACACAAATGCCCCCGGTGCCAATAAATTTTTGCAATGTCCTACATTTTGACCCCACCTAACCCCCTCAGGGGCATGTGATGTCAGTGAAGTGTGAGCAACCATTAGATGAACTTACAGTCTAAGTTTGGTTACTGTATCACAATCAAAACTTGAAATACTGCACTTAATATGTAAGCTGGATGAAATTACCAACAGACAAACAGACAGATGATCCAAACACTAGATGCCCCCCGACGTACCTTTCAGGCCAGAAGCATAAAAAAATGTTAATACACATTACATGTACATATGCGGCACTTCATGTGGCACTGAAGAAGAGATAAAAATAAAATGTCAATGCATATGTGGCACATAATGTGGCACTTACGTAGAGAAAAAAGAAAATGTCCACAAAGGCGTGAGTGATTAGTCTCTGCTTGCTATTGCAATATGCAAATTTTTGTTTGAATTTTGTTTAATGGTGATAAAATATATAAAAGAGGTAATTGTGCAACTTTAAACTAAACCATTCTGGGGTGCATTGAATGTATAGAAATTATCGTGAGCTTATTGTAAGAAATTCTATGGGTAAATGCCTCAAACAGCCAAGCTCTTCAGGAAATTTTTTAAAAAGCAATACATCCCTGAATGTTGGTCATAATTTCATATGATCTCACTGTCACTGAAACCTAAGCTGATATTATGAACAAGATGTGTTGTGAAACAAAAATACACCAAGTCCCAACAAAATATTGCAATTTATATGTAAGCAGGACGGAATTCAACAGAAAAACTGAAGGACGGACGATCCAAACACTACATGCCCCCTGTGGACTTTTCAAGTTAGGGGCATAAAAAGTTTGCCAGTTTACATGTGGAAGGCTGGTGGTCTCTTCCCATGTACAAAGGAGACAGCTTCATCTCCTCCACCATTAAAAACTCTACCATATGACTGTAAAATTGTGGACTGTGGTGTAAAACAATATTCAAATTCAAATGAGATCTCACCAATATAAAGCTGCAACATACCAAATTGGATTAAAATGTACAAACAGAAACTCAAATTGTTTGATAGAAACCAAAATGCTGCAACCAGAGGCATCAAAAACACCAAGTCCAAAATCTTATCTCAGATGGGGAGTGGATGAAAATAGTAGCAATCATCCATATTTTAACATCAATGCAGCAAAGAGCCTGGATGATTAAGATTTTTCCTGGCATAGTTAGCTGAGAATATTTTGCAAATCTGTACAGACAAGCATTGTGAAACTAGTACACCCCCTTACATAATAATAAACCGTACCATTTCAGTAACAACTGCGTTATTTCCATGTAATGATAGCTCATCATTTCTGTGAAGAATTTGGAGTCTGTTTCTTCTTGTTTCTTTTCTTCTAGTTTCTCTTAAATTTAAAGACAAAATATGAACTGTTTAATCTCTGACAGAAATATATATTCTCAGTGACAACTTTCAGTATGATCTATTTAATAAAGAAGATACAAACCATCTACTTGTTAATATTTACAAATGTACTTGTCTATCTACTAGTCACATGTCTATCTACTAGTCACCTGTCTATCTACCAGTCACCTGTCTATCTACTAGTCACCTGTCTATCTACTAGTCACCTGTATATTTACTAGTTACCTGATATCTACTAGTTACATGTCTATCTACTAGTTACCTGATATCTACTACTCACCTTTCTATTTACTAGTCAGCTGTCTATCTACAAGTTACCTGTCTATCTACTAATGACCTGATATCTACTAGTTAGCTGTCTATACTAGTTACCTGTCTATCTATTAGTGACCTGTGTCTACTACTCAGCTGTCTATCAACTAGTTACCTGTCTATCTACTAGTGACCTGATATCTACTAGTCAGCTGTCTATCTACTAGTTACCTGATATATACTATATCTACTAATTACCTGTATCTACTAGTCAGCTCTCTATACTAGTTACCTGTCTATCTATTAGTGACCTGTGTCTACTACTCAGCTGTCTATCCACTAGTTACCTGTCTATCTACTAGTTACCTGATATATACTACTCACCTTCTATCTACTAGCCAGCTGTCTATCTACTAGTTACCTGTATACTATTAGTAACCTGTCTATCTACTAATCACCTGTCTATCTACTAGTCACCTGTGTATCTACTAGTTACCTGTCTATTTACCAGTCACTTGTCTATCTACTAGTCATCTGTCTATCTACTAGTCAACTGTCTATCTAATAGTTGCCCTGTATCTACTAATCACCTGTCTATCTACTAACTAGTCACCCGAAATCTACTAGTCACAGTCTGTCCTATCACTTGATATCTACTAGTCACCTGTATATTTACTATTTACCTATTATCTACTAGTTACTTGTCTATCTACTAGTCTCCTGTCAATCTACTAGTTACTTAATATCTACTAGTCAGCTGTCTATCCTCTAGTCACTTGTATATTTACTAGTTACCTAATATCTACTAGACACCTGTATATTTACTATTTACCTAGTTATCTACTAGTTACTTGTACCTAATATCTACTAGTCTCCTGTCAATCTACTAGTTACCTTATATCTACTGTCAGTTGTCTATCTACCAGTCACCTGTCTATCTACTAGTCACCTATCTATATACTAGTCACCTATCTACTAGTCACCTGTCTATCAACTCTTCACCTATCTATCTACTAGTCACCTGTCTATCTACTCATCACCTATTATAAGTACTGGTCACCTGGCTATACTACAATTTGTCACCTGTCTATATACATGCATTAATCACCAGGTTATCTACTTGTCACCTATTTACTAGTCACCTGGCTATATACTACTACTTTACACCTGTCTATGTACTTGTCACTTGGCTATATATATATATATATATTATATATATATATATATATATATATATATATATATATATATATATATATATATATATATATATATATATGCACTAGTCACTTGTCTATCCATTTGTCACCTATTTACTAGTCACCTGTCTATCTACTATAATCACCTGTCTTTCTTCTTGTCATATGTCTTTCTTCTTGTCACCTGTCTTTCTACAATTAACCTGGCTATCCAAGTATTATATAAGTGTCTCTATGTTACAAAAGCATATCTTTTATGACAAACATAATTGGAAATGAACAGATGCTTATTCAAAACAGAGGAAATGACAGTACTCATGGGGTCAATAAACCACATGAAAGGAATGCTTATTCTCAGAAATCTCTCACTTTTATTGATGTTTGTAGCTGATAATAATCCATCAAACCAGATAAGAATAAACTACACAACATCCAGATCATACTAGTCTCACAGATGTGGCATGGATCTTTGAGATTTAAATTTTCTGTCCAAAAAATAGTAAAGAAATCATAGTTTGACTTATTTTTTCACAGGAGAGGGTAAAGGAGATGGGATGTTCTCTATTTGTGATGACATTCTAGCTTAATCTATTTCTAAGATGAATGGACATGCTGGTACATGTAAATGATAAGTGAATGAGGTTTTCTTTCTTTTTTCTTTGTCTGCTTTTTACCTGTGTCCATCCATTCAGGGGGGATAATTCTACATTTTTGTCGTTGTTTTAAATTTATTGCCATCCATAATGGAACTTGGACTGGAATTCCTGCCTGAAATGGTCCAATGTCACCCTGAATATGAAAGATCAAATGTTGTTTTTAAAAGTTGAATAATAACCCATGGCAACAAAGATAATTACATGTAAATGTATTTGAAACACAAATTACAAAATATGAAAATCTGTGAACATCTCTGTACTTAAACACAGTGACCTAAATTGCAACAAAATTCACATTCATACCTGTCAAGTCTACCGATTTTGGCGGTAGTCTACCGATTTTTCTATTCATCTACCGCTTGTCTACCGCCGAGAAAGAATTTACCGATTTCTACCGATTTTTCTAATTTTCAACCGATTTCCCTATATTTCTACTGCTTCTTGTCCATGTTCTAAATTGTAATTTTCAGTCTATTAATTGGCGACAAAAAATAGCTTGAAATTTCTGGCGCTTCCATATCATTGAAGTATTAAGACATCTATTCTAGGTTATATAAGTCCCCTATATCTTCCAAATAGTCATGAAGAACAAGGACTAATAACCTTGTTAATTAAATAATGTTATTAGACCATATAGAGGTGTCATTATCGGACGTGTGCTGATGGTAATTACACAATGACCTGTACTGTGGACAGGTACCTAATATACAGATTGATTACCTGTATATCTAAAGACTAAACATCCACACCTATAATCACTATCCATATGTTCTGTCCTATATACAATTATAAAAGATTAACATCATTGATGTTATATTAATTTCATGCAGCTTCTGTATCAATCCTCAATTATTTTACTTTAAAAATTTAGCTGAGAAATATCGAAGCGAGATCGTGTTGTCTTCTATGACGTCCACACTCCACACACTATACAGTGATATAATGTATCTTAAATTTGTGATGATTTCAATACAAAAACAATGTTTTATTTCATTTACATAATATTTTATACAAAGATAATAATATCTTCTTGTAACACATTGAATTGAATTTAATAAAATGTCAGTAATGACAGTAAACACATTTATATAACCTCAATAATTTTTTTTTCTTTTTAAAAGCAGATTAGATTTTTCTTGATCAAATCTCTTTTTTTTTTTTTAGTGAACTATTCAGTCATCATTTGTTGTTTTATCCTATTAATTAATGAAAGAGGTACAATATGAAGATAAAAACCTTCAGATAAATATTTGGGTATGCAAATATTTTGGTAATAAATGTTCAAATCTCAAAAAAAAAAACCAAATAAATAAATAAATAAATCAAGCCTTTGACTTTAAGAATTATCATACTTCCAAATATTTAGCAATCAAATTGAGATTATATTTCTTCCAAGTAAGTCTAGTTATTTATTTTCTGCATTCCAAATCCAACTGTTATATTAGAATATTTAGAATTTAGTATATTTTAAAATTTATTATAACAAATTAAGAAATACTAAATTTTAAACATTCTAATATAACACAATGACCATAACATCATTTTGAGTCTCCCAAGTTGTGTGTGTACATGTATATATTACATGTATTAAAACTTCAAAATAAAGCCTATATATATTCCTTATAAATTTAAAAGTCGACTAGAAAATTAAAAGAAATGTGATATATATATCATCAATATTATTGACAATAATTCCCTTTTAGATGCATAAAATTGCAGATATTGAAGTTAGAAATTACAATTTTTTCTTGTTATTTCGCAAGGGGACACCCCCTCCCATACCCTCTCCCTTTCACTTATTTCGACGCAACTGGTACACGCCTATATATCAGAATGACAACGCATTCGTAAAAAGTTCGACCGATGTACGCATTTTCTACCCTAGACAAATTTCCTAATGTTGACTGGTATGCACATTATACATTAAACAAATAAAATTTTGTAAAACAATGTGTTCAGGAGGTAAAATTATAAATCAATAAATCCTTAAACAATACAGTGATATACAGCTAACAAGCGCTTTATATATCGCTGTATTGTTTCAGGATCACTTTATATATCGCTGTATTGTTTCAGGATCACTTTATATATCGCTGTATTGTTTCAGGATCACTCTATATATTGCTGAACAATATAAGATGTCATCAGTGGAAATTTTACATGCAGATTTTATTTGATATAACAGAAAGAGATCACTTGATGGTTAAAAGAACAAATGATATGCATGAGTATAAGAAAAAAATCTGTGGGTAAACATACACTAAACATAACCTGTTGTTGCCGACAGTTTGAATCCAGTCTTCCCCAACTTACTGTAACTTTGTCTTTGGGTATATTTTTTTTTACAAAGATAACATTGTCGACTCAATGTGGTTTGTTTGGTTTTATTATATCATAATCATATTCTAATTCACACGATTAAGAATAACTACTTATCATACCGATTCAAGCTGGAGAGAGAGAGAGAGAGAGAGAGAGAGAGAGAGAGAGAGAGAGAGAGAGAGAGAGAGAGAGAGAGAGAGAGAGAGAGAGAGAGAGAGAGAGAGAGAGAATAGAAAATTGACATTTAAATTGTTTACACTAGGGCCTAGGCATAGATAGAGCTGTTTCAGCGGCCTACTGCAGTGCCAGTAAGTTCGGTTTGACTTACCCCGATCAAATAAATTTTATCTAGAGCAAAGTTGGGAACTATTGTAATGGGCTCTTTCTCAGCAAGAAATTCAACCTCAGCAGGATCCATAATTTTGTAACCTATGTTGTATCTCGAACATTCATCTCAAATAAATGTTTTCGGTTTTTGTTGACAAAATGCGTCAAATTTCGCGCGAAGTCAATGTCAAGGTTGATACATCAGGGTTATTAAAACGTTTATCACAACGACTAATAAAAAGGTTGAAGTCAAAGTCGAGTGTGACCTGTTGAAGATGGCAGCTCACCTGCTTAGACGGGAAGCAGGATTGATTCGATATTTACACTCGAGTATTCCTGTGTGTCAGGTTAATTTTTTATCATTTAACAATATGCCCATCTGTTATGACCAAATATTTAGTTTTGATTTTGAAAACTCAGTTTGCATTGACAAATAATACGGAATGCAGACACGGCATACGCCTTGTCCTTGGTCACGAAATTCCGCAAATGAAATGTCAAAATACAAAACGAAAACAGACTTAAAAATAGATACAAGCAAGTACTTTGTTGGAAAGGGGGCTTAAAGATATTTAGGAAATCACATACACATCAATCACACATAATGATTGCATGGATTTTTAAATTTACTGACATAGAAAAATCTGCAATCTTCCAGATTAGCTATGATATGTTACTGTTAGGTCTTGGGAAATGGTAGTAGGTCGATCCGTCCCCAATTTAGTCTGTCTCCAAGTTGTTCAATCCCCAAGTCGATCTGGCCCCAGTCAATCCGGCCCCGTATAATGCCGTTATACTGTCATATATTTCATTGATGTTGTTAAGAAATTTTCATACAAATTTATACTTAGGAATTAATATCCTCAGCATTTTTATAATGTTTTGGTTAATACATGTATTTGAGTACGGAGCACAAAAGGAAGTCTTTCCAAATTGACAGTGGGAAAAAAGCTCAGAACTTGGTCAAAAATCAGTGTTTCATGACATACATTATACAGCACTGTGACAAAAGTATTCATTATTTTTACGCAATGGCAACATTTTCTCTGTGCGCTTCGCTCAAGGAATGGGTTATAATTCTAATCATATGCCATGTTGGCCATCCTAATTTCTACAGAGTTATCATGATATCAGAAATGACATCATCGTTAAGTTTTTATCGTTTGCACTCTGGAATATAATGTAAATAAACCAGTTATTCACAGTGAGTGGGAAATCAACAGAAATCTCAGATGACGTGAAAAAAAAATTATTGAAATGAAATTAGAAGAACAAAAAACATCAGTTATTGAGAATGTATTACGGATACCTGAGTCAGCAATTATATCTATTTGGAAAAAAAATATATGTCAACTGGTGAAATCAAAACTTTGAAAAGAAACAGACACCCGCTGAAGCTGTCAAAATGGGATCAAGACTGGATTATATGTCACCGAAATTTTGACAGCGGAGAGTTTAAAAGGCACTCTCATCATGGTGAATGGAAATATCAATGTAGATAAATACATTTCCAATTTAGAAGATCAATGAAAAATTTCTTTGACTTGTTATTGTCCGACATTTCCTTAATATAACCTATCATTTTGAAGATGGCATTGAACACCCTTGTCCATAGAACTCGTATTACTCAACAATATGAACTATAAAATAATATTCTCACAAATGTTTAGCCAGTTCAATCACAGATTCTTGTGTACAGGATCTAGTCTCTGTAACATTTGACCCCTTCTTGGATTGATTTTTTTAATGAATTGTTTACGAATTAGAGATTTTAAATGTTTCACACATCTTCTGATTTTATTTTGTTTCGAATATGATATAAATGTAAAGTTACTGTTGGTTTTTCTTGGGTCATGGTGGTTTACTGGTACTGTATAATGAAGTTAGTACACCACCATGACCAAGAAAAACCAGCAGTAACTTTATATTTATATCTTATTATTATCATATTCCAAGATCTCCAGACGTCCAAAGTACAAGTCAAAACTTGTGGTTCTCCACCTATAGCTAGTGATGTCTTCGGTGGAATGGAATAGTTTTTACATAATAGATACATTGAGAAAAATAAGAAGCTTCATGACTTTTGTCACCCTGCTTTATATTTACTTTTGTCTGGTAGTGCTCGCACAGTCAACAGATGGATAGTACAAGTTCACTTATTTGAGGTTATTATATTGTTAATTGTTCATAAGCAGGTAATATGAACCAAGGCAATGCCTTGAAATTGAGCACAGTGAAAAAGGTCTATCAAATATCATAAGGGTAATATCTTTCCTGCAAAATTACGCTGTAGTTTACATTTAAATTTGAGGTAAAAAATTAAGAACATTAGCAGTTTCTCACAAAAAAATTTACCAGGAAAGTCTCCAAGACTCTTGATTTGAATATGTTTTTATGAAGAATGTCTTGTGAAATATCAGGTTGACATAGAAGTTCAGGAAGTTGCAGAGATGTTGAGACAATGTTTTATTTTATAGTAAAAAAAGAATCCAGGCCAAGTGGTCTTTTGAGACACATCTATCTATAAATTCGTTTTTGGCCGTTCTAGCGGCTCTTTCTGATATATTTGGTTTTTTTAGATGATTATACATGTAACAATTGATTTGACAAATTTAAAGTTTCGTTTTTGGCCGTTCTAGCGGCTCTCTCTAATATATTTGTTTTTATAGATGATTATACATGTAACAATTGATTTGACAAATTTAAAGTTTCGTTTTTGGCCGTTCTAGCGGCTCTCTCTAATATATTTGTTTTTATAGATGATTATACATGTAACAATTGATTTGACAAATTTTAAGTTTATTGTGTGATTTGATATTTTAGCAGGCTGAAATCTGTTGTAGACATTCATGTGCCAAAATTCAGAATGTCAGTAAACGCTTGGGACGAAGATCATTTCATGGTTCTAAGCTGTATCAGTCTGAGGCAACAACATCAGTTACTGAGAAAGACAAAAATGTCAGTGAAGTAGAAACCAAAGAGGCTAGGCCTGCCTCAGAATTTGTAAATTACAGGTATATTAGTCTCTGTCTGTCTGTCTTTCTCTCTTTCTCTTTCTCTGTCTCTCAACCGTCTGTCCACAACCGTAATGAAAAACAAATTAATATAAGAGGAAATGCATTTAAATGGAGATTCCATTGCATTTTAATTTACATGTAGATTTCCATTGAAAACAATTTTTCCTAATTTAGCACAAATTTTTTATTAAAATTCCTAATTGTGTTGCCAGTGGCATTTCCCCAAAATTGACAGAAAAAGGTGTGATTGATGATTTATCAGGAAAAGAACCGCAGCAAATTGACTTCAAATTATGACTAAATACAATGTTCTGAGTCAAAGATTAACATGTTTAGCAATTTAATTTTAAAATTTTAAATCATAACATAGGTAGATTGATTAAAGTATTATAGGAAGATACATGTACATGTACTCATGCAGTCATTTTAACTATGTTACTTAGATAATATTGCTTGTTCTGTAGAGAAAGATATATACCAGTAACCCGGAAATCAATCATTCGCCACATAATTGAGGAGAAAGATTTCCTTACAGAGGATGAGAAGAAGAAATTTGAAGATTTTGCAATCTCATTGGATACAGCTATTGTCAACAAATATCACGGTATTCTACAAGAACTCAAGGTATTTGTGTTTTATTTCTGTACCTAAAACATTTTATGAAGCCATGAACTTTTGGACAAGATTAATGGTATACATGAACCCTTTCATTATGATTGTGCCCTATAATGTCTGCTAAATTTATTGTTCACTACTCACGATAACGTCCATGGCCACCTGGTAGAAGTACAACTGTTGATTACGAGAACGTTGTAAACTGTTTCATGTTTCTCCTTCAGTAGCTTCACTTTCAATTCGGTTTTTCCCACTTTCAGTTTATGACTGGAAATTACGATTATAACAAGAGTTAGATGAGACTTTAGTCTGTATTATCACATGTACATGTAATGGATGCCAGCGAAAATAAGCAAGTTACGATGAATATAAAAGTGCTATTATTTTGAAATCTGTGACTGAAAGTCATTGAAAAATGGCTGCTTCTTATGCATCCGAGATTTCCCCAAGATGTTTTAGATATTTTCAACTCTGATTCCGACTCTAAAAATTATTTTTTAGTATCTGATTCTGCATGTGAACAACTTGTAAACCCTATTTCTACAGAAACAGAATCCGAGATAGATATCGATTCTGAATAAGATGTTAGCGGTGACCATGATTTTACGGACAATTTCAATGCAGAAACCTAATTCGTGGAACATGTGTCGACAAATAATTTAAATCAAAGCGTTAAATTTAACACATTTACAGCTGAAAATGCTGGTCAAACTTACAAATATTTGGATATTTTATCAAGTCACAAGTGAGTTAGCATATTTTCATCTCCTTTTTTTATGATGAGTTTACATGCAATTTTTTATATGAAATGCAAAGGAAAATTGTGTATACAATAAAATCTATACATGCATTTAGAATGTATTGATTTATTCAAGTTTTTCATTCAAAAGTTCTATTTGTACATTATTAAGATAAGATTATATTCTTAAAACTTCTCTCACAAATTTATTCATTCCACACCCATAAATTAGAAATCAGACTGCACAGCAAAACAACATCATGATGAAAATATGCTACAGTGAGCAGACTGCAGAAAATGTAAACTGCTACAGTGTATAACATCACTATACAGCTATGATGTTGCAGTATTGAAAGGGTTAAAAAAAATTATCACCTATAAAATTTACATTGAAATAGCTTATTTCCTCAAATTCATGTAGCTGGGTCACAACTCTTTAAAAAGGATGATGTTGGTTTCTTTTGACTAAAACTTAATTCTTAGCTTTCCATAGATGGGTGTGGTTGACCAATATTCCAATACATGTATTTATTATCCACTTCAACTGGAAGCCAAATTTTAGGCACAGTTTGTTTACAACTTTTTATCCCCTTATGACAAGTCGCCAATGGGATATAGGGATCTGCCTGTACATAAGTACGTACGAATAAAGTATGTACGTACTATTTTTGTCGGAAGCAGAACTCTCAAACCATGCATAATAATTTCATCAAATTTCATACACGTCACGACCACATTGAGGGGGAGTGCAGTGTGCAAGAACTGTAAATTTTGCTTCCATTTTCACAGAGTCATTCCCCTTTAAAAAAAAAAATTTATTTTTCCCTTGTCCGGAGCATAACTCTCAAACCATGCATGATCATTTCATTAAACTTCATACACATCAAGACCACATCGAGGTGAAGTGCAGTGTGCAAGAACCATAACTCTTGCTTCAGTTTTCACAGAGTTGTTCTATTTTGTAAAATAATCAATTTCCTTGTCCGGAGCATAACTCTCAAACCATGAATGATCATTTCATCAAACTTCATACTCATCATTTCATGAGTTCAAATACAAACCCATTTGAGTTATCAATTTGATGTTAATAAACAGATCACATTCCACTTGTGTCAGCCTGTTCAATTTATAATTCACGTTCATCATCACGATTCTGCCGCGAGGGGATTAGTATTGTCTGCGATGCCTTGTTTGATTTATTTTACCAATTATCCATCTTATAAACAAATTTGCATTGGCATAATAAAATATTTAAGCTATGGTTAAAATAGGTTTGACCCAGCACCATAAACTTGAGAATTTACTCAAGTCGGAGAATATTCTCAACTTGGCCCGTTTAGCCCATCAGATTTCAGGATTAGTCAAAGTTAAGTACACTGTAATTATAATCTTCAGATTCAAGTAATTTTAAGGTTTAATGGTGCCAGGCCTGAGGCTCAGGCTTCTAGAAATTTGCTATATCACTCAAAATCATAATTGAACTGTACCAGTATGTTATGCTTTATATGATTGGTCCTGTACATTTTGCGAAAAAGACACTGTTTTGGACTAAGTCTATGTCTGTTTTCAGTGCTTTGATTAAGAAGCTTATTTGATGTCAGGTTAATTATGGGTGTGTAAAAATGTAATCTAATCCTTAATTAATATGTGTTTTAGTATTTGCTTTTGTTTGCTTGTTCCCATCAACATCAGTTTTACATTACATTTTTGAAGATTTCATATACATTTGCCCTTTGACCTTGTTTTGCAGTACTTATTTGACCCCATCAACCCAGACAAGGACACAATCCAAACAAGAAAATGGACAAGACGTGAGCGTTTGGACAATGAATTCTGGCTAATGCAAAGGCTTGATGATATCGTAGAGAAGGCTAATTTTCATGAGTTGTCAAAAGGCACGCTCGATAAAGCTATGCAAGAACATGACACTACTGAGGGGGTTCGGGTATGTTTTTGATTTACTATATGTACTTGTATAAGTGAATTTTTTACTGTAAAAAATATTCAAACTGCTGGGGGGGTTGACTTACAAGTGGGTCAACTTAGAAAAATCTACTGTACTTGTCTCGTGACAAAAAGTGAAGTTTGCCTTTTAATATTTTTTCAGGCATAAACCTTTTTGACTTATTAAGGTATGGAATTTACTCCAACCAGGGATACTATCTTTGTATCAGCTTATTATGTAGGTAATGTTGGGGCACACAGTAGTGCATTTGTCTAAGGCCTTTTTTCTATATTCCATGGGACTTAAATTCAGCCTAATTCCCAATGCAAAATACCTTTGTTTTTTTCCCAATTTGATGAAAAAATTCCAAATTTGGTGTTGAGTCCACGACACTTTTAATCAAAAGTAAATTAATGTAAGGGGAAATGCATTTAAGAAAGAGACTCCATTACATGTAGATTTACATGTGTGCAAACAATTTTTCCCAATTTGACACAAATTCACATTAAAATTCCCAATTTTTTCACCAATGGCCTGTGTCTGTAAAGCCAATACTTTTCCTACTTCAAAAGTGCTGCAGTTGTTTTCAGTTGAAGATCAAGTGTATGTTTTCTATCCATGACCACATGGTTATATTTATGCTATTGAACAATAGTGACATATTATTGCTAGTCTCCTCCTACACAAAATAGGAATTTGTCTTTTTTTTTAAGAGTGTAAGATTTTAGCTAAGATTGCTGTTTTAATTACTTCAATCAGCTGATAATTGGTAAATTGAAGAAAAGGAATCAGGTAGAGGTCTCTGATTGTTAAGCATTTTTCAATTGTCGCAACGATAACAATGTTTATGGGGCCTCTTTGGCCAAGAATCGTGCTTTGAACCATGGAGTCTCTCACTTCTGGTCATTGCAGGTTCGAGCTTAAGCTAATTTTTATGAAAAAGTTTGCCAGTTTACTTAGGGAAGGCCTGTGGTCTCTAACCGGATTGTCTTTGAACTTCATTTTACATCAGGGTACTTGTGAAACATGTCAACATTTTTTTAGCTAAAACTATCCATTCAAATCTTGATTATTTATCTTCATTCAGTTTAATTGTTTTACTATCAAGAGTCTGTCATACATGCAATTTGATTAGCTTTTGTGTTTTTCTAGGTCAAAGTTGATCCAGATGATTTCGATATTTTGAAAATATGGGCACTCGGCAGGGAATTTCCTAGAAAAGAGTTACCTTGGTACATGGCGCTATTTAGGAAAAAGGCCAAAATTGACGTAAATGCTCCAGAATATTTCAAGCGCGTAATTGTAGCACTCAGACTTAAAAAGGACCAAAAACTGGTTTTAAAATCTTTTAAAGAAGTACCTGTTAATTCACTGGAGATGTTACTACCCACAGGAAAAATTATGATGAAACAGAGTGATAGAATAATGTTAGGTACATCTGCACTTATTGCTTTCTCAAGTATTGTAGCCAAGACTGTTACATACATGGCTAAAATCAATCTAGATTCTGTGTTATTAGTTACCTTGATAACTGGTGTCTTTGGGATGCAGGTTTGGACAAATTATACAAACAGACGAAATAGGTATCTAGTGGAACTCAATAGAATGTTATACTTTAAAAGTGTCGCAAACAATCGGGGATTACTAGCGTTGATAGTAGATCGTGCTGAAGATGAGAGTTTCAAAGAGGCAATTCTGACATATGCATATCTTCTGTCAAAAAGACCAGAGTCGGCAAGAAAACAAGACACAGACTATTACCAGATGGTTCTGACGGAGTTGGGTAAGAATAAATTTGTTTATTGTGAAGTGTAAGGAAATTGACTCATCAACCCAAATGTTTTTAATTAGACTTATCCAGGTCTATAAATAGAATAGACCATTATTAGACTTTGAAGTCTCTCACTTCCAGTCAGTGTTAGGGCCTCTGGCTGAGCGGTTAGAGCATCAGGCTTTGAATCATTACCCTTTGACTGCTACATTACTAGATCTAGAGTCAGTATAGGTCCTCACTGCTGCATTAATTATTCATAATTAAAAGTAATTAAGATACACTTTTTTTATTTCAGATAATATAAAAAATTATACAAGATAGGGAGATAAAACATACATCAAAATGTTTGTCAGTGTTTATACTTTATAAAAATACTGTCATATCTTGAGTAATGTGTCATTGTCACCTGTACAGGTGAAAATCCTGTATGACAATACATACAATAATGAATAAGAGAAATAACTTCAGTTTTGCAATGCATTAATGGTGGCACAAGAATAGTCTATCACCTCTAGTCAGTGTTGGGGCCGATGTTTAGAGCATTAGGCTTTGAACCAGTAAGTCTCTCACCTATAGTGGGTACAGATTTGTGTTCCACTAGAACCTAAGCTGACTTTGTGAGAAAGGTTGCCAGGATATATACAGAAAGCCAGTGGTCTCTTCCTGAGTACATTGTAACCACATCATCTCCTCCATCATTAAAACTGGAGGCCACCATATGACTGAAGTATTGTTGAGAGTGACTTAAAAAAAAGAAAAAGATGAAGAAAGTGAATAAAATGTGATGTACAGGAAAACTTGTATATAAAGGCCTCCAATATAAAGACCAACTAAACCAGTCTTTTCAGGGAGGTGGTCTTTATATAGAGGTTGATTTGTTCACAAATGATACTGTTGGGGACAGCAGAAAAAGGTCTTATGCATAGGTGGATTCTAAAGCAGGTTTTACTGTATTGCAGAAATCAGATTAGATGCTCTACAACTGCAGTGAGGATACTTCAAAGAAAGTATGAACTTAAACTCATTGACATTTGTAGCCACAATTGAACTCACCCATTTCAAAGAATGGTAAAGTCCATTGTCAGAATTTAAGAGTGTATGATTTAGAATTTAAATACTGCAAAATTTCACCTTCAATATTAACTTGCTCACTCCTGAACTACAGCTGTAGACAGTGCTGTCTGTTGATTTGGAAGTGTCTTTTTGTGACCTCAGGAGTTGATGAGATAAAGAATCGTTCTGTGAAAATTAAACAAGGGCAGACAGAGTCATGACAGGCTTCGTATGTACTTGTCATTACGTTTCATGTGTTGGATGAGAACTGATTTTCACACGCTGATACATGTACATTGTAAAAAATCAATATTGGTTTAGTGTTGAATTTACCTTGTTACTTTTCTCATACCTTTTCATAACAGGTGGCGCCACTGAGGGTGAACTAAATGAATGGGCAGAAGACTGGGTGTTTAAGAAGACAGGAAGTAAAATCTTATTTGATTCTTCAGAAGCTTTAACCTTGCTGAAAAATTTCGCCATTCTAAATAAAAAAAATGACAAACTTACAGTAATGCCACTAGAGGCAGCAATGAGAAACCTTCCCCAGCAACCACCATCAGTCATCGCACGTGCCAATGAAGTAGATCTAGCCGAGGGATACGATAGAGATGAATTTCTTGAGACAGAGGAAGAGTATAGGAAAGAGGAAAAGAAATCAAAGAGATACGGATGGTTTTAGTGGTGTTCCTCAGCCTTTGCAAACATTTCAACATAAGTTTTAATTCTTTATTTAGGACACAGAATCGAATATCTGAAATTGACTTAAGTTACCATGTCTGTAAGTGTTTCCGTGGAAACTAAATCAACCCAGTTTGCTAAGTTGGCTAGGTTAAGAGGATATCGTATATAATACACGATATATGTAAACAAATATAGTTATGAAGTGTTGATGAAAATTTTTGTCAAATATCGGACTCTAAAGTTGAACAGTTGGTGCATTGTTTTGTATAGCATAGTGGATATGATTGTGTTGTTGTTAATATAAGTATGTATTTAAAAATATTATTGAGCTATGAAATAATCAAGTACTGGACTGACATTGTATCCTGTTTTTCCAACATTTATCTTCCACCAGGGAATAAGATATCCTAAAAATATTTCCCCCTTTACTATTTCAACTTCATAATAATTTTTAAAATCTTACAGGATTTAGCTGTATGGAAATAAACGTCACCTTCTACTTTAGAATGTGGAAAAAGCATTTCAAATTTCTCTTTAAACAACTGTACTTACTAGCTACTGACCACTTACTGTAAGTTTGACTGTAAGTCTGATTCTGTTAACATTTTATTTATTTATTTATTAATCTAATTTTTGGTCATTCTTCCACTGTTTGCCTACTGGTTTTTTTGTTGATAATGGATTTAATTTTCAGAATATGAATGTTGATTTAATTTATAAGGCAAAATGTTGATTTAACTTATAAGGCAAAATGTTGATTTAATTTATAAGGCAAAACAGTATAATAAGAAAAATTCTAGTAAGTTTAAAACATTTTCTCCAATTTTCATAAGTAAAATATGATAAAAAGAAATTGGCTAGTTTGGTACTGCTATTTACTCATTAGTTAGACATATTTCGTCGAAAATGATGCAAGCCTTCTCCGGTGGGCTAGTTCGTGAATGACTCTGCTGTCTGATTTGATGCAGAAGATATTGGCTAGTTTGGTATCACTGTTTACTAACTAGTTAGACATTGAAGTCTTATTGACAGAAATGATTGTTCTGAATATTTGTTTTGGGATTGTGGAATATTGTAACTCCTTTACATTTTGTTATCATGAGCCTTCTTTATGATTGTAATGATTTTGCTCTTATAAAGAAATACATTACAATCAGCATATTAACTGGCTGTGACACAAAATGAGATCAGTGTTGTTATATGCAGCTGATGGATAGAATAATGTTTATATGAAGTCTACACAATATCATAATTTCATTATAATTTATCAATCTATTGAAAATACATCCCTTGAATAAAAACGACCAATAATGTTTTCGATGAAATATGCTTTTGTTGATATTTCAAGCAAAAATGCACATTTGTTCTAAATGTCAGAAGCAGTTATTTAGACAGTAAATAACATTATGTGTATTTGTTCTTGGCAAAATCCTGTCCATAGGTGAAATTGTTGGAATAAAGACCATCATTTTAAAACAGTCCGACTATCCTGTCAGTAGGTGAAATTGTAGGACTAAGGACAGTCATTATAAAACAGTCAGACTACATGATGTTGTTAAATCTAGACATTGAATAATAATCCACTTGTTATTTTATATATAAATATCAGTAACCAAAAAGTACTATACTAGTACACTTTTATTTAGTGATTCTTTTATCTAGAAAATTGCTGATAAAACTGTCCAAAATATGAATAAACGTTATACATGCTTGTCCATATGACTGCATTATATTGTCAAGCTGTTTACACCAACGGAAGACAATGAAAAACGATCTCGTCGCTTTCCCTTGTCCCTTTCCCTTTTATGTGAAAATTGAATTTATTATCAGGACTTACCAGGGAAGGCTTGGGATAGAAAGAAGGGTGAGTAAAGTGCTGTAGACATAGGATACATTTTGAAGGAATTTAACTTTGTTATTAATTAATAAACTGAATAAGTAAACAGAATCAAAAGTGATAAATTGCCAACAAAGATTGATTCAAATTTTGATTTGTCACTCGCTATAGATCTAATGAATATTTTATCCATCTGATGTCATTTAGAATTTACATGTCAGATTTTTTTAAATTATAAAAGTAAAATATATATTCATAATTAAATGTTTTAAAAAAAATCTTTCCTAAATAAAACTGAAATATAGGATACTAGACTTTAAAAGACATTGATGTATTTACAAGAGTTTTTGAGACATTGATGTAATTGTGTAATGACTTTGGACAAATTATGCAAATGTTAGTCTGTGTTATGTGTTTTTTTCAGTATTTGCTGGTTACGGTTGTGACTACAATTTAAAGAGATAAAATTAGGATTCAGATTTTCCTACAAATAAATTGATAAGAGTTTATTTGAGTTACTTTTCTTTTCTGTCTGCTTTGTTATGGCAGAACTGATGATGATGGTGATGATGATGATGATGGCTGGATGTACAGTGTTCACGTCTTTTGAGGAAAATCAGAATTTGAATGTTGATGGGATCAGCAAAAAAGACATTGTAAACATAAGGAATGTTCTGTTACATTTCAAACGCTCAAGTCAATGGCAGTACTTAATAATAGATTTAAATCAGGTAAATAATCTACAGTGGAACCTAAGCTAAAGACCACCTTGTTTAGGAAACCACTTTTCAATTAAGACCATGAATTTCTAGTCTCTTAATTTACATTGAAGCAACCTACCTCACCTCAAAGACACACCTCTTTGAGTCAGGAAACCACTTTTCAATTAAGACCATGAATTTCTAGTCTCTTAATTTACATTGAAGCAGTACAGAACCTCACCTCACCATTCACACCTCTTTGAGTCAGGAAACCACTTTTCAATTAAGACCATGAATTTCTAGTCTCTTAATTTACATTGAAGCAGTACAGAACCTCACCTCACCATTCACACCTCTTTGAGTCAGTAAGTTGGTCTTATTACGGTAGTGAGGTTCCACTGTAACACCTCATTAATCGGACCGGTTCAAGTCAGTCAGTATTCAGTAAGTTGGTCTTAATAGCGAGGTTCCACTGTAAATTGTATACAAAAATGACTATTTCACCTAAGTTATTGCCGACTAATTTACTATAGTGGATTCTGCCTTGAGAGACAACCAAGCTGCCACTGAAATGTGCTCTCTCAAAAGAGGTTTTGTTTAAAAGATCAGGACCCAGTTGCACAACAGGTTGTTAAATTTAACATGAAGTTAACAAATGTTAAACCAATGGGCTTACGATAGGTTAAATTTAACAATGTGTTGTGCAACTGGGTTCAGTTCCCCAAGTGGTTTTCAAAGTATGGTTTCAGAAAATAGGCTGTCTTTCATGAATGGGTTTTCATGACGGGTCCCACTCTAGTAAGAACAGTCGTGTTTCAGCACCTATTGAAGGTATTCATAATCAGTGATAAAAAATTGTGAAAACTGATTCATAGATGAGAGATATCTCTTGAAATTATTTCTCATTAACTGGTGCTGGATACTTAGATGTAAACATTTTATAATGTTGACAGAGGAGAATTCTAAAATAAACATGGAATCATTGGATATTCCCCAAATCTGTCAATGGTTGTTGAAACATCTACAAAAGTCACTTGTTAGTCTTACATGAAACACTGCCGTGGGTCCAAAGTCACTAGTTTTACTCAATACTCAAGCCTTAATTTTTATCATATTGACTGTAGTTGTTCGTTAAACTTTTTGATGTGTCTGTACACATTTTCATTTTTTCAATCGCAAAAAAGTCATTTGGTGAAATCCATGATTTTTGTGGTACTAAAAAATTAAGTATGTACTCAAACTAGATCTAGTTCTAAAATTTCATAAGTTTTCTTCAAATGATAAACAATTTTCATCATCATTTACAGTTGTATACCATAAATCCAGTAGCAGCTTAAACTCTGAGTTTTCATCTTTAAAATCCTAAAAAGTTAGTGAAGTGTTGAGTAAATTTGGTGACCTTGGACTCCTGTCTTTCAGATTACCATAGTGTTTAAATACTGGTTTGGAGTCATGGTTTGCACACCATATCAAAGAACTTGCACCTCCATAAGCATAGGTCTTAACTTACTGGACTTCATCAACAGTCAATGATGTCTACAAAATTTCTTTGCTTGTCAAGTTTCAGTCTGATAATTATATGCCCTAGATCAGAGATGGTGTTATTGTTTTTCAAGCTAATTAAAACGAATCTCTCATTTGCTCCTGTTTTCTGATATGTAGCATAAAGGATGTGATGCAGGTCAGATGTTAGTGACCTGTAGATGTGATGTGTTCGATGAATAAAAATACAGCTTACACAATTTGAAAGGTACATATATCTTATTTAATAAACAACATTGAATGCACAGAATCTGAGTAGAGAATTTCTTTCATAACCTTGGATCATTTGGATAAATTGAAGCAGCAAAGATAGCTGATGCTGTAATTGAATTTTTTAATAAAAATGGGTTACATCACAACTCCATCCTATCGATGTTCAAGATCTTGTAAGTCATATTTTCATTGGTAAAACAGTACACACCTACAAGAGGTCAGTTGCAAGTGACTCCATAGTAGGTTTTGTTAGATCCTATACACAACATATCAGAAAACAGGATCAATGAGAGATAAGTTTTTAATAAGACTGATTGTTTATATGCCTCCAAGATGAAGTATTTCGAGTGGTATATCATTTTTTATCTGACAGTTTGCAGCAGTTTGGTTTCTGCCTAATAATTTGAGTTTCTATCATGACGTAACTCTTGGAAGCATATTGTCTTTGATACCTGTAACTAACTTTGTTAACTTTTTTATGATGAATAGACCTCTTTATAAAGGCCACCTGTATATATCGGTTACTTTTGCCTGTTCCCTTCAGTGGCCTTTGTAGACAAGTTTGACTGTTTTACCAGTTTTGTTATCAATTTTACATCCATTTCAATCAAGACAAAGAGGGTACCTGCTTTGCAAACAATTTAATTTCATTTCATTGCACATGACAAAATCTGTAGAATAATAACACATTTCTATTTATAGAATATCCAGCATAAACACTCTCCTTCATTACATATACTAAGCTAAGTAATATTCTAACACTGATTCAATCTGAACCCTTGATTCTAAAACTGCTAATGTTGATTATTATGAACACCTACATGTATGTCAATGTGATGTATATAGTGCACCGATTTAACTAGTCACATGTACTATATATATTTCTTGGGAAGTCAAAGCATAGATTATGAAATCAGCCTCCACTTGCTTTTACCAGATCTAACATTAAACAGCAGAATTTCATTATGTTGAAATCAGATGAGTCAAATTTATGGTTATATCAAAGTTGAATCTGATTGATAGATAAATACATGTTTATTCAAATTTCAATTATCTCAAAATCCAGATATCCCCCCAGACAATGAGATTCCACTGTAAATTGCTTGAAAGAACAATTTACAAATTATTTTCTCAAATTTCACTACCCTATTGACCTATCGCCAAATGTCGTGACATGTGGCTCTCAATGTTCATTTTTGACATCATTTGATTCTGTCGTCATAATCGCATTGATGGGCCATTTACCGTAGTTGTGATGTAATAATGAAAAAGTCTGTCAAAAGGTCTCATGTCTAGCCTTTCAGGAATGGTCAATTCTAAATAATCTGAAAATTCTTTATATTCATTTCTCTGGAATGTTCGATTGTAAATATTTAGTCCCAATTTGTATGATTTAATAACATTTTTAGGTGATAAACATGTCAAATTTCACATGGTATACAAAACTGGAATGTCCCATGTCCTATTACTATACTTATTAATAGTTATATGTTGTATATATACATGTACATGTAAAAGTAATGGAATGATCTGTAGGCTATCTTTTCACAGTTACCTCCCTTTGTAAAGTTACTTTATTGCACATTTTATTCCTGATACCCAGAACTGACAGAAAGTTATTCCTACTACATAAAAACACTTTACGCCTTTTGGTGTCCTGGGCCTCAGATTCAAAATGACCTCACTTCCCACCAATCAAATTCACGAACACTAAATATAACATTAGATATGATTGGTTGATAGATAGTGAAATTTGTCAGTAAAATCGCAGATACAAAACATTTTACTATTCTGAACAAACTACATATATATATATATATATATATATAATATCCTAGAATTGTTTCTGAAATGAAATTGTTTCTGAAATGAAATATCTTGTACACTGAAATTTCATAATTTACTCTCTCTCTCTCTCTCTCTCTCTCTCATGTAGGCTACATAAACATGTAGCCAAAGATACAATTGCTATGAAACTTTTTGATTTTCTACATGTTCTAAGCAGAACATTTGATTTCAGTGTATAAAATAACTCTCAGCCAATCAAATTTCAGATTTATGATACAGTGACAATTTTTGTAGATTTCAAGCTCTTCTGTTTTATGGTGTAAAACTCATTCTCCAACACACTGGATTTTTAGTTCTCTACACTAATAACATTTTATACACATACACACTACATGTGTAGGCCTATTTACATGTAACAGTACATTAAAACATTACTAATTATGAGAAACAAACCTTTAGTATGGGAAGGACCTTTAGTAGGCTATATGGAATCACTATGGAGAGATTTTACAATAATAATAATAAAAAAACCCTCAGTGGAACTTTACTTGAGAGACCATTGTCAGCTTCATTTCCTTATTCAAACCATTCCAACACTGTAGATGGACATTGCATTTTCTGCATTGATTCAATCTCTTTTCTTTTCTGTTCTTTGTATTTGGTACAGTGTGACCTGGATTTTCTTTTGAGTCCACTGTGCTACTGACTAAAACATGTGACTGTACATATCTATGAACTTTCTTATCTGAAGTCGCCATGAATATCACACAACACTGTCTTGCTTCTGGTAGGGGCCCACTGAAAGTTATTTTGTGACTGCATATGTCTATGAACTTTCTTATTTGAGGTCGCCATGAATATCACACAACACTGTCTTACTTCTGGTAGGGGCCCACTGAACGTTATTTTGTATTTTCATGCTCATATTACATGCAAATGCAGCAAAATACAGAAATGTTATTTATGGGAATGTTTCATCTTTATACAGCCATGGTGTAAAATACATTATTAGTTAAGACAAGATTGAACTTTAAGGCAGATTTGGGACTTTAAGATTAATATGAAAAATGTTTACCCAATGGTCCCTTTTTATCACTACTATGGTGTGAAACATATCTTCAACTACATGAAAATATTTCCATAACTTATAGAATCAACCCTTACCTTGAGGGTATGACAAAAGAATCTCAGTGTGAGGGTAAGATTCTTTAATGACAAACCCTCGTCTATGTAGAACTACACAGATCTATGTCAAGTCCAACATAAATATGTACATATACTGCATTCTAGAAGCCACGACCAGGTCAAGAAAGGGTTCATAAGAATTCATCCGCCAGGTTATATGGATTTTACTATAATATTGGTCATATTTGAACTTGACCCGTGTTTATGGTCCACAGTAGAATTTTAAATGATTCCATGGCATCCTGATGGTTCCAGCAAACCAATTCCTTGCAAAAATAAGTATAATTTGGCAGTTAGTACAGTTCCTGTGGTTTGACTATTAAAACTTGCAAATATTTCAACATAAAATAAAATGAGCCAGTCTACCCTAATGTAGGATGTGGACTATGTGAAAATGAGCCAGTCTACCCTAATCTAGGATGTGGACTATGTGAAAATGAGCCAGTCTACCTTAATGTAGGATGTGGACTATGTGAAAATGAGCCAATCTACCCTAATGTAAGATTTGGACTATGTGAAAATGAGCCAGTCTACCCTAATGTAAGATTTGGACTATGTGAAAATGAGCCAGTCTACCCTAATGTAGGTAGGATCTGGACTCTGTTGTATCATCAATATCCCAATGGTTATATTTTGTAGTTGTAGTGATGTAAATCAGTCAATTCTCTTGATCCTTCCTCAAAAGAAATAACAAAACTAAACAAAACAATAAAAAATGAAATAAACAAATGTCACTGGTGGAATGAGAGAAGTCTCATAAAGTTGACTAAGATCATGCTGTGATTCAACTTGTTCTCCATTCTCCCTTTTAACTGTCATCCATCTTCATGTGAGATTCAGAACAAAACAATTCAATGACTTTCACCTGAGAGCTTGTAACTGGTGACAAACTCTTTCAAAATGACTAGCAAAAACAATAATAACTTTAACTCATCAACCCCTAAGAAACAAAGGATTCTACAGTAAATCAATGAATTAGACCAGTCCAAATGTGTCTCTAGGGGTGAAGGAGTTCATACAAATACACTTTGGTAATTTAGTATACATTGTACAGTTCAATGTGGAATTCGTGAAGTATACTTAGCTGTATAATAAGATCATATCAATACAACTTGACCTTCATTTTGCTCCTTTCCTCCACAGTTTAAGAGGCAGCTTCACAACTGTCACAAAGACAGTACAATTTAAGAGGCAGCTTCACAACTGTCACAAAGACAGTGCAATTTAAGAGGCAGCTTTACAACTGTCACAAAGACAGTACAATTTAAGAGGCAGCTTTACAACTGTCACAAAGATAGTACAATTTAAGAGGCAGCTTTACAACTGTCACAAGGACAGGATAATTATAATGGCAGTTTCACAACTGTCACAAAGACAGAAGTTTAAAAAACAATTTCATAACTGTACAGTTTACTTACTGTATAGTTTACTTAACTGTCAAAAGGACCACAGTTACAGTCATAGTTTCACAACTGTAACAAAACAGTAGTTTAAGATTAAAGAGACAGTCTCACTGTCACAAAGATAGTAAAATCTGAGTGACAGCTTCATAACTGTCAAAAGGACCACAGTTATAATGAGTTTTACAGCTGTCACAAAGACATTTGTACAGTACAGTATAAGAGGCAGTTTCACAACTGTCACAAGGACAGGACAGTTATAATGGCAGTTTCACAACTGTCAAAGAATTGGTCATGTTTATCTTTCCTATTGCACCATTATACAATTGCATTCATTAGTATTCTATGTCTATTTGTTGGGCAACTAAATCAAAGACTATCAATTATTTACAGAATCACGTATTACAGCTCTTCTCTCCGGGTATTCAGACAGATAATTCATCAGGGAAGCTTAATGTGCTTGTAAACTATAAATAATATATCAACATCACACACACATATATATATAACAAATAATCTTACGTCTTAGATACTCTGAAAGATGGGCATATCTGAAAATTATCACGTGAGGACATCGTACAATAATATTAACATTTTGTAAATTAAACACTGCCGATACCATGTATCATTATCTAGCAAGTTGATTTATAATATCCACACAGGTTATTGGACTATATACATGTTGGATTTTACAAAGGATCACAATAAATGTTACCAGTCAACAGGGAGTGCACACGCCTCCAGAGCACCTGATCCCACTACTGGATTATATCCTCTGGAGCACCTGATCCCATAACTGGATTATCTCCTTCTGAGCACCTGATCCCACAACTGGATTGTCTGCTCCAGAGCACCTATTCCTGATACTGGATTATCTCTTCCAGAGCACCTGATCCAGATACTGGATTATTACCCCCAGAGCACCTGACCCCAGTACTGGGTTATCTCGTCCTGAGAAACTGATCCAGCTACTGGATTATTACCTCCAGAGCAATTCATCCAGCAAATGAATTATCTCCTCTAGAGCACCTAATCCCAGTACTGCATTTTCTCTTCCAGAGCATCTGATTCATCTAATGGATTATCTCCTCCAGAGCAACTGGTCCCAGTACTGGATTATCTCCTCCAGAACAACTGATCCCAGTACTGCATTTTCTCTTCCAGGGCACCTGATTCATCTAATGGATTATCTCCTCCAGAGCACCTGATCCCAATACTGAATTATCTCACTCGAGCAAATGATCCCAGTACTAGATTATCTTCTCCACAGGACCTGATCCAGATACTGGATTGTTTTGGGATCAAACCCCTTATCTTTGTACATTGCCTTCAGGACTTTGCTTCTGTCAACACTGTGGTATTGATACTTGATACTTATTGATATAAGATATGGTAGGACAATTCAAAGGTATATGTACAGGGCAGAGGGTTTCCAATGTTTGTTGATGTTAAAACTCTTATTCTGTCCAATTTTTCAGCTTAATTCTAACCATTTGCCGGTGCCCTTCACCTCTACATCTAAAGCAACTGGAGTCCTTTATTAAATTATTTTTCATCACATCACTATCTTTTATTTAATAGATATCTAAAAAACAATATATCACCAGATAATCCTTTCTTGATATTATATCCAAGTCTTCAAAATACAGCTGAAGTAAACCTCATGTACTTAGTAAGGACTTCTTACTCATTTACAAATACAGTATAATCTCGTTATATCGAATTTGGACCAGTCAAAGTTCTGATTAAGTCAAAGTTGAACAATTTGTCCTGATTTTTTGGGGGGGTTAGGTAAATATTTAAATAGAATTTTGATTATCTTAAATTCTAGATATCACAAATTAAAAGGGGTGGTCATGTTAATTTCAAGATAACAAGATTTCACTGTATATCTATGTGCCACAAAATGTAGGTAGGAGGACGTATCATCTAAAATGATATAATTCTACACTTATTAATACATGTACAATTTTGTTTTACAGAAAGCCAGTTCCATTTTGTCTTAATTTGTACTAATATGGTACTATGCAGCTTTAAATAGAAATGATCAGGAATACTTCTGGTGTAGCCTTTTCTATATATGTTTATATGATTTGTACTACATTAAGTGCAAGGGGTCAGATTTGAAAAGCAGATTACTATTTGTCACCTTTACAAAACGCATATTTAGTTAAACTTTCTTCCCTCAAAGATAAACTGAAACTATATATTACTGACTGTCATCCATGTAAATATTAAAATTAAACAGGAAGCAACCGTTTCTGTTGATGTCACATGATCTTAGTACAAACTATTCTAAAAAAAACCAAAACAGATATATGAGCATCAGGCATGTATGTAGAGCAACGGTGGGGTTATCAACACCTTTTAAAAGCAACTTTGAATGATAAATACACAGACCTTTAGTATTACGAAACAACTGCCACTTCGGAACAATTACCTGCCTTGGGTCTCTACATTCAAATTGGATATGAGCCTAAATCACGTGACAGTAAGGGTGAAAACTAATTTTCAAACTGATATGGTACCTCTGCAGTTATCATCACTTTCTGCAGTTATCGACACCCTAGTTTTTTTCCCCTAATTATCACCCCTCTTACTTGCAGGATATTTCTATCATACATTCACATATTTGATAAACATTTTCAAAGATTAGTTTGATATTGGCAACAAATTTCAAGAATGTTTAATGAGAATTCTCTGGGCAAATGTATGTTCACATTCAAAATGAGATTTCCCCAAATCTAAAAATAGACATGACACCCATGTATGCAAATATAGGAGGCCATTTTGATTGTACCATACCCAAGCTGAGAAACGTTATACTTCAAAACTGGCAATTATAACAGGTTTATACAGAGTAGAGACAAATTGTGTAAAAGCATAAGAATAATGGAAAAATAATTGAAAAATAAAATGGATTTTTTTAAACTGCTGCATTAGCATTTCTTCTCTGCAGTTATCGACCCCCCTCTGAAAGTAAAGCGATGTCACCAGCCACATTTAGAAATGCACAAAGCATTGTCAGGTCATGAAATTGAAGTCACAAAGCATATGTAAAAAATATAAATATAGCCAGCCATAAACATTTTTTGAATGTCACCCACCTTGGCAGCAGCGAGGTTCCATGGGACATTAATCTTGAACTACATATCCAATTTATACCATAATGGTATTCTAAGTGCTGACAGGATTTATTTTGTATTATTGGTGTCAACAATACCAGCCTGTCAATAATAACCGACATTGCTCTATTTAGTTTTATTTATAAGTGTCTATAAACAATTGACATCAGTGTGGCGTGTCACTGATAATCAAAACTCTGTTATTGTTTAATACAGTGGAATCTCGCCTATAGGCCACCTAGTTTAGGAGACCAACTAGCTTAGGAGACCACCTTACATTTCAGACCATCAATATCAAGTCTATTCATATATATCTAAAAATACAGAGCCTCAGTTACGAGACCACTTCACTAATCAGACCACTTTGAGTCAGTCAGTGAGGTGGTCTTAATAGCAAGGTTCTACTGTATGTATAGTCATGTATCTAAAACAACCAGATTTACCACAACGCTATACAATAATGTACAATAGTATACATAAAAACAGTAAACAATTTTTTACAGAACCTTATTATACATTTGATATATATCACAATCATCAGCTATGTAAAAAACAACAAAAAAGTTAACAATAACTTACAGACTGCAACTGTAATGCTACAGGTCTTCAAACTTAAAGGCGCATTAGATGTGTTTTATTTTTCAAAAATGTTTTCCTTGTTTCCTACTTAGATTGATATACAATAACAAAAAAAAGATATAGGCTACATAGGTATAAAAATTCTTAAATTCCTATATATTTTGTGAAAAATGCTTGAGAAACCCAGGTGTGGCATGTTTTAAATTGCAATTGATTGAGTCAACTTTACTATATGTAAATGTATATGAATACCATATTGGACCATACCTTATTTTCACAAAATATAAGGAATATAAGATGTTTTATGCCAGTGTGTAGCTCTTCTTTGTTATTGTACATTAAGGACAAGTAGAAAAAGAAGAAAATAATCAAATTTTTTTGTTGTTGTAAACACAGTTAATGCCCCTTTAAAGCAACATGAGCTGTCATTGACGCGATTTGTTTCTAATTAATACTGTATTGCAACTGTCATATGCAAGTGACCTTTAGGTCAAAGTCTTAAGAAAACATTTACCATCAAAGCTGGGACAATGTCGGGAAAGCATGGTCCAAAATTACATTTTTTATTCACATATTACAATTCCTTTTTACATGAAGAAGAAATAAATACTGTGTAAGTAGAAATTTTAGCGAGGATTCATTTTTTGCATTATTAGCGAGGTCGTTGTTGAGATCGCTAACAATTCATTCCTCATCGTAGATAAGAGTTATCTTTTTTAATCATAAAATTTGCTAAAATTACATCTAGCTAAAAGTATAGACCATATTTTTAAGGACAAGACACTAAATTTGTGTCCCACTAAATTTTCCACTTACGGTATATGGTACAAGCATATTACACATGCTTCGTTGACACTTGGCTATCTACCAAAAACAAATACCAAAAGTTAATTTGAGATGGTAAAGACAAACTAACAGTTATATAGGGAAACCAAGTTTACTCTCATAATACATATGCATTTGGTCTTTTCACTTTTAGGTGATCGTTTTCTGACATACGATATACAAGATAAAATACTGCATAAAATCGGCATGTAAATTTTCCACAGATGGCAACTCATATTGCTTTTAAAAACATTTACATGTAAACATATTTCATTTCCATAAAAAATAAACAAACAAAAAATATAATATATGCAATGTGTTTCTCTCCACAGGAACATAAACAAAGATGTATTATCTAGAAAAACACCTGCAAGTATATTTGCATTTATCACTTTGATAAACATCTTCGTAAAATTATGGCTCAGAATCGATAATGCTATTTCCTGCCCATGGTTTCATGCCACTGAAATCACTCATGGCTCATTAATATTTACAAGGAGTAGGTGTGGCCAATTTATCCAATCACAGTAGTTGTGATCGGCAATGGAAATCATCCCGTAGTCTGTTGATCTGATAAAATACTGTGATTGTTTAAAAGCCTGGATCTGATTGGTTGACGAATGTGAGCACCGTTTACTTGCATTGGCAGTGGTTTCATGAATAATGAAAATATGCATGAGTGATTTTGATTGCATGAAACTACGGGTAGGAAAGAGCATAGCGATTCCAGACCACGGTTTTACGACGTTGCATGATAAGTTGTTCTTCACATTATTATGTACAAATTAATATATCAATATTAGTTATCAAACCTCTGTGATAATATATCAATATTAGTTATCAGACCTCTGTAACCCTAACCCTGTTTACGTTTAACTCCAATCCAGAATATATTACATCTTACATGTGACTTGCTCATAAATATTCTTCATAAAATTCTAATATAACACAATAATTCCAAGTTCTGAGATTCTACAAATTTTATCTAAATCAGTTTTAGATCTATTACAGATCATTGTGAACTCAAGCTTTTACTCTGATCTGGAGTATTATGCATTGTGTAAAATGATTCTCCATTTTTTTCTTTTACGTAAAACTCTAACAATTACAGTCAAACATGTCTTGATAGACCTTTCATGAAAGACCACCTGTCTTGAGAGACCTTTCATGAAAAACCACCTGTCATGGGAGACCACATTCCAAAACTGTGCAATTAAACAATCCTTTAGATAAAACCTCTTTTAAAAGAGCACCTGTCTTGTAAGACCACATCTCAGTGGCAAAAGGGGAGGTCTTTCAAGACATGTTCCACTGTATTTTCAAGTTGTATAGCTAATTACACTGTATATTCCAGTTTCTAGCCACAAAACTAAGTTCATAACATCCAAAATTTATACTTCTATAATGTCTTTAAGTTTCATTCACATTTTCTCTCTTTTATATATAACAAATATTGCACAAATTCAAAATTCAGTCTTCTGTAATTTTTTCTCTGTTCAAACTTATTGTGTTGCCATGGTAACTCAATACTTTACAGGTCCTTCCATTTGTCAACGTTATCCTTCAGCATTTGAACTTGTTCTACAACAAAACAATAAAATTTAATGTCCTCCAAAGGGAAGTATCAGTATGCAAACAAACAGAAAAACACTCAAATTTCAAAAATTTTTGGCTACTTGGCCTTTATCAAGTGAAAGACGACAATTGTCGTCTTTCACTTGATTAAGGCCATGTGGCCGAAAATTTGTGAAATTTGAGTGTTTTTCTATTTTTTTTGTACAACAAAACAGTTTATGTCAAATTACCAGAGCAAATGAGTCAATAGTATAAGATTGCATGTATTAATCAGTGATATCCATATTGGATGAGTTATTGTGTGGGGTCTGTTGCAATGGCATGAGGTGAAAGCCAAAGGTCAACATGACAAACTGAGGTGCAATAACTACACCAAAATGGAAAACACTGATTAATTAACAAATTATTAATTTACTCGACCAATATGAATTCCAACTAGGCCAATGCATTGCAGAAAAGATGTGCTTATGGTGCAGTATGAAAAACAAATGGCAGCTACACTTGAATTTCAATGTGATCATGTGACTTCATATTGGCTGAGTTTTTCAATATTGTCGTGGTTTTTTTCAATATTGCATAGTTTTGTCAATGTTGACTTAGTTTTGAATTTCATATTGTTTGGGCAGAAAATCCCGTAGTCAGGCAATATTACTATAATAATTGATAATGGAGTAAACTACATACAACATATTATCCATGATGAAGCCCAAATGGACATCATTTTGACAGAAATGAAATTTCACAAAAAATTACCTACAAACAGCTGACACAGGTGGAATAACTTAATTTGGTTGTATTTCAGAAAAGAAATAGAAGTGGTGCAGCTACATTTAACACCCACAGTTAAGTTTCTTCTAAAAATAAAATGGACAAGGTAAAGAACATCCCCTCCCTATTTCATGATACATGAAAAGTTAAAGGTATAGAGGAGTGCAAATTGAAATTCTTCCAAAAATATGAACCAAACATTTACCATAAAGTGTAAGTGAGCCATAAAGCCGAACTCTGTCAACTCATTCACTCCTATTAACACATTTGGATTTGCTTAAGTCATTGTTTTGAAGATGAGATCATTGTTTCTATGGGATTGATGAGTTAAAGTGAGGAAAACTTGAACAAATGATAACAGACACAAAATATATTATTATACCTCTATGTTAGATTCTTAATCCTTAATGGACATATTTTCATAAATTTCTTGGAAAATGTTGTTTTGAATAAAATATTCTTGAAACTTTAATGGTAGTTGTTTACTTTTTGAGTTTTTCATATTGGTATAATAAACAATTTATTGCCCTTGTATGAGGGAGATATGAATATTTGTTTATACAAAGGCACTCATATTTATCCCAAGGGCATCCTTCATACAAGGGCAATAAATGTATAGTGATGATACCTTTCTTCAAGTTGGCAATGGTACTCTGTTTCCTCAGGAATTCCAAACACAGTTCCTTGGATAAACCAAATGCCCTCATGTTGCAAGTGAAAGTACTGCAAGGGAATAAATATACACTTAGAAAAGAAGTAAATATACACTTAGAAAAGGGATTAAATGTATACTTAGAAATGGAGGTAAATGTATACTTAGAAAAGGAAGTAATACTTTTTAAAATAAATTGGTCTTAAAAGAGAACCTAAATCTTTTTGATGCCACATGTCACAGGTAAATGTAGGCAATTAACAAGACCACATATTTACTCGATTTGTGATCTTTAAATAAATTAAACGTAAGGAGAACTAAGAAATCTAAGAATATTTTCCATAATGAGCTGTACAGAAAACTTACCCAAGTTGTCCAAAGGTTATGTTTTCCTGGAACCTTTGGTCATCTGTTAAAGTTTCATTTTTATCATTTCTAGAAAAAATAAATAGAGTGTACATGTAGTTAGTACAATGAAAATCGTATGTTTGTACATTTGGTTTGATTTATGTAAGAATGTATCATTCAAAGTCACTTCAAGTGAGAATGTGTAACTCAAAGACACTTTAAGTGATAATGTGTAATTCAAAAATACTTTAAATGAGAATGTGTAATTCAAAGTCACTTAAAATGAGAAAGTGTAATTCAAAGATATTGTAATGAGATTATGTAATTCAAAGACACTTAAAGTGAGAATGTGTAATTCAAAGCTACATATAGTGAGAATGTGTAATTCAAAGATACTTAGAGTAAGAATGTGTAAATCAAAAATACTTCAAGTGAGAATGTGTAATTCAAAGATTCTTAAAGTGAGAATGTGTTATTCATGTTTGCTGTCAGTCCTAACAATAAGTGAACATTGGATAATTGACGATGTGTTGTCAATACTGAAAAAGTGACATAAATTTGTTCCATCAAAACCCATTAAACTATGCTATTAGATTTGACATTGGAAGAACATGTTCAGTAAAACCTCTTTATAATGCCTCTCATTTTAACTGCCACCTCCTTTTTACGCCACAATTTTTGAAAGTCCACTTTTCCTTATATTAATTTCATCTAGGGTTTCCCTTGACCTAACGCCAAACCTCTTTATAATGCCAAATTTGAGCTGAACAAATGGTGGCAGTATAACGAGGGTTTATTGTCATATGCATTCTCTTATTCATAAATTTTAAAGCCATTTCTCCTTTCTGTATTCATATCAAACTTCAATAGTATCATTACTTGTTCATGACACCAAGATTATCTTGCGTAAAACATTAAGATGTGCGATTTGATGGTTCATTTTGTGTGTGTGAACTGATAACACTAGAACACCAAACACGATACTCTGTGAAGAGTGAATTAGAAATTTAAGAATTTTATGATACATTGTATTCGGTATCAAAATCAAAAGGCTTTTTGTATGCTGTTTATGTACATGTTTCATCTGATTTGGTTTTGCTTATTTTCTTATTGGATTTATTATCAAGATTATTTATTTGTTTGTTTAGTTATTCACTTACACCTCATCTGTAACTTAAAGAGGTATTAAACAACTGACTCCCAAATTCAATTTTCTTCATTTTTTTTTTGTCTATTAATTTTTCACTTTGATCTTTATTGAAATGCAAACTATGAAAAATATTTATCAGCACAATTTTGAGAAAAATTACATTGAATATCCTCCACCGAGGCATATCTAGGATTCCCTTGAAAAGTGTAAACATCTCAATGTAGTATCTAGTTTACTGAGCCAGATATGAATATATATAAAAAAAACATGAATCAATACAGGAAAAGAAATGTTTTCCTTATAAAATTACCAAGGGAAAATAATTTTGAATGTATATTTTTCAATATCCATATAATAAAGTTTTCAATGAGTGTAGCAATAATAGAACAAAAATTCACCATTTTCTCTTAAAAATTAACAATTTAAAAAAATTTGTAAATTCAATTTTCCCCCCAAAATATTTTAATTGTATAGTGTAATAGTAAAAGGACAATCCACACACCTTGTACAGACAGGACGCTTTGATCTCTCTGACTGTACTGCGTCGAAGAATGCTGCATTCCAGAACCTAAGTGACTGCCATATTGGTTGTTCTCTTAAGAAGCTGTACAAAAAGTTCTTTCCGTGACAGTCTGAAATATCAGAAGATACAGCACTAATGTTAATACAATATAATAAGTGTTATAAGCATGACTTTACATAGTGAGGTGTGGTAAGTACAAAATTACAACAAGAAATGTCAAAAGACAACACAGCTTGCCACTGCCAGCATTGTATCCCAGATACTGAAATGTTTATCAAGAAGTGGGTCAAATGTTGTTATATAGGTCACAAAGTCAATGGCCGTTCTACCATCCAAAAGGACTTATGAGGACTACAAATGCGCAATATGAAAACTATACTATTTGTTCATAGAAACTGCTGCTGCCAGGGGGATAGCATTTAGAGCTCTCTGGATAATTTGTCTCAGCTAGTCCATAACTTATTAGCCATTATTTTGATTTTCTGATGTATACAGAGCCTAAACAATTTTATACCTGAATATTTTGTTATTTCTGAAAAGCTGAACACAAATTAATCAAAGGTGTATTCAACAGTTTTATAACATCTATCTAGTCCCTTTTTATGTACATTTGTATTTTGTAGGTTTTAAAATAAACTTGGTGCATATTTCCTACATAATTACTTGGTGCATATTTCCTACATAATTACTTGGTGCATATTTCCTACATAATTACCTGGTGCATATTTCCTGCATAATTATTTGATAATAAGCCAAGTGAGCAAATTGTTTTGATTTTGTCTAATAAGACACGTCTTTCATTAGAGACGTCTCTCAAGGCAGTTTTACTGCACAATATTTACGGTAAGTTAACAAAATGTAAATAAATAAGATTTGTTTATGAAACAAAAATGCCCCCCGATCTCAACAAATTTTTGCAATGTCTTACATTTTGACCCCACCCCACCCCCAGGGACATGATGTCAGTGAAGTGTGAGCTACCCTTAGATGAACTTACAATCTAAGTTTGGTTACTGTATCACAATCAAACTTGAAATATTGCACTTTATATATATCTGAACACTAGATGGCCCCCTGGCAGACCTTTCAGGCCAAGGGAATAAAAGCATTTATTTTGTATATTGTCACAAAATTTATGTTTTTGTTATTGTCATGACACATTACTGAATGTAGATATCAGAAAAATACAAAATGACTTTTTGTCAACCAACACCGAGTTAATATAAAGAGCAACTTCCAAAAACCAATCCATCTTATCACTTCCTGAATCTGATGATGTTTAAAAAACCAGATTTTTTCCTGCTGTTTTCAAGTACAAAATAACTTCTGAATTCCAATCCTTCTAAATTCCTTATATCATGGGAAAAAAGTGATAATGTTCTTAAAGCTACTTATTACCACCAGTCCACTGAGTGTAAGAAAACTGCCAACCAACTAAAATGAGATTTTCATTGGTCATACTCTTTCTACATTTTCAATTAAGTTGTAAATAATTCAAATGATAATAGAAGTGAGATATTTCAAAAAAGTTAATAAAACTTACATGAGATAGGAGTACAAGTAAGCAATAGATATAAAATCGCATGTGCCTGTGTCAGTGTTTAATAAGGAAATGGTCCCAAAATGTTTACTTCCAATAACCAAAGCCTCCAAAATCTAAACAATTTTTTGGGTTCAAGTGAAGTTTAATTTTGTTTGGTTCCACTGTAACAGGATTTTTTCATTTCATACTTGTAATCTGTCATCAATATGTAGTCATAGCTCCGCCAGGATTGGGTAAAAATCAACATTTTCTCATTCAAATATTCAATTTTATAATCTTGAATAGATTTTTAACTGCATGCAGAAGAAACTAAGCTGATTTTGCCTACGCAAATGTAAGAACTCAAGCACTCTGATCTGTGAAGTAACAAAGGTGTGAAATTTTTACAAACACAAAATTAAAATAACGGCAATTAATTACCGGAGGGATTTTGATATTCATCATATGACAAAGGAACTTCAGTGTTCTTTCGGTTTTTTTTTTAAACAAAAGAAGAAATTTGAGAGATTTCTACAGATTACTTAATTAGTTAACAACGCATACAGCAACTGACTCCCTGTACTGTAATTAAACTAGTAAATAATGAAACATTCCAATTTCTTGTTTTCAGTCCAGAACAAATTGCAGCAGGTTTTATTTTTACTTCATTATGTTAAGGGATCCCTACTGAATTTACATCCAAAATTTTCTAAAATCCAATACCAGGAAAAATGCCTTTTTATGCTAATTAACATTTTTCCAAGTGTAAAATTTTGGTAAATTTTGGATACACTGTTTAGTACTGTTTTCATAACATAATGGGTCAAAAAATAAATGCTGTGGCAAATTGTTCTAGGTTCACCTAAATTTTGGCATAACTTTACTGAATGATTACTTTCAAGGAACTTTTTAACTTTTATAAGTGTAAACTGGTTACTGTACAAGAAGTAGAAACTTCTGAGATGATAGTCCTCAAATTTGAACCTATCGACAAATTTTGGACTCAAATAAAACTGGTCACAGTACATGTATTTGCATATTTAAACAGAATTTGACATGACCCCAACCAAAGACAAGGGGCACATGTTAGAATCTACCTATTTTCACAAATATTATACATTAGCTTCAGAAATTTTGACAGCTCACAGCAAAAAATTAACAACAAAACACTACAAAACATCAAAATTACATAAAAATAACATACAAAGATCATAAAGGATTACATGCCTTCTCACTGGCTAAGATGTACATTATACGTAATACAATGTCACCAGTCTTGTGAGACCAAAAGACCACTTAGATGTATCTATTCAGACCATATTTTTTTGTCAAAAATATGATATTATTCTGCAAAATAAGTTCAGGACATTATAACTGTATGTCAAATACTGTTCACAACTGTTAGTTTCATAATTAAACTACACTGGTTTGCATTAATGAGATGTTTTAGTTGAAGTTGATACCTTTTTTTCATTTAAAATCTAACTCGGATATTGTGCAATTAATGCAGTGGAAACTCTGTGTAGAAACTGATGTAGGTATAGGTACCTGTATTGATCTACCTGTATGTAATATCAGAGTTGTACAGGTATCTTTAATTATTTATTATTACACTTTTTTCAAATCTGATAGAGCTTCATTGTGTAATAAAACTTCTGTAGATAACATCGATTGTTCACAGATGTGTCGCCCACTCAAGTGTGACAATATTCTTATTTATGCATGAATGGAATATTCAGAATCTACACGAGGTATGCTCTGATTTTTAACAATTTTGTTGAAATTGATCTAGAAAAGTATATCCCCAAAAATGGTTTAATCCAAAAGACTCGAGACTTCCTATGCCGGGAATCTAACCAAAGACCACCCACTTTTGAGGCAATGCTTACTGTGTGACTTGTTGCCATGGCAATAGAGAAATATTCCAATGAAATATTTTGCTGGACAATCATATTTTCTCAAATGGTTTGATTTACACAGAAAGAACCATATTAAAATGATCTTTGGATGTTTTTTATGACTGTTATCATAAGTCATGCTGAAAATTTACTTTAACAAAATATCACGAGATATTAGTGCAGTGCTATAAATTTGGATCAATGCGATGGATTTATGCCAACATGGTATTGCTTCTTAAGCCAGCAATCCCTATACATTACTAAACATGATATTACATAACCAAGATAAACTGCTATTATTTTTCTTGTAGTACAAACCAAATCTAATTAAATTTATTGAATTAATACGAACATTACATTGGGTAGTTCTTCATATCAACAAAAGAGAAACTTGTCTGTGTTGATTTAATTGAAATTGACATAAAATTTTTGTGCTCTTCAAGTTGCACAAAAATATTTGTACAGATAAAAATGAAATATGATTATCAATCAATGAACATATCAGTCCTACAGAAATGTCTTGAAAGTTTTACGTTTAAATCAATTTACAAGCATATGACTGACATGGCCTATTCATTTGGAGTAATCATCACTCTTCATTTAAATTCAATTTTATCTTTAAAAGTGCTGCAATTCAAAGTTTCTCTATAAAAAAGAAACCAGAATTAGTTACAGTTTTGAATTAGAAATTATCGGTTGTTATCGGTTGAATTATAAGTTGTAATGATATTTATATCTTGTAATAATTTATTTGCTTTTACCAATATATTCTTAACAGTAAAATCTTTCATTTTCTATGGAGGGTTTGAGGGTGGAGGCATCTTCATGGTCATGTTAAAGTTACCGCCTCATTGGAGCCTGGACTGATCATGTGGGGGGATTTACCATTTCATCTCCAGAAGGCCAGTGCTTTTTTGTGTACATTGTATCCATGTTTACTCCTCTACCATCAAATACTGACTGCCATTTAAATGAAAAATGTTTGAGTGTTGTATAACAAACACCCACCATCCGATTTAAATAATTTGGCAGGGCAGAGAAACCTTTTGACCGTCATACAGTCGATTCACAGTTTTCCAACTCACATTTTGGTTATGACAGGCTTCACAGAAAAAATGTGGTTTTTTTTTTGTTTTGTTTTGGGTTTTTTTGTCATACATATGATGACAAGTATAACTTAGTATAACTCTTGCCAATAAAATATTAGTTTATTACCTAAAACTTATACTCGCCCAGGTCAAGAAATGGTTCTCGGGACTCCATCCCACCAGGTTATATGGATTTTACTGTAGAAGCACATTAGGAAATGAAGCTTGAATACAGCTTCTTCTTACAGGAAATACAACACACACAAAATGAACACGCAAATACTAGGTATACCATACTTCAGGAAAACTTTAAATTTGATTAACAGGCATAAAATACATGTAAAACCAGCATTTTCTTTGAAAATGCATGTAAAACTCACATTAGGACATGAAAATAAAATCTTAACTCTTAAGGGAAAATGAAATGCCCATTATTCTTGATGATAACTGACATTGTCTATTTCTACATGTGTAAACAACAGTATAGTACAGTGCAATCTGTATTGACAGAACACTATAAATACATGGAACAGTTTATAATACAAACATAAAACATATCAGGAATAAAGACCTCAGATGACCTTCAAATGACCATCAGAATAATACTAACCACTCTGAAACTGGAATCATCGCATGATGGTATTACTAAATTTAGAATAAGAAACAAAATTACAAAACAGGGTTTATAATATGTATAAGTTTATGTAACTATGATAACTGATTAATTCTGCCATTCAAATTGGTAGACTCCGAAAACAGTTTTTTTGTTCCCATATTTTCTACTGTAATACTAACTTTTTTATTGATTTTTTGTGAGTAGATTTTAATGACTACTTCTGGGAACATAAATGCTCTCTGTAGAAGTATCAAACAGAGAAAACTCCACACGGACATGGTTGTAATCTACAGCAAACATGAACCCTGCAGAAACTTATCCTAATTTGCCCTTGATGTGGCCACTATTTTTCGCAAGAGGTATAATGAATTAATAATATTAGATATATATTTCATATGAGTATGAAAAATCCTTTTCTATTTAGAGAATACATTTCTGAACATTATAGATACTAATATTGCTGTTTTAAAATTTATCCTACCTTGTCAATTTCAAAAGATCCAGGTAACTGATTTAAATTATCAAAATATACTGTAGAATCAGAAATTTTTGTTATACAAAATTTCACATAACACGGACAATAACACACATATAAAACACTAACATTTACACATATAAAACACTAACATTTTCACACATATAAAACACTAACAATAACACACATATAAAGAACTAACATTTACACACATATAAAGCACTAACATTTACACACAAATAAAATACTAACATTTTCACACATAACAAACACTAACATTTCTGCAAACATATTAAAACTAACATTTTCACACATATAAAACACTAACATTTACACACATATAAAACACTAACATTTTCACACATATAAAACACTAATAATAACACACATATAAAACACTAACATTTACACACATATAAAACACTAACATTTACACACACATTTAACATTAACATTTTAGCAAACATATAAAACACTAACATTTACACATATATAAAACACCAACATTTTCACACATATAAAACACTAACATTTTCACACAAATATAAAACACTAACATTTACACACATATAAAACACTAACATTTTCACACACATATAAAACACTAACATTTACACACATATAAATCACTAACAATTTCAAAAACATATATAACATTAACATTTACACACACATGTAAAACACTAACATTTAAACACACATATAAAACACTAACATTTTCACACATATCAAACACTTACATTTTTGCAAACATATAAAACACCAACATTTTCACACATATAAAACACTAACATTTTCACACACATATAAAACTTTAACATTTACACATATAAAACACTAACATTTTCACACACATATAAAACACTAACATTTACACACATATAAAACACTAACAATAACACAATTATAAAACACTAACATTTACACACATATAAAACACTAACATTTACACACATATAAAACACTAACAATTTCAAACACATATATAACATTAACATTTACACAAACATATAAAACACTAACATTTAAACACACATATAAAACACTAACATTTACACACATGTAAAACATTAACATTTACGCATATATTAAACACTGACATTTTCTCTAACAATAACACATGTACAAGTTGTTGATATTTTACTTACTTTGATGATAAAATGTGAAGCACATATTCATTAATGATTTGGCTGGGGAATAATCTTCAGCTTCATTACACTCAAATAAAACTACGGCAAAGTACTGCACCAAGCGGAAAAATATCTGCTCATTAACTCGTTTATTGTGTACTCTCTGTAATAAGTATAAAGACATTTTTAGGCAAATTTTCATTATTACATCCCGTATTTACTGTACAACTACAGTAGTTGTTGGCTTTATATATAAACAACTCTGTGACACAGTTGATCATCTTCTTGCATGGCCCAGGGATTACGACTAAAAGACTTAAGTTACGAACATGTCAAGGACTGAAGGTCAGGTTGTCCTAATATGTTGTTTGATGACTTTTGTTTACATTCTGTCTATATCTGAAGTTTGAAGAACATGAAGGTAAGGGGCGGACTGGTTCCAGTACTTCCATGTATGATATGGAGGTCATTTCGAGGTCAATCACAGTCATCTGAAAGTGCTTAATTAGGCGACTATGAATGCCATATACTTCTGATAATTTTGAGTGGATTTGACCTCACTCCACATATATTTAACCATTATGAAGATGTCACCAGATGTGATGTTAGGGTTCTTTAACCCATCAATGTGACTTTGGTCACATTTAGACTCGCCAAAATCAATAAAGAGTATGACCTTCTGAATTTGGACTACGGACTTGATCATTTACTGAAATGGGCTAGTCAGAATTGGTTTTCAGAAGTTGATGATTTGATACTCAGACCTGTACTTACTAGAGAGGTAGTGTTTATAAAATGTACCTAAAGATAGCCCACCATACTGACAAATATCCTGATATAATCAGCTAGGATACAGGGAGGGTCAGATCCAGAGAGGTAGTGTTTATAATGTACCTAAGGACAGACCACCATACTGACAATCGTCCTGATATAATCAGCTAGGATACAGGGAGGGTCAGACCCAGAGAGGTTGTGTTTATAATGTACCTAAGGACAGCCCACCATACTGACAATCGTCCTGATATAATCAGCTAGGATACAGGGAGGGTCAGACCCAGAGAGGTTGTGTTTATAATGTACCTAAAGATAGCCCACCATACTGACAATCGTCCTGATATAATCAGCTAGGATACAGGGAGGGTCAGACCCAGAGAGGTAGTGTTTATATGTACCTAAAGACAGACCACCATACTGACAAATATCCTGATATAATCAGCTAGGATACAGGGAGGGTCAGATCCAGAGAGGTTGTGTTTATAATGTACCTAAGGACAGACCACCATACTGACAAATATCCTGATATAATCATTTAGGATACAGGGAAGGTCAGACAAACTTAAATTATGGAGGAAACAGCAGCTATAAACAATGCACAGATTTTTTTATTCTATCTCAAAATAGTTTTCCACATAGAATTTACTTGGACATAAATTTTCATTAGGCTGGGAGTCAGAAATAATTTTTTTAGTAGACATATTGACAGCAGTATATAGTTAACTTAACAAACATGATATCCGGCTAAGCTATTATTGCATCTTTTTAATAAAACATAGCAGCAGCTTTCAATTTCTCAAACCTTTTCTTTGATCTTATAAAAAGAGTCATGGAGATATCCATTGCACATCTCATACATGAACATCTCTATTTATAATGAGAGTGAAAACACTTCTTTAAAGTGTATTTATACACAATAAACATATATGATTATGAAATTGATTGGTCAAAAATTTTGTTATTAATATTTCTGCATAGAAAAAACCAAAGGTGTTGTCAGTTGCATTTTACAAGCTATATATATATATGTGAGCTACATTGTTTGTTTGTTTTTTTCAATATTTTAAAGCACAAAAATGTGGTGTGTATTATACATGCATGTACATTATACACACAAAATGTGGTGTGTATTATACATGTGTGTACATTATACACACAAAATGTGGTGTGTATTATACATGTGTGTACATTATACACACAAAATGTGGTGTGTATTATACATGTGTGTACATTATACACACAAAATGTGGTGTGTATTATACATGTGTGTACATTATACACACAAAATGTGGTGTGTATTATACATGTATGTACATTATACACACAAAATGTGGTGTGTATTATACTTGTATGTACATTATACACACAAAATGTGGTGTGTATTATACCTGTATGTACATTATACACACAAAATGTGGTGTGTATTATACCTGTATGTACATTATACACACAAACTTTGGTGTGTATTATACCTGTATGTACATTATACACACAAACTTTGGTGTGTATTATACCTGTATGTACATTATACACACAAAATGTGGTGTGTATTATACATGTATGTACATTATACACACAAAATGTGGTGTGCATTATACATGTATGTACATTATACACACAAAATGTGGTGTGTATTATACATGTATGTACATTATACACACAAAATGTGGTGTGCATTATACATGTATGTACATTATACACACAAAAAAATGTGGTGTGTATTGATACATGTATGTACATTCTTACACACAAACTGTGGTGTGAAATCATACCTGTATGTACATTATTATACACACAAAATGTGGTGTGTATTATACATGTATGTACATTATACACACAAAATGTGGTGTGTATTATACATGTATGTACATTATACACACAAAATGTGGTGTGTATTATACATGTATGTACATTATACACACATCAAAGAAGATAATTACCTGTGAATTGACATATCGGGAAAACCACTGTCTTCCTGGCATTTCCTATAAATATAAAATAGAAATAATATTTTCTTATTTTAATAGTTCAATGTTTGCTATCTTTTTCATGTAACTGTAACTGTAACCTGTTTTCCTGATGGATAAGAAAAGGATTCATCAGAAAAGATAAAAAACTTATGAGGCTGACAGACACATAATTTCCACACATAAGATAAGTCTCTATGGTAACGGTACTGCCATGTTGATGTGACAGACTAAGTCTGGTTGATCAATGTAAATATAGAAGTATACATTTTTGTTTGTTTATTGTTGTTTACATCCCACTCAAGAATCATATGGAGATGTCACCATATGCCGGTGAAGGGCTTCAAATTTTGGCCTATGCTCGGCACTTACGGCCATTGAGCAGTGAGGGTTCTTTAACGTGCCAACACATACTGTGACCAATCTGCCGCCGGATGGACTCGAACTAACAACCTTAGGATCAAGAAACGAGCATGCTACCGACTGAGCCAGGCCAGATCATAGGAGTATATAGTCAAATCTATATGACCTTGCCTGATGGACTCTAGTGAACCTTTTCTTGACCTGGATGAGTTTAAAGTTCAGGTAACAAAGCATAAAACCATTAAAACTACACTGACTAGAGTAATCATTCCTTCTTAACTTGTCACAGACTATCCAGTTTCTTTATCTAATTTCTACTGATTATATTAGCCATTTGGGAATTCCAAGATCTCAGATTGAGATTCCTTTGTCATAGAATTGATTATTTTTCTCCCATGTCTTAAATACATGTCTATATAGATCTGTACATAATGTACATGTCTATGTAGATCTATGCCATCTGACATAACTACGTACTGCATTCTAGAAGACACAGTAGTTTTACGTCACAAATTGTACTGTGATGTCATATCATGTCCAGCTTGTCGAATCCCTTAGGGTTGATAAGGAAATCATTCCCCATAAAAAAGAGGGGGAAATCTGTGAAACATGGGAGAAAATGGTCAGTGAAAAACACAGATCCACTTGCTTAAAATTAACATCCACAGAACATTCTTAACTTGTCTTGATTGACCAATCAGATTTCAGTTTTACTCAAGTTTTACGCAAGTGGACAAAGAATTACCCATAAAAAAAACGCGCTCTTTGCGTCTATGGGCGCACTTTCATATATTTAAATACACCTGACTGAAATTTATAAGGGCAAACAAACAGTGACTCTGTTTTCCATTAAAATGTCACTTGAAATGCAGAAGAAAATAATCAATTAAGAGAACTCCTCAGATTGGACAATAAGCCTGATTACTCCAGACAAGATTATTTCCCCATCAAATCATCAGACTCATAGAAGACTCCATTATTTTCTAAAAGAAATATCTCTATTTCACTTGGAGATGTACCCCAAAACCCCATTGTTTATTTCATTTTATTATAATTCAGTTTTCTTTGTCAACATTTACTAAATTTTCCTTGTAATCTATTGATAAAAAAGTGTAGAGATTAAATGTACTTACCTGACAAAGTTCACCAAACTTTGCTTTTTCTGTTTGTGAAATGTTGTAACTGTCAAGTAAAACAGAATAATTTGTTAGTGACATACAATTAGAAATACATTCTTATTTGTCGACTATTTTACATTAGGGCTGTTATTGATAAACTCAATATCAATGTATTGATATACAAATCATTACGATAATCGATATATTTTTTTTTAGTACCGAAACATTTCATAATGCATTTCACAGTATGTACTTTCTTTTACAATTTCCAAACTTTTCCATTTGTTTTACTTCATATTCTCGAACTATATTATATTTTATTCTAACTGTACAATTTGTTCAAATAAACAATGTTTTCCTTGCAATGATTTTTTTAATCATCAGATAGTAAAATACACAGTAAAGCACCTAAATATTATAATGAGTCTATATATTTTGAATGCATTATTCATAGTAGTACCATATTATTCAATTTACTGATATATCGATACTTTTTACTTATTGATATCTAATTTCTCATTAGATGACAGCCCTATTTTACATGTATATAATTAACCACAGTTCAGTGTTGCTAGAAAAGGAAACCCTGGGTGGCTTCCTGTTCCAAAGACCTCATAAAAACAAAAATGGATAGTGACTCTTCTGTCCTCAAGTCCTCAACATTAAATGGGAAAGCCACAGGTCTTTTGGATGGTCTAATATCAGGACTCAGGCATGTTCTCTAAAAAAGCATTTACCGGTAGGATCAAACATAACCAGGTAGCCTCTCAGATTTTCTTTCAAACAACTAATTTATCTGATATCTAATTCTTCGTGGTGAGTTTTGATCTTATCATGCCCGAGAAAATCAAGAATGTTATAAGTTGGGCTTGAAAATATTTTCCTCCTCTTCATCAGCAGCAGCAGCAGCAAAACCTTTCAATCAAAACAATGAAATATTCTCATTTTTATTTATAGTAGCAGTTTCAATTAATCCAGTCAATTTAAGCCAAAATTAGGGTGAACCTTGAACAAATTGCAACAGAAGGTTTTTGGTTTCATCTTTTTAAGAGGCCATATTGAAAATTTTATCCAAATTCTGCCAAACTCTGACACTTGGAAAGGTGCTAAATAAGCATAAATCCAATACAGAAATCAAAGCGCTATGTCAAATTAAAATAAGGTTAAACCTAAAACGGACTGCATTGCAACATAAGTTTATTTCTACCCCATCATGTTAAGATGATTTCACTTAACTCATCTGATGAACCCCCATAAACAATGGACTCTTCTGTAAATCAATAACATAGACCAATCCAAATGTGTCTTTAGGGGTGTATGAGTTAACACATCCAATTTTCACTTGACTTTGACACAAGGAAAGGATCTAAACTATTTACCATAGATCCAATATAGCTGTCATGGTAAACACTAAGCCATACAGTTTTTCTCAGAATTTTTGTTTTTTACCCATTAACTCATAAACCCCTGAAAAACAATGGACTCTTCTGTAAATCAATGACGTACTAGTCCAAGTGTGTCCTAGGGGGAATGGTTTAATGCATCGTTATTCTCTAAAAATCTGCAGTTATGAATAAAACAACTCTAAAAAATTCTTAACGAGACTTATCTGACACTGAGCTATAAGATTGGATGTCATCATAGCTTGGAATTCGAACTATGATGTATTATGATATGATAATGTCTCAATTCAGTTTTGTCAATCCCAGTTCCATCAGGATTTCTTGGTAAGAGGAATGGTGTACTGTCAAACTTGCATTAAAGGCCACCACTGTATAAAGTGCACCTGCTTACAACAGCTAATAGCCTGTTCAACATACTGCCCTTAATAACAAGTTTGATTGTATTACAATGATCCTGAGAGCTATGCTATCTGAATAATGTTGATTGGATGTCTAAAGTTAAACAGACATACATATACAATTGAACTACATGTACATTTCTTGTTATACCTTCCAATTAGTTCAGAATAATTGGCCTAATGCAACAGATAATTCTGAATTCCATGATACATGTCTCTAAGTACAGGCTTTTTCATGCCAAGTGTCTCTCCAGTCAGAATATCTACTTTTCTCACTCAGTCCATTCAACGCCATTATTCTGGTAAACCAACTATTGCCCCATTCACATAACTTGGCGGGGCCAAGTAGTTATTTGATTATCATATGGATGATTCTACTCACTTTTCAGTTACGACAAATTTTAGAAGAAAACCGTCTCATTCCTAACAAAATACTCTGTGATGAGTAAGAAGAATTACTCTAGTCAGTGTAATTTTAATGTTACACCTTGTAACCTAATATTGACCCTTGTCAAAGTCATTAGAAAGGGTTCACAAGACTCCACCCTGCCAGGCTTTATGGATTTTACTTTACCTCTAGAGAATGTATATAGCATTCTAAATCAAATTATTTTGGACAACTATTTCTCTTACTTTCCTAGCATTCAATGATCTGACAAGATATCAAAACATTATTGACCAGAACACATCAAGTGACTGTAAAATTCCCTCAATATCTGAAGACGTAATTACTGTATTACCATATTTTACTGGCAAGTCCCAACAGAGCGCTGTCGTCTGATAATCTCATGGATGACATTTCAAATGCCCATCTGCCATTTTGTGAACAGTTGCAAAAGAAGTCAGAAAATTTCTAAAATCTATGATTTAATGATTATCACTTAAGATGGTCTATTGTTAGAGCATTGGACTTGCCAATGGAAGGTTGTAAGTTCAAATCCTAGTGCCAAATATGTACCTGCAGTAGGCAAGGGAGAAATATGCGACCAGACTGGCAATCAAACATAGGACCTTTCAAACACTAGATGGACACTCTTGCCGACTGAACAATCTGGCCATCACTCACAGCACCACTACACTCTTCCCTCCCTTAACAATATTTCTGACCCCAGAAATTAACGACTCATAACACACCACAGTGGGTTATTTGATTGAGCCAAAGGGGAAAATGTGCAGCCAGACCATTGAATTGAATTAAACACAGGACCCTCCAGATATCAGCTGGAAGCTCTTACCAACTTAGCTATCTGAGCTAACACCAATGACACCACTACATACCAAGACAATAGTGATTGTTCCTTCACCAAGCATTCACTTCTAAAAATGAAATTCAGTGCTCTTTCAGATGAGAATTTAAAAACCTTTAAGCCAAAATCCCATGTCACAGCAGGCATGGTACATTAAGGAACCCTATATGTAAGTACACAGATGTCAATCCATAGCACAGGTCAAAATTTGTGGCACTACACCTTACACCTGGTGATTATTCTGTATAATTGACATGGGGAAGTGGTTACAGCATCAAATATTAAAACACAAATTCCCTTACTTCTGATCAGCTTGGGTAGGACTCCAACTGATACCCAAGCTGGTTTTGTGAGAAAGTTTGACGGTTTACCTGTGGATGGCCGGCTGTCTCTTCACGGGTACATTGTACCTGAGTTCTCTCCTCCACACCACTTAAATTTGGCCACCACAATATGACAAATTGTGGAGTGTGGTATAAAAGAACATTCAAATTAAAAAAAATCTGTATAACTGAAAAAAATGGCAGTACATTAAACAAAACTAAAACAAAACAAACAATGTAATAATGATATTGACACTTTGTGAATTGACTTCCCTGTTTAGCCAGAGGCATATCAATCTATCAGAAATGATTGTCACTATTACAGTTTTTAATTTCCTTTTACTTCACATCAATATAATAATCAGTGATTGTCAATTAATAGAAGAAATAAAATAGTTTGATTTGCAGTCAGAGTTATTACACAATAAATTACATGTAAAACTCACAGGTGAGAATTTTAATAAATATTTAAAATTCAGTCATGGCGGGTTAATTAATTTTTTGCAGAACCTTGAATGAATGAATGAGAGAGAGAGAGAGAGAGAGAGGGAGAGAGAGAGAGGGAGAGAGAGAGAGAGAGAGAGAGAGAATAGAAAATTGACATTTAAAATTCAGTCATGGCGGGGTCGATTAATTTTTTGCAGAACCTTGAATGAATGAGAGAGAGAGAGAGAGAGAGAGACAGAGAGAGAGACAGAGAGAGAGAGAGAGAGCTCACTTGGCAAATATTTGCCACCTTGTATCTACATACAAACAGTTGTGGTCAACGGATACAGGATATATCAAATGACTATTTGATTAAGTAAAGTATGCTAATCTTTTTTGCTGTTTTATTTGACAAAACAAACAAATAAGAGATACTTATGAATAGGAATTCTTATTCAGTGTTGTTTTTCAATACAGGTGAAAGTGAATAATTAAACTAACTTCACCACAAGAATGTTTTAACATGAGGAACTCTGATCCTCATAACAGGAACCTGTGGAACTACCTCTATATTTTGATTTTAATTACAGGAACCTGAGGATCTACCCCTATATTTTAATCTTCATTACAGGAACACGAGGAACTACCACTATATTTTGATCCTCATTACAGGAACACATGGAACTACCCTAATATTTTTATCCTCATTACAGGAACACATGGAACTACCCCTATATTTTGATCCTCATTATAGGAACATGAGGAACTACCCCTATATTTTGTCCTCATTACAGGAACATGAGGAACTACCCCTATATTTTGTCCTCATCACCGAAACATGAGGAACTATCCCTATATTTTGTCCTCATTACAGAAACATGAGGAACAACTATATTTTGATCCTCATTACAGGAACATGAGGAACTATTCCTATACTTGGATCCTCATTACAAGAACATGAGTAACTACCCCTATATTTGAATCCTCATTACAGGAACACGAAGAGCTACCCCTATATTTTGATTCTAATTACAGGAGCATGAGGAACTACCCCTATATTTTGATCCTCATTACAGGAACAAGAGGAGCTACCCCTATATTTTGTCCTAATTACAGAAACATGAGGAACTATTCCTATATTTTGATCCTCATTACAGGAACACGAGGAACCACCCCTATATTTTGATTCTCACTACAGGACAACCAGGAACTACCCTTATAGTCTAATCAATATCAGAAATATCAGTAAATCTTGACACTCGGAGTTCCATTAATCAAAGCAAAACTGTATGATCACCCAAATGTAAATATATGTAATTATTTACAATAAATCATTTCCTGTTATTTTCCAAATAGATTAAATAAGAGATATTTGATATACTGTATTTTATGAGTGCACAAAGATTACAATTCAGAATAGTCATACGAAAACTGCCGCAAAAATAACGTGCATGTTTTTTTCACTTTTAATTTCCTGTGCGTCAGTAGGGAAAACAGAAAATCAATAGTACCTTTCATGCCTAATGCTTTGTACACCATTTGCCCTGTCTGTGCTGATATAATGGGATATTTCCAAACCAGAGATTCAATGTTCATTGATTTTGTCAAAACACCTCTTTGCAAGAAAAACAGGAAATGATCTCTCTTCTTTTGCAAACTGAACAGAGTATAGTTAATCAGGCATTTAATTATAAAGTAAATGCATCTTAAAGTAATTGGTTTTTCTGCTGCATTACATATATGAAATAGAATTGATTGACTGTATTTGATTTGTTGTGTAGTATACATTGTTAAAAATGTCTATTGTCATTAAGTGTCATACCTATCGTAATATAAACAGTCTTAAAAATACATATAGCATGCCTACCCCAATATAGGCAGAGTCATTAAATACCATGCCTATCCCAATATAGACAGAGTCATTAAGTGTCATACCTATCCCAATATAGACAGCCTTAAAAATACATATAGCATGCCTACCCCAATATAGGCAGAGTCATTAAGTGTCATACCTATCCCAATATAGACAGCCTTAAAAATACATATCGCATGCCTATCCCAATATAGGCAGTCATTAAATACCATGCCTATCCTAATATAGGCAGAGTCATTAAGTGTCATACCTATCCCAATATAGACAGCCTTAAAAATACATATAGCATGCCTATCCCAAAATTGGCAGAGTCATTAAATACCATGCCTATCCAAATATAGACAGAGTCATTAAGTGTCATACCTATCCCAATATAGACAGCCTTAAAATACATATCGCATGCCTATCCCAATATAGGCAGAGTCATTAAATACCATGCCTATCCCAATATAGACAGAGTCATTAAGTGTCATACCTATCCCAATATAGACAGCCTTAAAAATACATATAGCATGCCTACCCCAATATAGGCAGAGTCATTAAGTGTCATACCTTTCCCAATATAGACAGCCTTAAAAATACATATAGCATGCCTATCCCAAAATTGGCAGAGTCATTAAATACCATAAATACCATATATATATATATATTAAAAACAACTTATTTACTTTTTCTTAAATTTAAGGTTTTATCAGTACAGTGAATACAGCGAATATTTACACCGTGATTTATTTTCCCACTGTACAAGATTAAATTTAAGGTGTACTTCACACCATCCTACCCACTAATGGCTGTTATTTCTACACATATTACAAAACATTATGTCACAGATCATCATTTACCAGTACCTATATCTAAATCTGATAAAGAACTACTGTTTCTACAAAAGAATCAAACCTTATTACACTTTGGGTATATTAAGATTTACTGATAGCGATAGTTCTTAACTCAATTTTTAGCCACACATCCAAGCTATCTTGTTTCACATATAACATTGTAAAACATGACATAATGCATCTTGTCCCATTTAAAAGCTCTCTAAGTCCATTGAGAGGATTCTAAGATGTTGCATGATATAAATATTCAGTGGTTGAAGTGCTTTAACTGAAGTGATAGATCTAAACTGTAATTTACCACTAAAACCTACCCACACGATCTGATATGTTGTGTTAAACATTCAATACTTCACAACTACTCTGCTATTTTCTGAATCGAATAAACTGCAAATTACATAAGTCGATATTCTTTTCCATTTAGTTTAAATAAAAAGAAAACAACACTTTACAGAGAAAATGACAAAAAAAGGAAATTGAAAATTTTTTTTTCTAAGTTGTACATAAACAGAATACAAAGTACAGTGAAACTTGTATATAGAGACCCCCATAGAGAAACAAACAAACCAGTCTTTATAGGAAGGTGGTCTTTATGCAGAGGTTGATTTGTACACAATTGGAACTATTGAGAATAGCAAAAAATGGTCTTTATGCACAGGTGGTCATTAAAGCAAGTTGTACTGTATCAATCTTGGGGATGTCCAGGAGACAATATTCAAATGAGGTAAACATTTGACAAACATGGATCTCTGGAAATCCAGAGGTCGGATCAGGTGCCCTGGGGGGTAGTAACATCCCCGGTTGACCTGTCACACCCACAGTTAAGTTCAAATGTAATAAGTGAGAATAAATCCTCATTTCAATTGGTACAGATGAGTCAACAGCTAATACTAAACAGGTAATTCAACATTTCATTAAGTGAAACATAAAATTTTAAACAAATTAATTTAAACAAACGTAAATTTTGTGGAATGTTGACATCAAACATGTTTCCCCGATATACACACAACAATAACTTATCAATACATGTAAGTAGTTTGCCTTTGTTCCGGTACATGAAATGTTCGTATGTTGAACACCCATTGGCATATCAGATCATTTGTGAGATATAAACACCATATGCCTGGGTAGCGAGATATATGTGGAAAATCATTTTTCATCAAAATATGACAATATCAAAAATTTGACCAATCACAGACTTTTATATTGTTATTCTGTTACCATGGAAACTGATGATTTAGTAAAACATTGTATCTACCATTTAATTCATAATACCAATATACCCCCCTTCCTACTATTTTGCACAAAAATCTATCATAAAAAAATATCTGTATACTATTTTTCATTAAAATACGACAATATCAAAAATATCATGCTTCAAGGGTTATCTCCCCTATGTATAACTGAACCTTAAACATGTAATTTGTGCAAGCATAATAATCTCATTAAGGACTGATGATTGCTTACAGACATATAAAAGGACACTACATAGTGAGTCTTAAAATAACTAAAACTATCATTATTTTCCATTTTTAAAGTTACCAGGTAATATTTCCAATCTGTCCATGCATATTTCTAGATTGATGCCGAAACCATTCCAATTTTTGTTGTTTAGTGATCTTGTATTTAAAAGTGACATTTCATTAACTGATTAAATACTAATAAATCAAAGTCACGTAAATCTGACACACACATTAAAACATTTTACATCAATTCAATTTAAGGTTTGTTCTTTTCCAATAACACCTCCAGTTTTGTTTTTAAAATCCGTCATTATCTGTAGACCAGCCAATATATAATTATATCTCATCAGGGACTAAATATCCTAACACAAAGTAAAAAATTCTTCTACAAAGTTACAATCGATAAACAATTAATGGACGAAGATTATTTTCCTATATATAATTATTAATTCAGTTATGGAGCCTTTTCTAGTATTAATCCAATATTTCTAGACATCAGCCATTTCGTCATCTCAATAAATGAAATATGGCCGACAGTAATGATAATAAGTTATCAATTTGACATCCATCCAGACTCGGAGTAAAGTTCATTTCTGACATTGTATTATTGTGACAGCTGATGATACCAAGATAAAACTACAAAACTACATATGAACATTTCTATGAGCTCTTTGAGGATTTCAATATTTGTAATTAAGATCTAAGATGAAATAAAATCAAATCTGAAATTGAAAAAATAGACCCGTGCATCCAATGACAAGGATAACTGTGTTTAATGCTAACACTGACATTGTTTTACTCATTTACCCCTAGAGACACATTTGGACTGGTCTAAATCACTGATTTACAGAAGAGTCCATTGTTTTTCAGGGGTGGATGAGTTACTTATAAATGACGACAGATTTAAATGATGAAGAATGTAGAAAAATTACTTTAGGCAGTATGGCCAAAATGCAAAGCATCACCTCTAGAATTTGAATTTCAATGTCAAGGTCAAAACTTAAGGTCACGGTCAACTAAGTTAAAATGCCATCAATATATATGATGTGAAGCAGGCTACACTGATACTTTAAACTGTTTTCTCACAAGAAAGTTAAATGCAACAGGCCTAGGTTAACAAAACTCTTGATGCAGACAGACAGACAAATGGACAGACATTGTTACTTCATAGACTGGTATTTGCTTAGCAAATTCTGTAAAATCAAAGGTTGTAACTTCATAGACTGGTATTTGCTTAGCAAATTCTGTAAAATCAAAAGTTGTTAATTTCAATGGTTTTTTCAATGCATTTTTCATGTAGGGTTTATTTGTGTGGAAATAAATGAGCAGTAATATCTGTAAATTTGCATTGATGAGAGGAAGCACTGTAGAAAGCAGAAGATGAGAGGAATCACTGTAGAAAGCAGAAGATGAGAGGAATCACCGTAGAAAGCAGAAGATGAGAGGAATCACCGTAGAAAGCAGAAGATGAGAGGAATCACCGTAGAAAGCAGAAGATGAGAGGAATCACTGTAGAAAGCAGAAGATGAGAGGAATCACTGTAGAAAGCAGAAGATGAGAGGAATCACTGTAGAAAGCAGAAGATGAGAGGAATCACTGTAGAAAGCAGAAGAGAGGAATCACCGTAGAAAGCAGAAGATGAGAGGAATCACTGTAGAAAGCAGAAGATGAGAGGAATCACTGTAGAAAGCAGAAGACTAGTGGAAACAATCAGGTTTTTTTATATAGTATTCCTTCAACAAATATGTTTATAATGCCCAGTATACATATAATATAATACATTTTTTACTCTCAACTGTGGTGGAGGAAAGAACACGATAACAATGTACCCTTGAAGAGACCACCAGCCTTCTGCAAGTAAACTGGCAAACGTTATATTACAAAATCAGCCTAGGTTCCAGCAGGTTTCAAACCTATGACGATCTGAGGTTACAAACTTCATTGTTTGAAGCACAATGCTCTAACCACTCAGCCACAGAGGCCCTTTCAGCTAACAGAAATATTCTGTGATAGAACAAGAGTTGTCAGAAGACAGCATAATTTAGGTCTATGGCAGCATTGTTCCTCAGATACTAAAATTCTGACTAAGAGAAATATAAAATGGTATTATCTAGGTCAGGAGGTCAAAGGATTGATAATAAGGATTGAACATGTGCAATATTAAAGCCCTACTACTTATTTCTAAATATATAGCCCAGGGTGAAGTTTTTTGTCCACAAGAGACAGCTGCCACATCTCTCCAGAACTTTTGTCATCACAAGCTAAAATTATAAAAAAAAAAATCCGTAATCTTATGAAATTCGTGGAAAACATACCTTTAAAGTATCGGTAACTGTGTTTTCATGTATTTTACAATATTTTTCAGGAAATACATATACTACATATTCAATTTCAGCATGAAATACAAACTAATATATATGCCATTAGCAGAGAAAACTAGAGTACCATAATTGGAGAAAACAGCATTCAAAGAATATGATTATATTTCAAAGACGGCATTCTGTTAGATCTACAATGCTGAAATAAAAATCAGTTTTGCGAAAGAAATCCAGATTGCACAGGACACATTTTAATATATGAAGGTTGCAAATGTGTGAGATACGGCGAGACAAATTGTTTCAATTAATATAACTGCATACAAGTTTTTTATCATTCAATGAGCATGATGATGAAAGTAATAGCTATCTTAAGGTCAATTTTCAAAGTCACTGGTCAGTTAGAGTATGCCCTAGGGCTTCTAGGATCTATTGATGTCTAGATTTAATCAAGAAATAAAGTGAATGGCACTAACTCAATTTATTGCATTAATTTACATTATGAAATAAAATTACAGCAGTATTCCTCTGTTCATACCATTGATTCTGTCTAACACTGTTCTATCTACACGTAATGCTATCATCCCAACGTAACTCAATTTTAAGTTTTATTGTTGTTATACATCCCACCAATATTTTTTCACTTGCATGGAGATGCCATCGGCTTTAGGTGAGGTGCCACAAATTTTTACCTATGTTATGGTACAGTGCCAATGCAGTGAGGATTCTTTTACATGTCAAGCCTGGCCTGGCACTGGACCTTGGTTTTTTGTCTTTTTATTGAGCACTTCAAGCACTTGGTAAATGAACAGACACTGCCTTTTTTAAAGTCTTATATGCAGGAATAACCCTGTACATCCAGGCCTTTTTATCAAAATATACAACCACCATTACTGTACTCTGACAATTTCACCTATCAACAGAATTCTACCAAGAACAAACTAAGCATTGTAATGTTTTTGACCCCCCCCCCCCCCCCCCCCCCCCCCCCCCCCCCCCCCCCCCCCCCCCCCCCCCCCCCCCCCCCCCCCCCCCCCCCCCCCCCCCCCCCCCCCCCCCCCCCCCCCCCCCCCCCCCCCATGGGTCTGAATTTACAGCTTCCGGCTTTGACAATAAGACATTAACACAAACATGTAATTTTAGTTGACAAATCCCATGATACAATGACACAAGTTCCATTAAAAATGTTTTTGGTATTTGTATTCAAAAGACATATTTCCAATGGAATTGATAAATGGTTCCGTAATTTTGAGTTTATGCAGAATTGAAATAAACTTTATTCTATCTATTGGATGCCTATAACAACACTAATCTCTATTTTCAGCCAGTCAGTCAATGTGTTATCTGCAGTGTGTTTCTTCCTAAAAGCAAATCCATTAAAATGACAAAGCTTTGTATTAAACAAATATTGACATTGTAATGAGGGTTCACTGTATCAGGGATGGAACCCAAGACCTTCTGCATGCAAGTCAAACACTCTACTGGTCAAGGACCAGTAGCTGACTATGGTGTGATTTTGTCCTTATTATGTACCACAACAACATCTTTTTTCTTCTGTTTGAGAAAATGTCCATCATCTAATGAGTACCCTGAAAAATCTCACAAAACTGTATTCTATGGAGCCAAAATAATGCAATAGCCAGCTACTGGTTTGTTTGTTTATTGTCAAGAATCTTTCTCTCATATGGAGACGTCACCAAATGCCAGTGAAGGGTTCCAAATTTTGGCCTATGCTTGGCACTTACGGCCATTGAGCAGTGGGTCATACCGACACCTACTGTGACACTGGACCTCGATTTTTACTGTCTCATCCGACAGACAGGAAACCAACCTGTCACCAGCTGGACTCAAACTCACGACCTCACGATCAAGAGTCGTGCACGCTATGGACTGAGCCAGGCTGGATCTCGGTCTACTGGTCCTAAGCCGGCTACTGGTCCCTGACCAGTACCATTACACAACTAGTGATTGAATTTTGACTCTTAGATATTTCATACTCTGCATGGTCTAAAGTGATAATAATATCACAGGTATATCTGACTTTTTAAAGTTCTGTTTAAAATTCAAATAAATATTTTAAAAATATACCATGCATATTTTATCTGTCTGGTCATATGATTTCCAACCTCTAGTTAACGTAGGTTTAATCCTACTTGCAGAGGGCTCAAATTCTTGGTCACAAAACATTAAAAGTTTGCCTGTTTACTTGGTTGATATTTCACCATACGGTATTTTTAACCAAATTATTTCTTTCACAACTAAACACTGGACATCAATACCAAGGCTTTGTTCTTCTTTTGGGGAAATAAACCATGACAATGTGATTGGAAATTCTATAAACATTTTCTGAATTTTCCTTCAAAAAATATTTAATAATTTCGATACTACATTTTTGTAGTATCTGAAAAAACTTAAAAGTGTAGCAACATTATTTCATTCTTTTTTTACACTAAATCCACAAAATGACAATTTTTGTTACATTTTGTTGAAATTTTTAGCAGTACATCACATGCTTTTGCAGAAGATTAAATCCGTAAATTTTCTATAAAGTTTCAAAAAAAATGAAAAATGAATTCTGATTTATTAAATTTTGGCCTTAAATTCAAAAATAGGTCTGATGTAAACCAAAATGCAACATACAGACAAATAATCAATCCAACATAGTGTGTCCTTAATCTGTGTGTCTCTGGGTTTAAAGAATACAGAATTTATGGCTGAAGTATTCTTAGAGTGGCATAAAAGGTCAATAAATTTAGTCATGTAACTATAAAATTCCATTGCATTGTTTAGATACCACTAAATATTTCTCTGGTTTCTTTGAATGTTACATATGACACATGAAAAATAAACCAATCAAGGATTAATGACCTGAGGAATGAATGAAGCCAAAGTGCGGTAGTACATGTCTTGAACTAACACCCAGTGAGAAATTAATCAATGAATGGATTTCATCTTGTAGAAAGCGTATCATGAACTTAATCTTGTGAATTATTGGTTAGTTGCGGTGGTCATAGCTGTGTTCATAGCGTGTGTTTGGAGACCTATGTGCTCTCGGTACAACAACAAATTATTTCAATGGTAAGGGCCACTGTAGTCACTGATTAAGCATTTCTTTTTCCTGATGATAATGGTTGATGAATATTTTATTTTAGAATGCCCGAAATTCAGACTTCCTAAAGGAATACCAAATAATATATCATATATGTGTAAAATTTATCTTCTTTCCTATTGACAAAGTAAATCTTTTATATTCCAACATCTCCCTTTTTAAAGGGAAATGAGATTACATGTATATTTTTATTGCAAATAAATATTTTGAAATATCGGTTGCCTCTAAAGAGAAAAATTATGCAACCTTTAACCTTACTGCTTCATTGAATGATGTATGGATTTTCTGATTTTAAAAAGACATGATGAAAAATAACAACACTTAAAACAACATGTATTTAATAACTCTGGAAAATATTGCCATCATTCAAAAGCTTATTGCAATAAAGCAACAAACCAAGACTTTGGTTCAAATTTTAGAAAAAGAAACTTACAGTATGTAATAGAAACTAAAAATTTACAAACAGACACTGACAAACAAGGCTAGACAATATGCATCCCAAATCTTTAATGTCAAGAGTTTGAAAAAACCCAAAGATCCTTGAATTAGTGAATAATTGGTGTCTCTTTCACCCTACCAATTGTACAATGTAAGTTAAAATAGCATTAGCTGTGTTTCTTTTCCAAAATTTTTCTTTCTAATTTTACTAACTTGGATTGATATTCAAAAACAAAAAATGAGGTAAACAAAGGTATAAAAAAATTTAAATTCCTATATATATTGTGAAAATTGCTTGAGAAACCCAGTTTGGCAATTATTCACTTGCAAATGATTAATTCAACTTTACTATTTGTACATGCATACCAACACTGGACCTGAACTTATTTTCACAAAATGCATATATAAAAAATAAGATTTGTTATGTCTGTGTAAATTATCCCTTATTTGTTATTTTACATCAAGTATAAGTGGTAAAAATAGAAAAAAAAAGGACAGCTAATACCCCCTTTAACTAAAATATCAATTTACTTTTCACCTAAAACATCTAGTCACCTACCAAGATATTTAAAGTGGAACATCCAAGATGTGCTGTCAAAAACTAAAACAGAACATTCTATTTTCCTAAATTAGGGATGTTCAGGTAAAACATTTTGCCTTTTTCTGATTCAGTGCCTGACTTTACTGGCTATGCAGCTCATTTCAGAAATGAGGAGATCTTCAACAGTCCTGTTATTACGCCATCTATGTCATAAGTTTCACTTCATCCAAATAAAGAAAGTTGATAAATAACTATCAATAACTAAATTAATCACTTGATCCTTGACTTTCAATGAATTAAAAAATCAATGATTTTCTCATTTCTGGAGTGAGCCTCGTGAACATCAGTACTAATATTTATGTATCTAGAACTAGCCTGACATCCCTATTTTTATTTGATTTAGACTGGTTGTGTTTGTAATCCCATGTGGCAATTTATCTTGGTTGAACAACAGACAAGACCAGGTAATAAATAAACTAGGGATTCTCTAGCTGACAGACCAAACACAAAATTGGTCAATTATGATTGATGAAGCTTTTGGTTAAAAAGACATAAACATAGCCAGACAATGACTCAATACCAGGGATGTGACACTATACCCGTAATTCACTTTGGTATCAGACTAAATCTTGCAAACCTTCAGCAAACCTTCAAATGAAAAAAAAAAACATTCTCCTGATCACAGTCAATCGATGTCTCAAGAGAGACGCAATCCAGTGATTTCTGATTCATATAAATAAAATCATTCATGGGAAATATTGATCTGCAAAACCTCAGTTTTTAGATTTCAGATAACATTTACATCAAAACAGATCATATGTAATGTCCAGATGATGGTAGCTTAGTCAGTTCTTTCTGAATTCTCTCTCCTCTAAATCACAAAGCAAAATGTGCCACACTGTCATGGCAATTTTTGTGTACTTCAATATTAAGCAGGTTTGTACATATACAACATATATTTTAGGGTCTTCGGTTTCTATATGTACATCAAGTTTATATTTCTAAATCATTTTTTTATATGTTTATAGTTTAAAGATAATATTTTACATACAAATTACAAGAAGAGTTTAATGGCGCATAAGCTGTGTTATATTTTTCAAAAAATTGTTTCCCTTTTTTGTATTTAGATGATATACAATAACAAAAAAGAGATATACACAGGCATAAAAATTGTTAAATTCCTATATATTTTGTGAAAATTGCTTGAGAAAACCAGGTTTGACACTCTTTTAAATGCAAATGATTAACTCAACTTTACTGTTTGTATATGCATACCACACTGGACCTGACCTTATTTTCACAAAATATATATATGAATATAAGATTTTGTATGCCTGTTTATAGCTCTTATTGTAACTGTGTATCAAGTACAAGGAGTAAAAGCAGAAAAAATATTGAAATAAATTTTTTGGTAAATACAGCTAATGCCCCTTTACAGCAGACAGTTCTAATTAACGTCCTCTGGATGAGATTGAAAACTGAGGTCCATGTCACGGAGGGCATGGCATCAGACCACAGCGCAGGCCAAAGTTTGTAGCACTTCAACCCAAGCTGGTGACATCTCAATGTAAGTGAAAACTTCTTGATGGGATGTAAAACAAGAATCATACAAACAAAATGTAATTGAAGTGCTTCTACATTGTTGTGTGGAGAATTCAAAATAGTTTTTGTTTAAACTTATGATTTTGATTCTTATTTCATTTAAACAGTATTTCCGTAAATCTGATTTTATTCAAGAGAATATTATTATTATATATTTATATTATTTTAGCGTAATTAAGCGAGAGCTCTCCCTCACAAAAATAAAATTCTTGCCTAATAACGAATGATAATATTAAGATGAAAGGCTAGGGGCATTCAAAATCATGAAAATATCATCGCAGGAATAAATTTAGAACTTGCGTATCGTGAAAATAAAGTCCCACGGGAATTTCTGGATTTAAAGTAATCCGATACATGTCTCAGAATCTACAAGATATAGTTTTACATACATATACACAGACCATTTTCTGCAAATTTTGGGGAAACACAATTAGGCGACACAACTGGGAATTTTGATGTGAATTTGTGTCCTATATTTTAAGGAACCCTCAAAGCATCTTAGACAAAATAGCCTTTTTCACCTCCAGCATGTTCTCCCTGGGGATACAGTTTTTAAAACACTTTTCATTATTACATACGATCTGCGGAAAATAGCAGACAAGAGGTTCTATTATCCTGTTATGTTGATTCATAAAATGCTATTAACTCAAACTGGAAAATCAATACAACTGTACTCTGCCTCATACATATAAAAAAAAAACAACCAAAAATTACCACTGGACATTAGAACTTACTGACATTACTATGGAAATAAAATAGAGCTATTAACGTTTTAGCTGTTTTTATTGTTGAAATGGTATACAGTAAGGGATATCGCTGAGAGCTTTCCAAATTGTTTGCTTACATGTGTAAGTCCTTGCTGCTTTTCCAATTATTTGGCTGTATACACTGGCAACATTAATAGGCTTATATTACACTGTGTCTGTTATTTTAATTAGTCTGAGCCAATAACGAAGTTCCTATTTACAGTATCATGACAAGATACCTATATACGGAAACAATATGCCATTGTCAGGATCTTTTATTCACAAATGACATTAGTTCAGGCATTGTTAAAGATTTCTTGGAAAGATACTAATTGCTATTCTGCTATTCTCATGGCGATGAGCCGAAAAGATGCCATCTTCAGAAAAGGTTTAATTAGATTGTTGTTTGTTAGTTAACTGTTCATTTTTTTTCAGCTAGTCTCTCTCTCTCTCTCTCTCTCTCTGATACTTTTTCTATTTATAAAAAGCACTGAATTGTATTTACATTTGTACATGTACATAAAAAGTTCAGCTATATCTTTTTGCTAACTATTTCATATAACTTATACTCCAAAAACTATTGAAAGAGCTGTGTGTATGAAAAAACATAAACATTTTAAACAAAAACATTTTATACAATATAATCATTTATTTTCATTGGTTTGAAATTTTGTGGTTTTTCTTAAAAATAAGAATTCTTTGACATTAATTTTCGTTGATCCTGTTGTCCATCATTCAAGTAGATTATATCATGGATTTATTTTCCTTGTTTTTGGTAAAACCATTTATATATATATATATATATATATATATATATATATATATATATATATATATATATATATATAATAGTCTCACAGCTTTGCTCTCATCTATGGTGCACCTAAATCACATTATTGAGTTGAACCTAATTTTTCTCAGTTAAACCTAGTTTTCTCCAGTTAATGTGGGTTATGAGTTAAACCTTTTTCTGGTAACCTACATTAACTGGAGAAAAACTAGGTTTAACTAAGAAAAACTTGATTTAACTATGTTGAATAGTGACTTTGGCAAGTTAAACCTAGTTTTTCTCAATTAAACTATGTTTTTCTCAAGAAAAAAAACATGGTTTAACTAATTTTTTTGTGATTTTGGCACAGTTTAATTTAGTTTTTCTCAGTCAAACCTAGTTTTTCTCAGGTTAATGTGGGTTTCTCAGAAAAACTAGGTTTAACTTAAGAAATACAAGGTTCAACTGAGAAAAACAAGGTTTAACTGAGAAAAACATACCAAAATCACAGTGATGAGTTAAAACTAGTTTTGGTTTTCTTTAGATTAACCTAGTTATTCTCAGTTAAGCCTAGTTTTCTTTTAGTTAATGTTGTTTTTCAGTTACAACTACTTTATCTCCAGTTAATCGTAGTTTTTCTCATAACCCACATTAACTGAAGAAAAACTAAGTTTAACTGAGAAATACAAAGATTACCTGTGCAAAAATCATATTAATACTGAACTAGAGGCTCCTTGGAGCCTGTATAGCTCACCTGGACTATACTGCCCAAGTTTAGTTTCAATTTGCAAAGCAGTTTCAGATGTGTTTCCCATAGAATCCAATGTTAAACTAAGTTACCCATTGGAAGCCTTCTTGGATGGGATGTGAACCTGCTGAAAACAATTTTTACAAAGACTATTGTGACTATGTTTGGTTCTAACTGGCCTAGTGGTTTCAGAGGTCAAGAAAATCTTTGAATGTGTTTCCCCATTGGATTCAATGTTAAACCATGTTTTGCGCTGGCAGTCATGTATTTTGGTGGATCAAAATTTTTTTTAGCAAACTTGCAAAAGGACCTTAAATGCATCATTCCTGTAAAGTTTCGTTTAACTTGGTTCCATAGTATTAGTGGAGATGATAAAATTATGTTTTTCCAATGGTGTCTATTATCAACTATGGTATGTCCTGCACTGGCATCCATGTTTTTTGGAAAATCAGAAAATTTGAGCAATCTTAGTAAAGGACCTTCCATATATCATTCCTGCAAAGTTTGGTTCAACTTGCTTTAGTAGTTTCAGAGTTTTTACCCATAGAGTCCAACATTGAACTATGTCCTGCACTGGCAGGCATATTTTTGGCAGATTGGAAAAGTTTGGGCAATTTTAGTAAAGGAACATCCATACATTATTCCTGTAAAGATTGGTTCAACTTTCTCCAGTACCTTCAACGGACATAATTAAAATATGTTTTTCTCATAGAGTCCAATGTTAAACTATGTCCTACGCTGATGACCATGTTTTTTGGCAGACTGGAAATATTTGGGCAATCTTCGAAAAGGATTTTCCATATATATATATATATATATACAGAAAAACAGAAAAATACTCAAATTTCACAAATTTTCGGCCACTTGGCCTTTATCAAGTGAAAGACGACAATATGTATATCAGTTACAAAGTATTAGGTCTGCACAATACAAAGCTCCAGTTTTATATGGAATCCTCTTCACGTGTCCAGTCTCAGCCAATGAGTATCTTGGATTATAGCAGGAGTATATATATATATATATATCCCAAAAGGCTTCATTTTTCATTTGGCTCCAAAATGTCACTTGTAACAAGACAGTATTTTATTTCTTTTTTTATTACTACCATTACAGAACATGTAATCCTCTAAAGAATATGCAATCTTAACATTGTCAGCCATAACAGTTGCTTATGAAGGATAATTGCCAAGCTCGTGTCAACTGTGATATTTTGTAAAATGGGGATTTATAGAAGAAATGACATAAAATTGGTGCAAAAAGCATTCTGTCTGTCCATAAATAAAAGTATCTGCATAAAACGTTGGTGATCTATAACTTTATGTAGGATAGGTCCCAGTGGTATAATCAGAAAATGCAGATTGTTGCATAGTAACAAATTTTTTTATCAGAATCAGATTTTAATCTATCTTAGCGTTCAAATAATATTTAGGTCATAACTAGATAAAGTTGAGCAAACATCAGGGACAATGGCATCTTAAACAAAGACCTAAAGTTAATTACGGTAAATCAGTAGAACAAGGATCATCCTTACAGCTAAATAATGTTGGGTCTGTACATGTAAAGGCTTTTTATAAAATAGTTTCCACTGTGCTGATTTTTGGCCCCATTCCCAATGCAAAATATATGTATTTTTTCCCAGTTTGATAAAAACAATACCAAATTTGGTAGATAGACCACTATCATAATGAAAAATAAATTAATGTAGGGGAAATACAACTAAAAATTCCATTACATTTAGTTTTACATGTCTGCAAACTGTTTTTCCCTATTTAACACACTTTCATATTTAAATTCACGATTGTGTCGCTGATGGCAATTTGCCAAATTTGGTAGATGGTAAAGTATTTTTTATACTTTTGAACTATCATTTAAGTGGGAGTGCAAAAGGAAGTCTTGCTCTTTTTCTTTTTTTTGTATGTATGTTTGTTTTGTGTTTTTTATTTTTTTTTCTTGGCAGGTGGAGGGATGTCTTTTGTGTTTTTTTCATTTTGTTTTATTTCTACTTATTTGTTGTTGTCTCTACCTTAAGTTTGGTTTTATCCTTCTAAAAATGTAGCAAGTACACATATGCAGTAACTTGACAGTGTACATTTGTAGGTTTGTATCCCATTCTGGTCAAACAGAAAGTTTGGTGACAGGGACCAATCTAGATCTGTTTTGCTGCTGTTAAACAGTTAAACTTCCTCTCTACAAAAATAGATAACAATTCCCCCATTTAAGAAACAATGTCATAAAATGCCATAAATCCTCCCAGAATGCAACATTTTGCATCTATTTTCAAAATATTTGAAATCAGTATTTCCCCTAATGTTCTGAAAGGTACTTCCCCCTAAAATCTAGATTAATTCACGGATGATATAGAGTGACTGTTGAGTGTTTGGCATGAAAGTGTTGATACACACTTTGACTAACATCACAGCTGCTGAGTCAAGTCAAAATCCATCAAATACTGACAACAGTCAGTAACAATTGTCCAGATCTATAACACTTCAATTGTAGCAACTGTCATATCCATACAAAAGCAAGAGACCTTAGTAGTCACCTAAGTGAATTGTATATAATTGAAGTGGGAATGTGTATTTTCAACCAATGAAAAATGATGTTACAATTGAGACAATCTGATAAACTGGGTAAAAATTATAGAGTTCACAGGCATTTCCCACCCTATAATACGGGGGCCAAAATAAGGCACCCAGGATTCCCACTGAGGATTTTGCATTAATCCTTGACTAGAAAGTTGACCATGATAATCTCTTCCATTTCTTAAGGATTAAATGGACATATTGCATGACCCCTAGCATAAAGGGACTAAATCCTCTGATTTGGGCATCATAAAATTTTCAATATTTGTAGAGAGCTATATATTTGCCCATGGATCCCAGATTTTTCCTCCTTTATTACAGAGAATGATTTCCTTGTCACCCCTAGGGTACTGTCAAGCTACAAACATTATGACGTCACAATACAATTTATGACGTAGAACTTCTGTGGCTTCTAGAATGCAGTACATAGTTATGTCAGACTTGACACAGATCTGTGTAGATCTAAATGTATGTAGATTATTCGTAGATATACATAGGCATGTATTTAAGACATGGGAGAAAAATAATCAACCCGTACATTGAGGGTATGACAAAGGAATCTAAATCCTCGGGATAAGATTCTTAAATGACAAACCCAAGCCAAGCCTCAATTACAATTTTGGTAGAGGGCTTAATACGCTTTCTAACCATGTACATGTATGTATTTTTCCTCCTTGATGTGCAAAGGTAAAAAGATTTTATAGGATTGGACATGTTTGGCAGAATTGACCTAACCCAAATGACCATGAAGGTACAAAGAATACAAAATTCACAATTCTTACTCCCCTTTATTACTCTCAAAAACCTTCTAACAGAATTGTAAATTGATTGGATACATGTAGGTAGTTTTCAAGAAGTTAAATTTTCTTGTTCAGACAACAAGGGACCAAGGTCAAAGTCAATAGCTTTAGGTTACTGGAATCACTCAGTTGACCTAATGAAGCAAGCAGAAGAGATTAAATGTATGTGACCTTGACCTTGCTATTACCAAGCTGTGACAAATGATGTATTGAATGTCAAGTTGATATGACCATAAAATCTAACCAAACACCTTCAAGCTTAACTCAGGTGATTGAAGGATTTAATACACAGATTACCACATTGACAAGACCATTTAACAGCTGACTATTGGGGGTCTGGGGTATTCTAATAAAATAACATTTAGTCTGATAACGGATGATTGATGGAATGAATAAGGAGACACACAAATTGACAATACTTGAAAACCATCCAACATTTCTATTATTTCCGGTGGGATTCTAACTAAATAACATTTAATCTTCAACCATGAATGAACTAAAGAAGATGCAGACTGGCAATCTGACAAGACTTGGAAATCATAAGGCATTTGGTAAGAAAATAAATGAACACTCTGATGTCTAAGAAAATAACATGTCAAAACCACTTACACATCACAAAATACATTGAACTTGCAGTGGGATTTCTGTACAGAATCCATTTTGTTAGTAATGTTTTTCTAATAGCTTACTACAGAACCATTTAAAACTCACTTCATCTGGGTCATCCCATATGGAATCTTTCTTAAATGTGCTTAATTTGTGGGATATGTAAGTATCCAATGTAGGCCTACTCCCACAGGAATCTCTATAGATTACTTTACTTATAGGATTTCTTTTTTCATATATTTCATGAGAAATTATTCCTATGGAAACAGTTTCACCAAATAATTCTTAAAGGATTTCCTTCCAATACATTTATCTATGCTGTTCTGATACTGTGACTTTTCCAACTGGATTTCCATTATACAGGTATTTAAGAATTCTCTGAGTACCAGTAGGTTCCTTTTAATGTGTTTTCCATGAATTCCAATACGGTATACATCATGTATTCTTCTATTTGAATTTCTACAAATATGGAAGATTTCCCTTCAAAGTTTTATCTATTTACATCAATTCTCATAATAAATTGTTCAGACTCTGAATACTCAGTAAAACCAGTTTTATTCGTGAGAATATTATTTAAGTGTAACTTTGCGAGAACTCTTGCTCACAAAAATAAAATTATCGCACAATAATAAAGTACATGTATTATAAAAGTATGATGAAATGGGCATTCAAAATCATGAAAATTTAATCTTGTAAATAAATTCAGTACTTGTGTATCGCGAAAATAAAATCCTGTGAAAATTTCCGAATTTACAGTACACTGTATGTTGCAAGACTTGAGTTCATTATCAGAAAATCTCATTTATACATCTCTTGATCAGAATCATTCTTGGCGTGTGGAAGTTTTGGCAAAGATTTACCAGGTGAGGGATTCAGGCCCCTGGTGACACCTAATTCAGTTATATAATGATTTCAATTTTCAATGCTAGAAGATAAAACTGAATATAATGTATAGTAGTTGGCTATATTTATATTCCCCAAAGTGAATTTCACTGTATACCCTTAGTAATTCTGCATTTGTTTGATTTTGTCCTCTGAATTTGGTAGGCATCCAAAATAAATAGTATTTAACCCTGGGAGTCTGGACCTAATTTTGATCATATTTTCATTTGCTGACATCTATAACTTACCTAAATATTGATGGTTTTATTATAGTGTTTATGTATTATGTCACAGACCAAATCATTATCTTTGTAATAAACATAAAAATGACGTCACTCTCAGGAAGAATGACATATCAATATTTCTCCTGAAACAATAAATATATTGCAATGGAATTTCTACCAAATGATTCCCAAAACCTAAAATTTTTGTGAATGAAGTTTTTTTAAAACTGGATAAAAGACAAATTCTCTAGGAGTTATTGAATAAAACATGAATTTACTAAAACTATATAGTGAAAATGAATTATGGGAACATACTAATGGCCATCTACTGAATTACTGTATATTGTGAGACAAATGCCTTTCCCATGTAAACTAACTAACTTCCACAAAATCATCCTAGGGTCAAGCACAGCTTGCACAATTGCCAAGCAGCACAGGGAAAATGTTTTATTCCTTACTTACCCTGATATTCGCTTATGTATGGTGACAAGTAAGAACGACTACTCTTGCCAGTCAAATTATGCTTTCTTACCTAAAATTTAACTTCATCCACGTCATAAAAGGGTTCACGAAACTCCAACTGCCTGGTTAAAATGGATTATATATATATGGATACTATATTCCACTGAGATGATACAAGATTCATGTATTCTTTAATTATATTCTTCAGACAAGCTTAATTAAAGTAGCAGGTTTCTCTAAGACATATTTGATTGAAATTTCATCCAAAATTATTTGCAGCACTTAAGTGTTCTGTGTAGTCTAGCAAATCAATTGGACAGTTTGTCAAAAACAATTCTTTCAAAGACAAATCCAATTTCCAGTTTTTAGCAATAAAGAACCATTACTCCTAAATAAATTATACCTAAGGGCGTCTTTCATATAACAAAGCATTCTACATGTATATCTATGTATGACATGCTAAGCCCATAACTATATGGATATGCCCTGGTGTCTGCAATCAAGGATTCAGATTTATAAAAGGTCCTTATTCTATGATTTGGTTTAAGGATCACACCTAAAACTTGCAACCATTTTACAAAGAATTATGACTTAAAACTTATCGAGGCCTGTCTCTTATGACTATCCAGACGGAGTGTGCAGACTTCAGTAATTGTTGTTTTTAGTGTCATATGACGCTGACACCAGGGGGATCACAGTAGTTCTCATGTACAGTGAGCTAATTACTTTTCTTTTCAAAAGTGAGTTAGTCAGTAGACAAACTTTTTTTTTTAATTTTACTTTAATCTTGATATATGTGAATGGGACAAAATTTTGGAATTTTTGATAAGAAAGAAAAATTAGGCAAAACTGCCTAAAATTTGGGGTCGGGGCTTTTTAGGTAGGTAAGTTATATCAATTAATGAAAACTTTTCTTTTTTTTGGCCTAAATGAGAATTTTTAAAAATAACAACATTGTTATGAGACTCTAGGTCGCAATTGGCAATGCATGCTTCTACAGGTGGTCTGCAGGGATGTTTTGGTGAAAATCATTCATTGTATGCCACAACATTGTATTACATATATTTTTCTGGGCCACAGGCTGCCCATAAACCTGTACGATGTCTGTTGGACCACAATCATCACAACTTCCTGAAGGCTATAGGTGTTGAGTCGTGGAGTGGTACATGTATTTTCATGATAAAAATATTCGGAAGTCAAAGACGATGAGGCCTCATATTCATCAATATCTGAGGGAAACTGACATTAGCTTGCGCAGCTCTTGTGTGATTAACGTAAAATGTCAGTACTTAAATGTCATGGAAGTGATGTACACAAAATACATTGATCATGCAATGCACATGACTAATGTACGATGGTTATAAAACAATCGTAAGAAGCAAGTACGATTTCTGATTGCGGCTCACATGTCAGATTGACTATTGTCATATTATGTACTTGCATTCCCTTCTCCACTGTTCTTGAGCTCTATCACGATCAGCCACAGCAACCACAGCAACCACAGCAGCCAAAATCGCAGCTTGTGCGATCTGCAAACACGCACAACCAGTTGTGACTGTGGCTTGAAGTCAGGACAATAACATTTGGTGCGACGCGTTATAATAAGTTACAATGATAGTAAATAGACTGAAACAAAAACAACCTTTTATTTGTAATATACATGTTTTATAATGATACCTCTAAAATTTGTAACCGACTGTATACTGTAGTAATAAGGGGCACTTCAGATACTATCACAGTAAAACCTGCTTTAGCAACCACCTGTGTATAAAAACCACCTGTGTATAAAAACCACCTGGTCACAAAGACCATTTTTTCTGTCCCCAATAGTACCATTTGTGTACAATTCAACCTCTATATAAAAACCACCTCCCTATAAAGGTTTTCTTGTGTCCCTAAGGAGGGCATTAAATACCAGTTTCACTGTATTTGAAACTGTAAGAAATGTTTATATTACAGGTATAAAAATCAATATCATAGTTTTTACCTGTAACACTGTAGAAGTAGCTGTACTATGCTGTAACAATACCTTTCAGCAAAAAGAGTATGTCTATAATACATACACATTCTAATTAGTACTGTAAATTGATCATCTACAAAGAGGACTGGGAAAATACAGATTTATCTGTAATATATTGTAATATTATGACACAGCTTATAATAATTGACTGAATAGAAAAGCTTTACCTGTATTATATACATTCAGATTAGCAATATCATTAAACTGTCAGGGGCATAACTAGGGCACAAAAACAGATGAGGCGGGGGGGGGGGTTTGGGGGCCGACTAGCACCTCCTAAAGTGTGAGGGGTGCACTCTTTCAAAACATTTCCATGACATTGTTTATAAAAACAGACACACACACACACACAAAAGTAGGCAAAAAAATCAAATGAGGCATTTGCCTTATCTGCCTCATAGATACATGTAGTTTACAATTTTTTTTTTTTTTTTTTTTTTTTTTTTTTTTTTTGGTTTTTTTTTATTTTTTTTTTTTTTTTTTTTTTTTTTTTTTTTTTTTTTTTTTTTTTTTTTTTTGTTTTTTTTTTTTTTTTTTTTTTTTTTTTTTTGTTTTTTTTTTTTTTTTTTTTTTTTTTTTTTTTTTTTTTTTTTTTTTTTTTTTTTTTTTTTTTTTTTTGCCAGTGTGTTTCTGTTACATGTTATATCCCTTGATTATCACTATATAAAGTCAATGATTCTTAGACAAAATAATATGAATAAGCTAATTAATATTGATACTGCATATTTGCTATGCTCAAACCACAATGAAATCTTGTAGATCACAAAAATGACAAGTCCTGTGATTGTATAAAAACATTAAACAATCCATGTGTAAGTGGGGTGATTGTGTAAAATATTAAACAATCCATGTGTAAGTCATGTCATTGTGTAAATACATTAAACAATCCATGTGTAAGTCCTGTGATTGTATAAAAACATTCAACAATCCATGTGTAAGTGGTGTGATTGTGTAAAACTTAAACAATCCATGTGTAAGTGGTGATGTGTAAAACATCCTGTGTATGTGTGATTGTGTAAAACTTAAAGCAATCCAAAATAATCCTGTGATTGTGTAAGTGTGTGATTGTGTAAAGCATCAAAATAATCCATGTGTAAGTATGTGATTGTGTAAAACATCAAAATAATCCATGTGTAAGTGTGTGATTGTGTAAAACATCAAAATAATCCATGTGTAAGTGTGTGATTGTGTAAAACATCAAAATAATCCATGTGTGTAAAACATCAAAATAATCCATGTGTAAGTGTGTGATTGTGTAAAACATCAAAATAATCCATGTGTAAGTGTGTGATTGTGTAAAACATCAAAATAATCCATTTGTAGGAGGTGTGATTGCCTTAAAGTGAAAGCAGTCAAAATCAATATAGGTTTTTGTACATTAATATTGATTTCTAATCTCAAATTATCAACTTCATGTCTCGATAGAATTAGTTTCCCATTTTTGTGATACAATGTATTTTGTGATGTTACAAGTAGATATTTCCATGATTTCTAAACAAAGCAGTATTCTGTCTTTATGGTCTTATTTTTTGTTCTCTTTCAATATACGATCAAACCTTGTTATCTCAAAGTTGTTGGGACCAAGCAAAACATTCGAGATAAACATGTTCTTGAGTTATGAGTCTGTCTCTAAATACAATCTTGAGTCATCTTGTGAGCATCTCTTTAGTTGCCAGAAATGTATATTGTTTGTCTTGTACCATCAGCAAGCTGATGGCTACAAAAACCAAGAGATTTGTCAAACAATATTGAAACAAATAAAAAGGAACTAATTATGTTTGAGTATTTATTTTGTAGTACACAACTGTATTGGCAAGTAAACATCACTCTCATTTTAACAAGAACAACACATGCTCCTTTCTAGATCACAGAAAAAAATACTACCATTATACATTTCAGAATGGAAAGTCTAAAAAACGAATTATTGAAAGTAACATTTGCTATATCAATTTAAGAACGAAGAGCAAAATAATGGAATTTTTGTGAAGATTTTTATTCGCTGTATGTACTCAAAATAGGATACAGAAGGCAGATTTGTTCAGCACTAGTCATATAATCACAATGATTTAATTCAGATGTACAAAAAATTAACGTCAAGATAACTGGTCAGTATCACACTATAACTAAACATCGAGACCATGTTTTAACATAGACATTTGCAGTTTTTCAACTTTTTCTATCTCGAGTTATAAGGTCTTCTTTTAGTAAGATATAGAAGGAAAATTACTGGGACCGGAATTAATCTCGAGATAACCTGGTAAATCGAGATTACTGATCTCGACATAACAAGATTTGACTGTAAGTTCCCTGCAGGTGATGTCAGAGGATGTTTGAACTTCAGTATGATATAAATGAAAAACTGTAAGTAACTGAAATAGCAGAAAGAAAATATTGAGAACAGTGTACCTACATGTATTTGACCCACGTCCCTATGAGGGACTCTCCCCTACAGTTCAGATTAAATCATCTTTTTTACACACAACTGAGTACCTTTTCTAGCCAGTTGACAAAGATATGCTGACTATAAAATGTAAGTAACAGTTTATCTCTATTCCCTAGCAACAGAAGAATAACATTTTAGGTGTCTTACAGCAATTTTACCACTATGCCTTATAAAAAATTTAAATGTTTTATGTCAATGTGATAATAAATTGGTCCCAATAAGCGCCCACTTATGAGAGTCATAGAGGTCGTGGGGTGGAAGCAGAAAAAGGTAGCAGTCAATTTGTAACTTGGAAGAAAGAACGACATATGTTATTGGGAAATTGAAGAGTTTGTTGAAATGCTCAACATGCATCGTACATGCTTACGGGAAATCTGCTTGCTCGAAATTACGCAAGAAGGTCGTGTTCCTTGGAGTTTTTTGTCGAACATACCCCAAAGAGTGGAAGTATGGTTGGTTGTGACTGAGGCTTTTGGAGACCACCTCGCATTTGAAACTACAAGGTTTCTTCTCCTCACAAATCACACCACATTGAGTCAGTCAGTTAGCGGTCCTAACAGTGAGGGTCCACTGGTTTATAGTGTCATACAAGCTTACACATAACTGCACATTAACAGACAGATGATCTAAAATAAATGTCAAAAACAAAAATACTTCGTTCTAGAACAATCTGTTCCATCCACTTCCATACTACTATATAGTAACATGGTCACCAATAGCATACAAAGTTCTTCAAAGAAATTTCTTTCTGAATGAAGAGGTGAGGCATCAAGTCAATAAAATGATACAGGATGGATACTATTATTTTAGTTGTTCTGTTCCATCGCATTTTGTCATAATAGTATACATTTTCAAAAGAAATCGTAGGACAGCATCAACGTCACTTCCGCTTACAGTAAACAGTTTATTGTATTTATGATTTGTTATCTGTACAATCATTTTAGAATTACCTTTCACAATACAAGCACAAAACTAATTGCATTTTAATGAAAATGAATAATGACATTTTCCTCTTGTATCAAAGAAAATTTAAATTTGCAATTCAAAAAACAATATTTACATACCGACTGCAATTCCCTTCATTGCAAGTATATAGAGTGGAATGTTTCATATTCTGGTAAACGCAGTCACGTGCCCCGAGTATTAAACACTTTTACTTTTCAGCGTAAGAATACATGAACGAATCAATAAAGAATATACAAAAGTTTATAGTAGGATATTTAATCTTAAAAGCCATACACTAAAGCTTATCACAAAGGAAGTTAAAAATGTACTGAAAGAAATTCGGAATCTGTACACTACATCTTAGCACAATTGTACAGCCTACAATTCATATCGCACATAATCTAAGTACATGTTATGAACCAGAACCATTGACATTTTCTGGCTTCAGTTACAAAGAAAATTTAAATTTGAAATTCAAAAAACTAATGAAACTTTTCAAGCATCTCCTTGATAAACAAGTCGATTTGTTTTGCCATCAAGTATTCAGATAAGATTGAATCGTCACCCGCATCGTGTGAAATGAGTCGTGTGAAATTGTTCTGCATACGTGTTACGTATTCACATCACTGTGGCCCAGGCTTGGTAAAAAAGTCAAATAATATACATTGTGTAATATAGGAATATTAGCATACAACATTAATCAAACAGTCTCACTAAAAAAAAATTTATTTATGTTGATTCCCTAGTTATCCCATTTAAATATCAGAATTCAATTTCAAACTCGTTGTAAATACATTGTTTCAGCATACTGGCTTTAATTTGAAAAAAAAGCAATTTGCTATGACTCTTCCTGACACATTTGGGTTCCGGTTACCAAGCAGTACGAATATATCTAAAATAATTGAAAACCAATCTGACACTTACTCAAACATTTTCCATATACATATTTGCTTTTACTGATGAAAGAAGCAAATAAACCAATGGAAGATTAGTTTTCCGGACAGAGGGCAACTACTCTCTATAAAGGTGCCCTGAGCGATACGTTTGCCCCCCCCCACTTGCTAATGGTTTTATCCCGGAATGAATTTAGTATCCAGTAGACTCAGTTACAAATTCAAATTTATAATATAAATTAAGGATTGTACTTTCAAATTTTTTAACTTCATTCGAATATAATGGCATATCATTATTTAAAAAAATTCATGATTACAGGCACTTTTTGCTAAACAGAATTTGTTTGTCCATAATGCAATGCCATTATATTCGAATGTATAGTCAAAATAATGAAAAACAATCTATTAAATAAAAAAATTTTGAACTTAGTCTTCAAAACAGGTTTGTCCCAATTTTCTTAAAGTATCAGAGAAAGGGGAATCGTCAATAAGATGTACGGATTGAAATTTGTTCTATGTGCACTATACCACTTCAGATGGTGGATGGGAGTAATATTGATGATATACATGTAATTATATAGGTTTAAGGTTATGCATAACTAGTGTTCAAACAGTTCTCTCATTGTAAAAAAAAATTATGTTAAATGTTGATTCAGTTATACAGTGTGAAAATTTATGGCAATTACTTTTTAATTGTGTTTCAAATCTGGCTTTAATTTGAAAAAAAAAAAATGTTTGCTTGACTAATCCTGACTTAAAGTAGGCCCCATGTAGCTAACAAAATTCGGTTGGAAAATTATCTATACATTTGTGTATATACATGTATGTTTTACTGATATAAGAGTCGCACTAATGGAAGATTGATTTTCCAGAGGGCAAACTCCTGATAAAACAGTCCTGTGTGATATTTTGCCCGTACACACTTGCTAATAGTTTACTGACTGATATAAGGTAATGTCCAGTGTATTACATGTTTCAAATTTAGAATATGATTAATTTTATTGCAAAATTTTATGTAACAAATAATACTTGTCATAGTTACTGATTATGCTGCATGATTACATGTATATGTGACATTTTGTCATTTTTCTGTGTGTTGTTTAAATGGTAATGTAAATGTATAATTACATATTGTCTGCTAGTTATTAAATTTGAATTAAATGGTTTTGAATTTGCCCACTGACTATGTTGGTGATAGTTACAAATTTGATACACGGTGAAATAATCCCTGTGCACATACCACTTCATTGTTACTGGTCTGATATATGGTCACGACAAATAATTGACATGTTTATCATAGTTACTGATATCTGATGTATCCTAATGTTATATATGTAAGATGGTGTTAAAAAAACTGATTTGATCCAGTGTCAAAATGTATGGCAAGTGACTTGTTGACATAGTTAGTGATTTCTAATTTCAATGTAAATTTGTGAGATTTGTCATTGTTACTGATAGTGGGCCCAGGAAATGTATAAATAGTGTTTTTAGACTGCATCAAAGTAAATACAAGTAGTACGCTTATCCTCAAGTGAAAAATAAATTGAAGGATAACTTATTGAACATAAAAAATGATGATAAACAGTAATGAATATATGACATGTTGTCATAGTTACTGATTTGATATATGGTAATGTATATGTGTGACATGTTGTCATAGTTACTGATTTGATATATGGTCATGTATATGTGTGACATGTTGTCATTCTTAGCCTACTGATTTGATATATGGTAATGTATATATGTGACATGTTGTCATAGTTACTGATTTGATATATGGTAATGTATATGTGTGACATGTTGTCATTGTTACTGATTTGATATATGGTAATGTATATATGTGACATGTTGTCATAGTTACTGATTTGATATATGGTAATGTATATATATGACATGTTGTCATAGTAACTGATTTGATAAATGGTAATGTATATGTGTGACATGTTGTCATAGTTACTGATTTGCTAAATGGTAATGTATATGTGTGACATGTTGTCATAGTTACTGATTTGCTAAATGGTAATGTATATGTGTGACATGTTGTCATAGTAACTGATTTGAATCTTTTTACAAGCTTTTATCTTGCAAAATTTTAAGTACTACAAAGAATTCCAATCCATTTTTGACATTTTTATATATTTTTGTTTACAATACACAGAGAGATAAACAAAGCTTTATACTGTATATCATATCTCATGTACATGGAAGTATTGCAACAGATATACCGGTACATATATATTACCCTATACAAAGATATTAATCATACTGATCCTCTGCTGATTTTTCACTTATATTAAAGATCATCATTAAAACTAGACCATTGCAAGTGGTTTAGTCTTTGTCAAAAATTCCTGGATATATGGACACAAACACAAAAGGATATTGAACATAAAAATCTCATTTAGCAAGTGGCACCGAGTACTGATATACACCCAAATATTGATAAAACTCCAAGACTGAAAGTGATATGACACAAATAAAGTGCCCAAATTAACTTTGACAATATTCCAATATACCATCATTTTTCTTATAAACATAATTAGAAATACCATCACATGGTCACATTTAGACTCACCCAAATCAATAAATAGTACGGTCTACTATCTTAGGCCTAATTCAGGAGTGAAAAAGTTCATCCTGCATGTAAATTATTATTATTTTAAATCACACACCCCTCAATTCTGACCATGGACTTAGCCATTCTTTGAAATGGGTAGGTCCAATTGTGACATCAGGGGTTGATAAGTTCAACCATGAAGTATGATATCCACGTTAGGGTCTTTATTTATCATAGCGTATTTATATCTTACAATCAGAAAGAGCTCAAGTCTCAATCGGGAGGTCAACAAGTATAACTATATATAGCTCAGATTATGCTCATGTCTTGTCCTGCATTGCCCTGTTATAGCCAACAT